>JANBPO010004458.1:5834873-6199613 GCA_024336825.1 Amorphophallus titanum | reverse complement strand
GATCCTCCTCAGCTTCACCCCGTTCGATCCGGGGATGAGATCCACACCCCAGATCCCCTCAGACTTCGCTTGCTATCCTGGGGACTACAGGTCTGCCTTCCCACGCAGAGCCAAGGTCCCTCACCTCTCTTCTCATTCAAGAGAAACCGTCGACGGTGGTTAATTTAAAGTGG
This sequence comes from Amorphophallus titanum, assembly GCA_024336825.1. NCBI lineage: Eukaryota > Viridiplantae > Streptophyta > Magnoliopsida > Alismatales > Araceae > Amorphophallus > Amorphophallus titanum. The sequence goes on along the minus strand of JANBPO010004458.1, from coordinate 6,199,440 downwards.
GTGTTGCTAAAGGCTGATCACCTTTGGCACCCACTTCCTTATATAGTTTTCAAGCCTCCCAAGGCCTTTCCCACATCCTACTTAGTTCCAACCGCTCCCAGGGTTGCTGGTGTAAAGAGGGGTTAATGCTAAGCACCCCTTCGGACTAAACATGTGTGACCCTTCGACCACCCGTCATAAATGCTAGTGGGTGCATTTTTTTGTTGGGATTTGGGTCTCTCTCTCCTCCCTCCACTCCACATCATCAGTCCACCTCAGCCCCAAGTGCCACCTCAGTAGTCACCTCACCTTGACCTTTCACTTCCCCATACCCCATTTACTACCCTCCATTATTCCACCATTAATCACACCACCCCCTAGGGAGATTTCCCCACTCTCCCAAGCAACCACTCATCTCCCTAGAGCGACTCTCAAACCTAATACACCTCTTCACCTCCCAAGACACCCTTTCACATCTCCAAGGCCTCCCATTAACCACCCCCATTAATCCTATTTCAAACATTGGACAGACGTCTCCCTCTCCCTCTCCCTTCCAGCCCCAAATTCGTAGCTCCGCTTCCCACCACCTGCTAGACCCCCTTCCCGCCCCCATTCTCCCCCTCTCTCACCTTGGTTTGCCCCTTCCCAGACCCCCTAATAGCCAAGGGTTGCCTCCACACCCTTTCACTCCCTTTCCCCTCCCGTTTACCTTATTTCCCACCTCTCATCTTCAGCTTGCACTTCCTAGTTCACAAGCAGCAAAGCACCCATGACTTGCATAGCTGATCACAACTTCATCCTGGCATCCCTGGATGCCTAAGTGGTATCGTCAGAAGTGTCTCAGTGTCTTCTTCGCAACATTGGTGGTCTCGTCCCAACCTAAGCTCGTGGTTGCCCGGGGGAGTCGATCTCCCCAGACTACATGTCTCCCTCCAGACTGCCAACCTGAGGCTACTTGCAGAGACTCCCATGACCGGCCACCTGAAGATTTGAAGGCGGGGCTTGGCCGAGACCTTCTACGACAAGTTGGCTTCCAGTACCAAGAAGCATCTTCCCGATTGGTCCCCGGACAAGTGAGTTCCTAATTTTCTCCCCAAGGTGTGCAGTTCTGTCCCCTCTAGGACTGAACCGACCCCTGTCCACTGTTCTGGCTCACCCGATCTGCTATGACATCCTATGGAATCCCCGTAGGTCTTGTTTCGAAGAGGACTCAACAATGATTCCAAAGACTCTAGCCATGCATGATTCATAGGTCGGGAGCACTTATGGCGGCCTAATCTTTTTGCTACTGAGGTACCATAGTAGTCAAAACCAGAACTCAGGTACCCTGTTCGCGGCCCTTCCCCGACTAGCACCGCTGACCAGGAAATTTTCCAAAAATCAGACGTCAACCTGATCCATCCCCGAATATTTTCCCACTGGTCTCATTGACAACAAAATTTGGGAGCGACTACAGTAGCGTCAACTTCATTTGCATGTCCCCTGTTCCAGAGAGTGGACAGAACCAACGTCTTCCATCCGTTCAGTTTCTATTTCAGCTTTTCCATTCCCCGCCTGGCCGGCTTACTACCCCTCCATATGGGAGGTAGTGTTGAATGTAATTTTGACTTCCCTTCCCCAAGTTCAACCCCCTTGCAAGGGTCGACACTTTCCACTGTGGTATGTCTTTTTAACTAAGACAGAACACACAGGAAAAAAGGTCTACCTATTGGGTCAACACTTTTAACCCCGTGGTCTGTTCTATTCATGAAAACAGATCACCCTGGTAAAAAGGTCGACCCCATGGGTCGACACTTTTATCGTGTGTAGTGATTTTGTGCCCAGGACAGAACATCGTGAGAAAAAGGTCGACCCAGTGGGTCAACACTTTTGCCTGGATTCTGTATTTTGTGATTTTGGCAGAACCAATCATCCCGAGTGTCAACCCTAGAGGTCGACACTTTTTTTGGGACGTCTGGATCGTGGTTTCTGGTTTGGTTTCGAACTCTGGGTTTTCAGGTCTGAATGGCTTGGGGTTTTACCCCAACACCCTTAGGGCTTCTCCTATCTATTGGGTGTTGGTTTGAAGGGTTTTTACATGGGGTATTATATCTTTTATGCTTGCTTTGGCTTGGCTATATAGAGGCTATGATTTCCATCGAAAAAAAGAAGAAGAGGCTAATATTTCCTATATGCTTGCAGGAAGAGGAGCTAGGGTGACGCCACCATCTGGAGGAGGAAGAGGAAGGAGAGGAGGACGCCAAGAACGATCATTCCTCGTGGATCTGAAGCAACTGGGAGCAAGGTCACTGAACCATTCTCCCTAGGGCACCTTCTATGACCTCGGTTGGCTTCCACTCCACGAAGACAAGTTCCAGCGCACCCTACTACCCAAATGGACATGGTTTCACTATAGATTTGAGGAGAGTTCTTCTCTTCTCTCATTTCTATTTTGCATTTGAGCATAAGTTGTTATTGGGGGGTTATTGTTTTATCTTTTGTTTCAAGTGAAGAAGAATGAGGAGGTGCGACATACCTTAGAACAGAAGGAAGATTAGGAGGACGCCTTCAATGAGGTTCTCTCTACAGGCGACGCCTTCTACGATTCCGGCCAGCTTCTACTCCATGGATAAAAGTCTCCAGCACAACCACCCATCCTATCTATGGATCGTATTGAAGATTTGAGGGAGGTTCTTTAGTACTACATTTCTATTCTCTTTATTTGATCGTAGATCATTATCCCGTGTGGCCATTGCACATCCTTTGTGGTTGTTAAACTCATAATATCAGTGTGTGTGGGCGAAACTGCGTCTCTGCATTGTCTAAGTGTCCGGGGTGTGATCCCCGAACGTGTGTGTGTGTGCTATAGCGGTACCGTGTTGGGGCTTGTCCCCATGTGTGGATATTGCTGCGAAAGCAGTGTGTGTGGTTGGGGTCATCCCCGTGTTGCTACGTTTCATAGTGTGGAGTGAAGTCTCACCCGGTTAGGTGAGGGGTGGATGTAGGGAGCCCGTCGTGGTCCCGAACCACCTTAAAAATCTTGTGTCGTATGTGATTGCCTGTGACACACATTGTGAATATGAAATCCAACAACACACACCCACACACAACTGTGCTCAGATGAACTGAACCAGTGCCAACATCGCATAGTTACACACACTGATGTAAGATTCGAAGTTCAGAAATGAAAAATAAGACATCAAAAGACCAAGGGAAAACACTATAGCTTCTGAAGAAGCACTTTGAATGAAATATCCAATACTCTATTTTTATCCTTCCTCTTCACTACAATCTACTCACTGATCTCTACTCACTCTCCTTAAATTTTCTTCTAAACTACTCAACGCTGCTCACTCTTTTCTTTCCCTCTTCTCTTTCTCTTTCTCAGGGATGAGCTAATCTTTTCTCCCTCTGAATTTCTGCTCTATCTGCCTTCACAGAAGGCCATCATGATATATTTATAGGGAGAGGATTAGATCTAAACCCTTCATCTTAGGAGATGCAATCTGGGTCGTTCAGACCTTTGGAAGACTCAAGAACTAGTTACTAAGGTGATGAAAACAATGGCCACAGATTGGCCTTTGAATGAAGCTCACTCTCACCTCACGTGACTTAACATATGACTAATGGATAACATTTATTTCTAGGCCTTTTTTTGATTAGTCCACGTCAAAAAGTGGAATATTCTGACTTAGGATCACTCCAAAAATAGTGCCATGTGTCCTGGGGGCATGTGCCAATCATTGGAGTTAGCTGCCACATGACCAACTTAAGTGGCACACATGTTGCCCTAACCAAGCCCAAGTCAGTCGACTGATTTCATAATTCAATCGACTGAATTATACACTGTCTGATGGCTTGTGCTAGCATGTGCTGGGCCTCTGCTGACTTGCTGCTGGCATCTGCTGGCTTGATGTTGCTGTATGTGTATGGCAATATGGGTCGACTCACTTTTCAAGTGTGCCGACACACTTCAGTTGGTTTACCGAGAGAGCCCTCTTCAGCTGACTTGCTGGATGTTGTTAGCATGGCTTGGAGCTTCATATGAGTAGCTGACTTGTTTGGAGATTCAGATGAGTCGACCCAGTTGGCCTATAGGTTGACACAATGCTCCTCATATGCTTCAGAATCTGTCGACTGAATCTGTCAACAAGAACAAAAAGTTAGTCAACCTAAGCGCATATTTGTCGATTGATTTTCATATTAGTCGACTGAGTTTTGGCTGGGTCCACTGATTTTACATTTCTTCTGCCTATCTTCGTTGCATCGGTTCAGTTTGCTGAGCCACCTCTATTAGCATGGTTTGAAGACACTTGCTAGCCCATGCTTCATGCGTTTTCCCGTTTGCTTGTACTTTTGCCATCATCTTCGATCCAAAGCCTTTTGCATGCAACTCGAAAGCACCCAGTTTTGATGAACGCTCAGCTACTACTACTTCCTGGCATAATACCAATGAGCTCCTAAGATGATCCAGAACGGCTGTGGCCAAACCGCGCATGAGCAAAGAATTTGAACGTGAGATAAGGAAATGAACGGCCCATCTTAAACCGCCAATCTGATGAACGGCCAATACTTTACCGCTTATGTGGAATGCACCGTTGGGGATCAAGCGGCCACAGTTAAACCGTTTAAAGGTTGGGCGGTCGACCAATAGACCGCTCAACGCCTGAGGTTTTAAAATGTAAAACCCTTCGTCTCCCTCCCTTTCCACTGTGACCTTCGGTGGGAGAGGGAGAGAGAGAGCCATCGAGCCCCCATTCTCCCCCTCTCTTGTTCTCAAACCCTCAATCTATCTCACTCTCCCAATCTCTCACCCTCCCTATTTCTTACACCAACCAGTCACGCCCCTAGGATGGCCAGAGAGGAACTCACACCGCCGCCACTAGCGGCAACCACAGAGGAGGAGGAAGCGACACCGGCGGCGGAGGAGGCTGCCATGCCGGCAGTGACGGAAAGGGAAGCAATGGTGGTTCCCGCGACTGTGGAAGATGCTGTCGCCGGAGAAGAAACGCCAGCACCGGAGGTGGCCATTAAACCCCCCAAAATCGATGAGGTAAGCCCTAAAACCTTAGCCAATTTCATCCTTTCTAATTTTTCAGCAATGCATGCTAGCCTTGGGGGATCACAAGGGTGCAACACCCGCCCAGGGTGATCGGTTGGTGGGCATGGGGCTTTCACCGCAGGTGGGGAAGGGCGTCACCATCGTCGGGGATGAAGACGAATGAACGGCTCAAAAGGAGCTGCCCAAATAGAACCATGCGGTTTATATAGAACCGTTTAGAAAAGAATGGCCCAGGGTTGGCCACTTAAAACAACTGAACCGATGTTAGAATAGACCTTGGAACAGTGTGGTATAGCCTATTTATGGGGAAGAATGGGCCAGCCTGATCTGTTCAAAACATGGAATGACCAAAACCAAGCGGTCCACATAGGACCGTGAGGACTAACATGGTTAGGGTTTAACCGTTCAACTCTAGAGGATTTAGGAAAGAGCACGGTTCCATGGAGACCATGAGAACTGGACGGTTAGAACACGTCCATTTTATTAAGTAACAGTCTGAACTCAAAGTGGTCCCGAGTGGGCCGTACATGGGTTAGAGCGGTCCATAGTGGACCGTTCTGCAAGCAGAGTGTGCTTTTTATTTATTCATTTAAAATAAAATAAATGCATGAATCTAAAATGTATGCAATTATGAAATCAATGCAGGGAAAGCGCATGACCTGCATCTCATGGCTGCAGGTCCGGGTGGTGTACTTGGCACTACCCGGCTTTTAGTGAGAGCGGTTAGTAGCCATGGGGTTCTCCCCATTCTTGAGTGTGGAGGTGAGTCAGTTCGACACCGCTCTCCTCTATGCTCTGCACGATCGCTACTAGAAAATTCACCAAAAATTCGTACCTCCACAAAAGTCCACAAACAAAATACCTTTATTTTTCTAACTCCCATAGCTACAACTTTTGTGAAGAGCTCAACACCCAGATCTATCACTACACCCTCGGTCAACTCGTGTCCTCAGTCAAGTCTGGTTCTGCCCTATCAGAGCTGGTTCTATGAACTAGCATCTTGAAAATTCTTCAAAGGCCATCTATGAGATGTTATGAAATTCTGAACCAACCTAAGATTGTAGCTCTTCGAAAGAGCTTTCAAACGTCACCAACCTCGCATCATTCTGACGTCGGGGCTGATCGCAGCAGTAGTTTTCACCGGGTCGCGCGCTACAAAATAGTAAGTTACAGTTCGTCGACAACAAATCCAACACTTGAAGACCAGAGCCTCCTCGCCTCCCACGAGGCAAACCAGCACGCCGCCTTCGGAGAGAGCATCCCTCCAGACGCCCCCACCACAACAGTGTCACTCTGGGCCCACTCAGCCCCACTGAGCAGCACGTGGGCCCCACAACCAGCAGTAAGCGTCTTTCAGATGGCACCGATGGAGTGGATCAAAGTGTTGCCCATCAACCCAAGAACGGTCCTCCCGGACCGGCTGTAACCCTTTACCTCCCTGCGTGGAGTGGGCAAATAGTTCATTGCTGTAATATTGTGTAATTAAACGTCACCGGGAGTTACCGACTCGGCTGGGATCGTCTTCCCCACGCCCCGAGCGTGGAGGTACACTCGGCACCCCCTTGTAGTCGTGCTTACTTTCTTAGTATATGATTGTTTGCCGCTGCTAGAGAACATATGTTAGGACCATTAGCTCGATATATTCATTTCACTGCTACGAGAGAGAGCGAACCGTCCCGTGACCCGACCCGAGCACGAGAGTTGTGAGTTGGCCACCCTTGACTCATTGTCGGTTTCTCAACCGTACAGGTCCGAACGCTTCCCTCGCTAGGGACCAGTGCGAGCTTGCTAGAGTCCCAAGTTACATATCCAACTCGGCGTCGAGTCCGCGTCTCCGTCCCGCATCAGTTTCCATATTGGATAAATCTTCCATCTAAACCTATCGTCTAATTGCTTATTGTTCTTCATCCAATCATTCCATCCAATACATTGTCTATCTTCCATAGTCTATCTGTAGCCCAACGTCTAGGTCTTTCGTCTAATCTCAATGCCCATCATCTATCTTTTCCTTCAACTTAAACAGAATATCGTCTAACTCTAACGTATCGTCTATCGCTCCTACTTAGACGGAATATCGTCTAACTCCAACATATCGTCTATCACTCCTACTTAGACGGAATATCGTCTAACTCTTACGCACTATTATAAGAATCGGACCGGACCGGCCGGTAGAACTGGTCAGATCGTGAACCGGTCAAGGAACCGGCCCGACTATTTGTAAAGAAGAAGGATGGATCCATGAGGTTATGCATCGACTATCGACAGTTGAATCACCTTACTATCAAGAAAAAATATCCACTACCAAGAATCGATGAGTTATTTGATCAAATATCTGGATCCAAATATTTTTCAAAGATTGATCTCAGGTCGGGATATCACCAGTTAAGGATCAAGGATGAGGACATTCATAAGACCACGTTCAGGAGCAGGTATGGGCACTATAAATTTGTGATTATGCCTTTTGGACTAACAAATACCCCTGCAGTCTTTATGCAGTTGATGAATAGTATATTCAGGCCTCATCTTGATCAGTTCGTGGTGATTTTCATTGATGATATATTAATTTATTCAAAGATAAAGGAAGAGCATGAGGAGCATTTGAGGATTTTATTACAGATATTGAGGACAAATTAGCTATATGCAAAGCTCAATAAATGTGAATTCTGGCTAGAAGAAGTATCTTTCTTGGGACATGTTATTTCAAAGGACGGACTATCTGTAGATCCATCAAAAGTTGAAGTGGTAAGGAACTGGGAAAGATCGACCAATGCTAGCGAGATCCGAAGCTTCTTGGGTCTTGCCAAGATCGCCGTACCACTCACTAGGCTAACTTGCAAGGAAATCCGCTATGAATGGAGCAAGGAATGTGAAGGAAGCTTCCAAGCCCTCAAGGATCACCTAACAACTACTCCAGTCTTAGCCCTACCAATTGAAGGAGAAAAGTTCGAGGTATATACCGATGCATCTGGCATTGGCCTCAGATGTGTCTTGATGCAACAACGAAGAGTCATAGCTTATTCTTCCGGAAAACTCAAGAAGCATGAAGAGAACTATCTAGTTCATGACTTAGAATCAGTTAAGAAGTCTTCTTGCCTTTGCTTTACTTGAGGGAGGGTTATTTCTCCTTCAGCAACGACTGCAACGCAAAGTAGATTGCTTAGTTCTCTTCCTGCTACGGAGCCTCTCTATTTCCTTTATTACTGCTGCGGTTGCTTCTTCCTCCTGCTGTTGTGAGCAGAAGGAAGGACTTCGGTGTCTTTGGTTTCTTCCTATTGCCGAAGGGGTTGATGCTACTGCTTCTATTGTTGATTCATCCATCTGGTTAATCAAAGAAGCTCGGTTGAAAGCCATCAGCTGCAGGCAGATCTCTTCTCAACCAAAGAGTTCCCTCATTATTCTCTCCATCAAGCTAGTGATCTTCTTCCTGCTACCGTTGTTTCCAGTTGCTCTGTTATAAACAGAGTATCGTTTCTGTGCTACTTATCTTGCAATCTCTTCTCCCAATTATTTAATCAAGTTAGGTGTTCTCAAGTTCTATGCAAAATCCTAAAATTTCAATTCCCATGCATGCATATAGATATGTAAAGGGCTCATAGTTTCTCTGTCGGATTGTCTTTTTCTCTCTCCCCATCTCTCATTTCTCTCTTCCCTCCCTCTCTTCTCATGCTCTCTCCTCTCTCCCTCTCTTCTCCGATGGCCAACAGAGGTGGACAGGGGCGAGGCAGCAAGGATCGTGGTGCGCGGAGCGGTGAGGATGGAGCGAGGATCGTGATGGTGGAGGCGGTTCGTGGGATCGTGAGCCAGCGAGGGTTTAACGGCATTTTCTTCATGGATCGGCATCCTCGGTGCATGGAATCTTCGGTGGAGATAGGGAGATGGACCCCCAGCTCGTGCACTTCCTTTCCCGCGATTTTGGTAGGCCGTGGTGAGCCGAGCAGGCTTATTTGAGCGATTTGGGAAAAATCCATATTTTTTGGGAGTGAGCCGGATCTAGCGATTTGCCCGTATTTTTGGGGTCTAAATGGGCTCTCTCAATGCTTGAGAGATAGGGGACTAGTTTCCCCTTGTTTCCCCCTTCACGTGGCGTGGAATGGAATTTCCCACGTGATTCGTTGGTTTCGGGTTCGGGACGACCTAACAGTCCTTCCAGTGATCGCTAAGGTCCCAGGCAGTCTTGCAAGTGATCACTAGGGTCCCCCTTAAGTCTGTTCGAGCCTTGCGGCCACGCGATAGACTGCAAGGTAGAGCCTTGTGGTCCAAGGGGTGACCGTTTGACCGTGTTTTAGGTTGGTTTGAGGTCGGTGGGGTAGTGGCCTTATGACTGACCGCTAGGCATCACCTAGCAGTCAAGCAAAGGACCGCCACCCTACCTAGCGGTCTGAGAAGCCACCGCTAGGGGTTTGCGAGCTCCTGGAGCTTAGCGGTCCAAGGGTAGACCGCTAGGCTATCTCTAGCGGTCCAGGGGTAGACTGCTAGGCTCCCTAATGATCTAGGGGTAGACCGCTAGGTGGTTTTTTGTGCTTGCCGCGTCCGTTTCATGTTGTGTTGGTCTCTGGTCGACCCGGTTGTGACCTAGTGGTCAACTTGCGGTCTCGTGAATGTCCCAGACACCCTGGGGGTTCTGTGTCCATATTTTGAGGGTGTCTAGAGGACCATGCAATCTCGTTTAACGTGCCCGTGGGTTTGAGAGTCCAGGTGACTCCACGTGTTCTGGGCTTTTGTGTTACGCTTGATTGAGTCACCGTGTATCGGTGTGAGTGCGGCAAGGTTTCCCTACACATCGTGAGTTTCTCCAAAAAGAGGTTTTCGAGTGGGCCATGCGTAAGGCCTTGGACTACGAGTCCAGTTGTCCAGCCTGGGGCTGGAGCTTTCTCACCTTTCCCTAGGATTGGGAATCAGCTTGGCAACTTGTGAGCTACCTTGGGAACCATGCTTCGTTGTTTCTGCATGGGCCGTGTGTGTGGCCTTAGTTCCCTTTTTGAGGGAATGGTGTTGGCAGTTGTGAACTGCCTTGTGAGTCATTGTGCCGAGGTTTTTGACCCTAGGGTTAGGACATATTGACGACAAGAAGCCGTTCGGTGCAACGGTCTTGACCCCGAGTCTTGTGACTCAAGGACCGTTAGATTTAGTGAGTCTAGAGGATTGTCCAGAGTCTAGTGGCGTAGCGCCACTTGGTTCTTCTCGACTTTCGCTCGTGGTGCGTGCATGGTTATCGGAGTTTCTCCTCGGAGAGTCGTCACTACAGTGACTCCCCACTAGTCATAGCCTTCAAACACGCATGTGATCCCACCAGGGTGTGGTGGCAAGGCTTACCCGAGAGAGACGACTTTAGGCTGGTTGTCGTGGGCCTCCTATTGTGGTGGCTCAAGTCTGGGCTGGGAGGAATACCAGCTAGAGGGCCTGACATAGCACAGTTAGTCAGTGTGTACACACGTGGTCGGGGACTTCAGATGTGTGCTGACGAGCACGACCCCGACTAGACCCTTGTTCTGTGGTTACTGTACAGTGTCCCTTGCTCCGCTTGGGGCATCGCAGCGAGGCACCCGAGGTGTGGTCTAAGACGTCAGGGGACGCATCCGGCCTTGCTTCTAGTGGGCAAGTACTCCTATCACGTGAGTCGTGACTATCCTATTTTCAAGTTTTGTTTGCTGTCTGTGAGATGTAGCTTCGGGACCATTCCAATGTGTTTTCCCGAGGTGGTGGCCGGAGGGACTTGGTAGGGTTTACCGAGACCTCGCCGTGCCAGTGTGGGACTGTGCGGTCCCAATTGGTCATGCCTGTGTGGGCAGGCTTCCATGGTAGGGTTACCGTGGGTGTTCCTCGGTAGGTCTGGTGTTAGAGTGGTCTAGTTCCCGATTATGAGATCGGGATTTTCCCTTTTTCTGTTGCCAATAGGAGTAGCTGTAGTGTTGAGTTTTGAATGGCCACCGGTTCGCTGTTCCTGCTGTAGTTGCTTAGCTAGCGTAGCTTTCCTTTTTGCCGTGATTTTCTCAGTTGGGGTTCCGACTGAGTCTCTATTTTGGAGACTCATCCCTACTTTTCAGGTGCGGTGGTTCTTCCTCGAGGTTCGAGGGCGTTGCGTGGAGGTCCTTAGCTACCAGCTTATCGGGCCGAGTGTTCACTTGGCATGTGGTACGTGTTATTGTTTTAGACTGTACTTTCTATTGGATTGGACTCTGTTGTAGTTAGTTATTTATTTATTTTTGTTAATTGTTGAATTGTCCTACTCTAGTTCCTATTTCTTTGTCCCTCCACACTCCTTCTTAGACCTTCTGAGTCCTCCGACTCGTGGGCGGCGAGCTAGGATTCGAATGGTATCGGGTTCTTCCCGGTATCCGGATCTTGGATCGTTACATTCTCTCTTCATATTGGACCACCAATAATTCCATTTAAGGTCTTGATATATTTTGGTAGCACCAGGGAAAACATTATACTTAGATTTATGAGCTTCTTCTAAGATCATCTTCTTAGTATCAGCATGATCCGGTATACAAATTTGTCCCCTGAATAGCAATCTTCCATCATTTGTAATAGAGAGATCTGATTGTTGCTCCAAATTGACCTTGATCTCCAATAATACAGGATCATTCTCTTGTAGCTTGACGAGATCTTCTATCAATGTTGGTTGAGTCCAGATATTGGCTATAAAGTAATCTTTCTCCTTCACATAGATATCTAAATTCAGCTGGGCAAATTTAGAAATAAGATTGGTCATACCTTCCATAAGACTTGATAGCTTTCCTATCGATTTCTTGCTGAGCACGTCGACAATAGCATTCGCCTTACCAGGATGGTATTGAATAGCAAAATCAGAGTCTTTAAGATACTCCAGCCACCGCCTTTGCCTCATATTTAGCTCCTTTTGAGAGAATAGATACTTCATGCCCTTGTGGTTCGAATAGACCGTGAATTTCTCTCCATAAAGATAGTGATGCCAAATCTTTAAGGCAAATATGACCGCAGCTAGCTCCAGGTCATGAACAGGATAATTCTCCTCATGTTGCTTTAATTATCTTAAAGCGTAACAGATCACCTTGCCATTTTGCATAAGTACACTACCAAGATCAACGCCAGATGCATCGATATAAACTTCAAATCCGCCACCTTTAACAAGCAATGCCAGTACAGGTGCTAAAGTGAGATGCTCCTTAAGTGCCAAGAAATTTTCCTCACATTCCCCTGTCCACTCAAAAAGATTTTCTTTCCTAGTGAGTCTTGTTAAAGGAGTGGCGATTTGGGAGAAATTTTTGATAAACGGCCTATAGTAACCAGCCAGGCCAATGAAACTCCAAACTTCGGATACTGCGTTCGGTCGGCTCCAATTCTTGACAGCCTCAACCTTAAAAGGATCCACCGGGGGAGTACGCTTTGTGAAGACTGAACAAACGCCGAGCGAACTAGAAAAGGTTGGACCTAGTAGAAGGCACTGATAATAAAGGACTAAGCCAATCGGTACTAAGCATAGATCTGAGCTCAAAAGCTCTCCTCACACAGGGTGTATCAATACACCTTTAGATGTGCCGACAGAAGCCTATAAACCATGCGAACTCATAAAAGCTGATCGAGGATAGATAATCAGATGCACACTCAAACCAATGAACATGTGAGATTTTTTAGGTGGTTCGATCTGCCAAGCAGATCTACATCCACCCCACACTCAAACCTTGGTGTAGCTTCCCTTGCTCCAAGCAAGAACGTAGACTCCGTCTACAAATATTCACTGCCAAATAGCTTGAATCAGAGGGAGACAAATCCCTCAAACCACTGATTTAGCACCCTACAAGATCAGCACCCCACTACTAGCATAGTGACTGTAGAGACCCACTCTCCCTTCTTCTGCGATTGCAGAAGGAACTAGTGAGACAACACCCAGCTACTCACAAACCCAGAGAACTAATGCCCTCTCTTCTTCTGAATGATGCAGGAAGGACAACAGACTCTAAGCAAGCTCGTGAACATCCCTAAGTGAGGGAAGCGTATCGGGCTACGTGGTTGAGAAATTGGCAATGAGCTAGGGTGGTCAACTCTTTCGTGCTCGGATCGAGTCACGGGACGGGTCACACACTCTCTCTCTCGTAGCGGTGCTCAAATAATATCAAGCTAGATTCCTAACTCTCAAGCAGTGGTAAATTTATGCATATATAAAATAAGCAAATGCGATAAAGAGAGGAGGCGATTGTACCTCCACACTCCGGGTGTGGGGAAGACGACCCCAGCCAAGACTCATATTCCCAGTATAGTAGATAATTAAATTATAGTAATGAATATTACTGCCCACTCCACGCAAGGAGGTAAAGGGCTATAGTGGGACCCAGGCGTAGCGACTTTGGGTTGACGGGCAGTAATTTGGACCGCTCCGTCGGTGTTGTCCGGACGACGCAGGCTGACGATTGTGGGGACCACATTCTGCTCGGACGGCCGATTGGGGTGGGGTGGGGTTGGTCCCGTTGTGAAGGGGACTCCTGGAGGATCGCTCCCTAGAAGGCGGTCGGGCTGGAAAACCTTATGGAAGGTGAGGCGGCCCGATCCAGAGACCTGACTACTTGCTGGCCCCAACCAGTTTTGCTGTTCTAGAGCTACGCAACCTAGCGAGAATGGATGTTGCGATCAGATCCAAAGTCAGATCCTCATGAAACTGGCGCCGTTCCAAAGCTCTCATGAAGATCTACGAGTACCTAGAATCATAGGAATTTTCCTGTGGCTGGAATCTTTGTGGGGAATTTTGGAACAGGACTATTTCCTATCTCAGATCTGACTGGGGGAATACATAGCCTATTACATGACAGTGATGGGTGACCTGGCGATAGATGAAGCTTATTTGCTAAAATTCTTTGGGTCATCTCTTACCTGATTGGCCTTTGAATGGTACTCAAGCTTGCCGGCAGGATCAATCCTAGACTGGCCTGATATGCAACAGAAGTTCCGCAAAAGATTTCATGTCACTGAGTGGGAAGTCATAGTGGCAGAACTATACTCCACTAGGCAGAAGCAAGATGAAACTACCCAAGAGTACATCAAGAGGTGGAGGAATCTCAACATAAGATGTAAACGGCCTCCCCACCAAGAAGATGCTCTTCAAATTTGTGAGCAGAATTTGAGGAGAGAGGTGCTAGAAAAGATGATCAGCATCGATATCAAGACATTTGACCATCTTAATAATGTGGTGGCAGAGGTTGAGTCCTTTCTCACAAAGCACTCTTCAGCCGACATCCCTGCAGCTTAAAAGGGCAAGGCTATTATTGATCGGCGACCAGCCCCGAAAGTAGCAAACACTGTTAATTTCAAAACCTTTGAGCAGCAAAAGGAAAAAGCTAAAACGGCAACTACTCCTCCGCCAGCCAAGTCTGTCGATAAGAAAGAGGGCCCTTCACTAAGGTACAAGATGAAAAAGCTACATTCATTCCCAAAGGATAAAACTTGGGTCCTGTTGAATGGGTGTACAAGTACAACAAAATAACACTGCTCGAGCCAAAGAGACCCACTGATGCTGAGAGGCAAGATGATCCCTTGTTCTGTCCTTACCATCGGATGCTGGGACACGCTATAGAGGGCTGTTACGTGTTTCAGGATGTAATAAATGGAATGATAAAGAAAGGGGATCAAGGTGCAAATGGGCGAACACCAGGTGGACCCTCCATGCCCCCATGAACCTTCAGTGCTTAGATAGACGGTTAACATGGTGTCATTGTACCAGCAGTTACCGGAAGAAGTGTCTGAGGCCAGCACTCAGCATACCTATGAGGCTTGTTTCCCCACACCTATTGCAGAACAGGCAGGATGGCAATCCATGCCTGCAAAAATAAGAAGGAGGCCGCCAGCTCGCAGAATTATGGGTGCTCACATTCGTGGCGTCACTGTACGACCCGCTCCACCCTCGGTGACTCCTGCTTGGCAAGTGATAGAATTGCCAGCAGTCATCCGAATCCCCACCCGCAACCGGAGCAGACACTACAAGAAAAATCGGGAATACTAACGAAATTTTTTGACAAAAAATATTCCATCAGAAATACGTCAAAAATGATTTTTTTTTCTGACGAAAAATATTCTGTCGCAACTCAGTCGGTAATTAACGACCAATTTTTGACATAAATTTTTTATCACAAATACGTTGAAACTTTTCGATGAAATTAATTTCATTAGAAATACGTCGACAATACGTCAAAGAGATCGACATCTTCACACTGATCAAGTGAGCTTCTGCCCTCCCTCTCTTTGATGGTTATCTTGCTTAATTAGTATTGCCTCTTAACTCCATTGGTGGTGAGGGAGTGTCCGGTCCAAAAGGCCAATCAATTGAGTGACTACCGTGGGTGAGTTGTGAGCGAGACACTACATCCCACGCCCTCAGTTTGCTGGCCGCTCGCGTAATCGGGCATCCCAGGACCTTAGGGGTCCGTCCCAAGCTAGCCATACCCCTGGAGCAGTAAGGTCCCACCTCGGACCCTTCCCACCATTGTCGAGTCGCCTACAGGCACTAGTGTGCGCTACGCAAGTGAGCTTGCCCGAGTGAGTCTGCCGTCAAAGTTGCTTGCTTGCGATTGTAGGTCCAAGGTGCATCGGTTGAGTGGATACCACCCCCAAGGTGGTGTCACATCAAGTTCTACTCGCTGGAAGGCATGTCTTGATTGGACTGAGCGAGAGCACCTTGTGTGTACAACGCTCCTTATAGAGGCAAGATTGTCTGGGCACGTGTACCTTGGTTAGGACAAGTGTACGTTGCTGTTGGACGTAGTGGTGCGTACCCCGTGTCAGGTTGTAGGACACGGCCATGCCGTTAGGTGTAGAGGTACGAATCCTAGTCAGTCCCAGGGTGTGGTGTGTATGGGTGTCTCTTCTGCTCCTCTCGAGACCTGGATGTGAGTAGTGTGCATACATATGAGGCCTTGGCGTAGTATAAGAGGTCAGTGGATGCATCTGGCCATGTTATATATTCTTGAGTGGCAGACCCTATCTCGGTAAGGTTGAATTATTGATAATGTTGTTGATGGCCTTTACGACAGATGGGCTGGTGTCTCCCTATGTAGAGGGCATGGTTCTTTCGCTAGTCCTAGCTCGAGATTGAGGGTTACTAGTGTCCATAGGTTCTCCCGAGGGTAGAGGTTGCGTGTTTGGCCGCGTGGCCTTGCTATAGGTTCTGTCAGCAAGGATGGCTTATCTGACTGCGAGAGTCGGGGTAGCGTAGAGGCTTTGTGTTCCCTCCATTTACCGTTCTTCTTATTTTGGCCACCATTATTATGTTGTTATTGTTGTTATTTTATTGTTCCTGCTATTATTGTTTCTGCTTACTACTTTCGTTGTGGTGGGGATCCGTAGGACCTCTACTGAGCAAATGAGATGAGACTCACTCCCTGCTTTTTCAGGAGCACCGCTGCTCCTCGAGGTGGTGCCTCTCGGTGAGAGGACCTTTAGGAGCCAGCTCGCCAGTGTCTGGGTATGCCCCGAGGTAGTGTATGTTTCCATTCTTGTTGACTATACTTTTGAACTGGACTCTGTAGTTATGTTATTATTATAAAATGTAATTTCATTTTTGCTAGAATAGTTGATTAATTCTATAAATTTAATTCTTCCACTATCATATTTTCCAGAAAGTAGTCTGACATTACTACACCAAGGAGAAAAGGAAATTTTCTTCGAAAAATACATTGAAGGAAAGAGCAAAAGAAAGAAAGACAGGTACATTAGGCCTCAAGCCCATCCCGAAACTTAGGAGATGAAGGCTCTACGGCGCCAGGTGATCTACCGCCAGCACTCTCGGTGACGACCAACCCAGGCATTGGCCCCACCTGTGCGGGAACTACCTCGGTCGCACGCCCTCCCGAGACAACCGGAGTTGGCGATCCCTCTGATGAGATGGAGTCCCCTTAGCATCCCCCCTCGATCGACGTCTAGTTGGAAGAATCGGTTGACGCCGAGTCTGATTCATAGCACTGCCCGATCAAAAAGATGACCGCCCCGAGCGTCTGGGCCTTCGCTTCCAAGCTGGCCCGACTATAGCCTAGGGTAAACCCTTTTCGAAGGCCCCGGTGATAGCCCGACTGATAGTAGGGGAAGGTAGCCTTCTAAAGATCTGTCTGATAGGCCTCCGAGCACTTATATTCCCCAAGCGCCTCCGCCCCAGCTGACTCTTCCCTCCTGGCAAGCCCGGACGCCCTCCGCTCCGCCTCGAATGCCCTCCGCTCGGCCTCAGATGACCTCCTCATAGCCTCGTCCTGTGCAGCCTTGGCCTCCCCCCGGAGTCACTCGGCCTCCTTGGCTAGACCCTCGAGCTCCTCGCGCTCGGCCTCCCATTGCCCGTCACGCTCAACGTGAATCTTAAGCTCCTTCTCCAGGAGCCTATTCTTCAGCTCGAGCATGCGACGGGCCTGGGCTAGCTACTCAGTCGACGTCCGAGCCTTCGCCTGGCTCCACTGCATTTGCATTCGGAGCGAGGCCACTTCCCGTCTGAGGTCCTCGAGCTTGAGATTTAGCCACCCGATCTTCTAGTCGGACACGCCTTGAGCCCAAGCAAGAGACGCTCGCTTCGACTCCAACGGAGCATAGCCGTCAGTAATCTCGACCCCCATCTGGGCCAGAACCAAGCCGCCCTCCATAATCCGCTCAAGAAGCATAGAGAGGGGACTCTGCTTATACCCCCCTCGCATGGCGCCTGATGCTATGGAGTAGCACCTCTGATGTAAGGAGACACGGATGCCAGGGATGCTGGCCGAGGGAGGACAGGTCCTCTCTGTAGTGGTCAGGATTGGGGCACCTCCCCCGAGCGATCCTTCCTCGGGGACCCCACCGGTTGGCTCTGACTGGGTCGCCTCACCACGCGCCTCCCCAGCTTCGGTGGTGAGGACACCAGAGCCAGAGTATGGCTCGACTCAGTGAGCCTGTCACGCCCCAATGCGGGATATCGGGACGTACAGTTAGAAACTAGCTAGAAATAACATTAATATGCTAAACTAAATAATTACATAAGTGCTATGGCGGGAGCTACAAAAGCAATCCGAAACTCTTCCAAAAGGATCCGAACAACCTAATAAAGATCCGCCAAGACCCAATAAGGATCCGACAAAGATCTGAGGTGTTACATAATCTGTGCATGATAGGTACAAATTTGGATGTCTAGGTTCTCCCCGTGTTGTACAGTCAGGTAAGCATCATGGACATGCTAGGTCCATGTTTCAATGTCCAGGACCGACCCTACATTCACATAGGTATGAATCCACACAACTATTTCAGAGTTTGGATCATCATTACCACCTTGAGTCTAGCAACAAATGATATAAAGAGCTGGTCGATGCTCATGGACATCCCTGCGAGTTCCAAGAGGGCGATTACGTCATGATCAGAGTTAGACCTGAATGGTTTTCCCCTGGGACTGTAAAGAAATTATAGGCTTGTGGTGCTGGCCCCTTTCGAGTGTTGAGGCGAGTTGGGTCCAATGCATATGTTGTTGACTTACCAAAGGACTATGGTATCAGTTCCACATTCAATGTCTCAAATTTAGTCGCATATAGGGACCCAACAGTGATTCCTAGTGAGTTGTTCGGGCCTTCTCCACCCCTTGTGAGTGACCCCTCCCCTGAGAGCCCACTTCCACCCCCGTCACCTCAGCATCATGAGAGCATAGAGTGTATACTAGATGAGCAGGTGACGACCACTAGGAGTGGCACATATCAGCACTACTTGGTGCATTGGAGAGGATGACCCGCGTTTGATGATGCATGGATCACCCAGGTAGAGTTGGAGAGGTTAGATCCAGACTTGCTGGAGCGATACCTGAGCGACAGAGATCCTTACTCAACGGGGTTGAGTTCTTCCTTCCCAGAGAGAATTGGTGAGGACACCTGAGCTAGAGATCAACGTGATGTGGCAGCGTGTCATTACCGGTCACGTGGAGCTGTTCGGGACTTATAGACTTCCTTGTGGCTTGGAGGTGACATGGAAAGCTAGCTAAGAGCATAGATACATTTATTCTCTTCATCATGGATCTTTTGTAGGTCAAATTGAGGCCAATTGGACTTCTATTAATGACATAATCATGTTTAGTAGGTTAATAGGGGTTATTGGGCCACTTTCATCCAAAGCCCAAGTAAGGATTAGCTGGCCGCCGCCCCTCTTGTAGGCCCACATTGGGGGGTACACCCCCTCTCTTTCCTAGGCCCACTTGGACTTGGGAGGAGGGTGCCCCCTCCCTTCCCACTCCTTCTTGGACTAGGCCCTTATCCCCTCCCCTTATCTCCTTATCTCCTCACCCCCCTTTCTCTAGGACTCTACATAGGGTAATAATTGTGTTAAAATAGGATTCTTATTAGGATTTCTTTTTGTAATTGATTAGGGATTTTCCTTTCCCCTATATATACTCTTTGGAGAGGGGAAATTCTACCCCTCTTCTTAGCAGAGATTTCTTGAAAATGGGCCCTCCTGGCATGGACTCGAACCCTTGGGCCTCTTGGTTAGTAATATCTTCTCAAATAATGAGCCCATCTAGCAGACGACCTGGCCCAGTTATGAACACGCAGCTTCATCAGGGTGATTGCCCCTAGACACCCAGTGCTAATAACAGATGGACATTCATGAACAACTAACTGCTTGGAATAATGAATGGCAAACCCTGGAGTCTTGTCACTTGGCACTAGCAGCATGAGATTTGGCAGCTCCACTCGAAAATCAGTTTTGAAGCATAACTCCATTGCTAGAAGAATAGGACAAAATTGAGGGAGAGCAATACCCGACGTTGACATGGCCGGCTTGCCAATGAACCGAGGGAGATTGCATAAGATGTGCAGAATGTCTTTAGGAAATGCTGAAAAAATAGCGAATTGCCCATTGAACATATAATTCATCAAACTCTTGGCGACCGTATGAGTTAGCACCATGGGGGCAGAGAACCCTCCTCGGCCAATGAACTGAATAGCAATGGAGCAAGGGGTAATAATAACATTGATAGTGAAACCACTGATGAGCAATGAGATTGCTACCAGCCTCACTTGAGAAGAAACTAACACCAAGGCAAGGGGACTCTTCTTAACAAATGCTCCTTGAAACATAGGCTCATCAATCCCAAAATAGCCAGAGACTGAGACTCGGATTGGCATGCAACAGATGAAACCTTAAATCTTGAAGTGCAGAACCAGCAATGAATCATCCTGACTCAGCTCATCATCTCCCTGGGGACCAAACCCATAGGGCACCAATGACAATGCACACCCGCTCCATGGGGTGGAAGTGAATGGAGGAGAAGGTTCAAATGGGGTAGAGGTTTGCAAGGCATGGATGTCGAGTGATGGCAACAAGCATGCATCAATGATAAGGTCAGGTGGAGGCGAAGGTGGAGGTGTAGGTAAGGGCATGGCTTGCTCAGGCTCAAGCGACGATGGCAAAGGCAGTGGAGATGAGGGCAATGGTGATGGGTTAGATGATGAGGATGATAATGAGGGTAATGGAGATGGTAGCGGAGATGGAGACTATGGAGAGGAAGGCGAAGATGAAACGGAAGGCCATAGGCCCCAACATGATCGTATTGATACAACACATCGACTGACATTGGGAGTTGAAGTAGTGGTAGGGGAAGTGGTGGAAGCGGTGGTAGTAATGGGAGTGGAGGAAGTGGAGGTACCGGCTTGAGCAAGGGCTTGAGTTTGTGGAGGTGATGGAGACAGGGTAAGAGATGGAGATGGAGATGGCGTAGGAGATAGAGATGGAGATGGGGACAAAGATGATAGAGTGGGTACAGCACTAGGTAAAGGATCACGGGGGTGCCCCGGGTCTTGTACTGGTGGAGACGGCTCAATAAATTACATAAGATTAATTACATAGAAATAACATATGGTACCTCTCAGTTAAACATCTTATTTAAAGAGACAAAAAATATATGTTAATCTGTTAAAGTGAATATATACATAATTCATGACATCATTTAACACCACTCATAAAGTACAAAATATCGAAACTCACTCATGTGACTCATCTGTAAATCCCAAATCCCAATCAGAATCAGATACATGAGACTCATTACCCGTATAATCTAACTCTATCCTAGTGGGTGGATGTACATATGGGTGAGTCTGAAAATATGCAACCATCTGCATAAATAATAGGTCATGTGCAACGGTGGAGGGTACATGAAATTCTCTAAAAGAAGTTCTAACTACTTCTATACATCCATGTCTATCATCTACTACTAATGCGACAGGTGTTGGTGATGCTCGAACTCTAGACGTGGAGGAAGATCCTGATCCGCTGGGTGCTGGTGGTGGGGGTACCCTGGACGTGGAAGATGATGCCGCGACTCTGCTATGAGAAACATATCCCTCTCGTAACTGTATCCGAAAGTAATCTCAAGCATCCTCTTGAACGAAGGAGTATGCACGGCAATCTCGTCCCACTCTCGCAAGGTGCTCTGCAAATCTGTGTATGCTGGTGATGCGATGTTCGTAGTATCTACAGTGCACATGTCGATCACCCTCAACAGTATACCCATGCTCCCATGCAGGGTGACGTCGTCCGTCCCTGATGACCTACAAATGTTGAAAAACTTTACATTAGTAACTTGAATGTTAAGTATAAAACTCAAGATATGAAGAAAATTACTATTAATTTATAGTTACTTATAAAAACAAACAAATGATATATACTCATAATCATATGGGCCTAAACTTGGCCACATCCCATCTCTAAACAATCTGACATTATACGTGCTCTGCAGATAGGACAAATAGTCTTTATAACGCATGGAACCTGCATAGTTCTTCCAGTACATGTGTACGCAGTATTCATATTGTTGGGAACCTTGTGAGTACACGACCGATGGTGACGCAGCTAAGAGCTGACCGTATCATTCAGTATATTGCGGCATTGAAGCGTGGGCATGAGGATATGGATACGATGGAAAGAATGAACTACTACTCTCAGAATCGTCTTGATATATCGGATGCTGCTGCCATGGCCGTCCATACTCACTTCTAGATCTCTGAAAGTCAAGTGTGCTCACCCTCTAAAAATTAGACATCATGCCTTCATAGCTGGTACTGTCTGCAATAGAACTTTCATAGTAGGGATCCCAATAATGATGCGGGACGGACACGGGAGACCGACTCTAGAGATTACGAACCTCAGACTCTAAGTGAGACGCGACCAGTAAGACACCGACATGAGGGCTTGGGGGCCCGACACTAAGAGATCCAAGGGCTAAAACATTCCATGCAGCATAACAGTCAATGATTCTCAATGACTTTCAATAATTCTCAAACAAATCAAACACATTGACTTAGACATTAACCAAACATGTTAACCAAACATGTTAACATATAGTGTTGCTATCATCAAAACATTGGGACACAACAAGGGCTAACACTCTCGGCCCCATACCCTCGATGGAGAACCATGGCTTCACCCACTTCATAAAGGACTCCATTTTCCCACCCGAGGGAGATGCTTCGCCCTTTGACCATCATCTAGAGCCATTCTTGCCTCCTAAGGGAGGACTTGTCATTGGAGAGTCTTTAGCTAGATGGTTAAGGAAGGGTCTAATTCTAGATGTTTCGATCCCTTACTACCCAACCTTGAAACCAGCACTCCAAGTAGTACCCCTTAACTCATTTCACACCACTTTCCAGTCCTTTTGCCTTATAGAAAATGTGGAGGACCTTATTAGGAGTTTAGATTGTCAAAGGGAGTTGACGTGTATGTTGGCCTTGGGGTCTGACCAACCCTATAGTCATAGTTGTTTATAGGATCAAGTCCCTACTGTTGCGCTAAAAGCTCGAGCTAGTAGCGAAGGCAGAACCGTATTTCCTTATAGCAGCACAGAGCCCCATACCTATGACGTGTTGTAGGCGGGCATGAGGGGCTTCGCACATGGACCCAATAATGCATGTAACGGGTTGGGCTGCCAATGCACCGATGCTCCACGTGGGTCCCATACCCCATGTGTTATAGCAAATCCCTAAGCGAGACATTGGCATAAACTAACAATCTCCCCCCAGTGGTACGTGGGAGATTTGAACCAGCGGCCTCGCTCTAATACCAGTTTACAAGATCAAGCCCTTACCATTGCGCTAAAAGCTCGAGCTAGTAGCGAAGGCGGAACCATATTTCCTTATGGTAGCACAGAGCCCCACATCTATGACGTGCTGTGGGCGGGCATGAGGGGCTTCGCACATGGATCCCATAATCCATGCGGCGGGTTGGGCTGCCAATGCAGCGATGCTCCACGTGGGTCCCATACCCCATGTGTCACAGCAAATCCCTAATGGAGACATTGGCATAAACCAACACTCATGACCTATGAGATAAACATGAAGAGAACTACCAAGGAAGAAACTAAGAAAAAGAAAATTGTAGCCTTGAAAGCCCACCAATCTGACGAGGACTCCCAAGAAGAGGAATCTACCAAAGGAAGTGATGAGGGAGAGGACTTGGCCTTGAAAAATTTTGAGAAGAAAGAAAATTTTCAATAAAATTCTAGGAAGGGGCAAAGAAAGTCAGCTCAAACCAAGGGCGAGCCGAGTCAGCCCAATAATGTTATTTGTTATGAATGCAAGAAGTCTGGGCACATGAGAGGAGAGGGCCCTAAATTAAAAAGGAAGTTTAAGGCAAACACGGCCCACGCCACGAGAGGAACCTTCTGTAAAACATGCGGATATCCACTTTGTCACGCATTGACCCGGGGACTGACTACCGTGTCAGAATTGTCCTGCGACTTGCGCCTATTGTACCTCGGCCACCGTGGCCTGCCTATAAAGCCATATAGCTCTCAGAAATTAAATTGCCATTTGAATGAATGCGCTCGCATCCACGTTCAGGCCCGCAGCCTCTTTCCATGTCACCTAGCGTGAATCCACAGTCCCTCTGACCCCAGTCAACATCGTCCTGTCTAGTGTGAACCCACAGCTGCGAAGTGCTCCCTACTCTCCACCTAGGACTCCAGGCCTGTACAGACCTCTCTTCATCATAGAACGAGGGTGTTCGGATTCAATCCGATGTAAATAAAGACCGACTACTTGCGATCGAGGGGGAAAGATGTCCTATACACGACTCCCCACAATCGCCTGTGCACCTGCACCTATGGAACCGACCTTCCCTCCATGTGTCCCTCACCTCTCGAGTCCATGTGCCGCGCCTTGGCGGCACTTCCCCAGTCAACTTTCGGTTCCACGGGTGATTGTCGAGAAATCGACTGGCACGCCTGCATCCAAGCTACGTTTTCCTTAAAACTTGGAAACCTCTCGTGCCACTTGGTCTCCCCTCGACTTTCCGTAAAAGGTGGTGCACGGTGCCGCTTTGAGAAAGATATGGCTATGAGAGGGGGTGCCCGAAGCACACTATATTCTGGCATCTCTCTCGTAGCTATATCCTACCCCTCACTCCCGTCACCGCACACACCGTGCTGGTGAAAACCCCACCGCACGTGAATAATACCCTCTTAGGAAGATCAGCTGATTAGTGTTCTTAGGAATCATAAAGATGCCCTAGGTTAGTCCCTAGCAGATCTTAAAGGAATATGTCCATCTGTGTGCATGCATCACATTTATCTAGAAGATAATGCTAAACCAACTAGGGAAAGACAAAGGAGATTAAATTCCAACATGAGAGAGGTAGTTAAGAAAGAGGTGATAAAGTGGCTGGATGCGGGCATCATATACCCTATTTCTGATAGTTAATGGGTGAGCCCAACCTAAGTTGTCCCAAAAAAACTTGGGCTCACCGTGGTGAGCAATGACCAAGGGTAAATGGTGCCCACTAGATTACCCACTAGGTGTTGGGTATGCATTGATTATAGAAAATTGAACTCTACCACCAAGAAGGACCACTTTTCTCTACCATTCATTGATCAGATCTTGGAGAAATTAGCTAGCCAAAAATACTTCTACTTTTTGGATGGATATTCAGGATACAACCAAGTGGTCATTCACCCAAGGGATCAAGAAAAAACTACCTTCACATGTCCCTATAGGACTTTTGCATTTAGAAGGATGCCCTTTGGGTTGTGCAATGCGAACCACCTGGGGAACAAGTGTGGGCGCCAGTTTCAACTGGGCGGACCGATACCGAGGGGATCGGTTCTGATGTGCACTCACTCACTGATAGCAAGAACTCACGGGAAATAGTGAAAATATGGATCGGGCACTCCTCACCGGCATTGTGATTGGAACTAATACTAGACAAGTAGAGTGGAGTGGCAGCCGCACATACCTAGCCCGTCCGAAGGACTGGCTCCGGTCGAAGACGAGGGTGAGCCGGGGAGCGTGCGCACCCGGCGGACACGCTGCATCGAGGAAGCTTGGCGACGATCCCTGCTAATTCATTGACTACTCTCCACGCAGGGAGGGGCTCACGGGAAAGGGAAAACAACTACATACACAACCCTCACGTAGGAGGGGGGATCGGGGGGAGGGGAAAACAACTGTCAACCGTACACCGAGCCCGGGCGTCCGATCGAGGTGCAGCCAACTCCTGGACGAAGCTCGAGGGATACCGAAGGATGCTTGATGGTTTGGCATTGAGCGGATGTCACTGTATGGAGACGGCGGCCACGGCTGTGGGCCTGTGTAGTTTTACTGTGCAGGACTAGTTGGCGCGGGCGTGGTACGTCGGCCGGTACGGGCGCTGTCGAACTCCAAACATGATGAGACCAAGCCATGGACGTTGCTGATAGGAAGATCTACGAACCCTCAGAAGATGGCGACCGTCTGAACACCTTGTTGGACGTGGTCGTAGGAATGGCCGGCGTCAAGTTTCTGGGCGTACAGCAGGATAGGACACCGATGGTCGCAGTGGAACTTCCAGTGCTGACATCGGATCGAGACAAAGCCACTTGTGTTGGTTTCATATCGTCGAAAGCCGCAACTTTGCTGAAGACAGCATGACCTTAAAAAGATAGGAGGTGGGGGTGTCGGGGCCGACTTGATAGCAGCTTGTCCTGGGCGAATAGAGGACTCCGAGTCTGGCGCGACTGAGGGAGAATGGATGCCCTAGATGGAGACATTGTTGAAAGTAGGCAGGACCACCTCTGGTGCGTCGGCGCTTCAGAGAGGAAGAACTCTTGTGAAGAGAGCTCTGACTGATTCGTGCAGGGGTGGGCGGTGGAGCTGCTACCAAATGGTACTCAGGTTCAGACCCGAGTCTGGCGCAGTTGCACGAGAATGGACAACGCGAACGGTGCCGAGGTCGGATCGTAGTGGGACCACTCTGGAACGAAGCTAGCTTGACGAAGAATGACTCCACATAAGGCAGCTTTGGCTGTTTCATGCTGGGGATGCCGAGGTAGTCTCTGCAAATGCAACCTCTGCTGCAGGCTGGTTGTAGAGAGCAACAGAGAGGTCTTCCTGATCCACGGGAGGTCGAAGCAATGACGGGCGACTCCGGGAATGCCGAGGACGCACGAAGCAAGGGAGGGTGGAAGGAGTAGACTCTCAAGCTACGAAAAACAACCTCAGAATCGGCAGTACAAGGAATGCTCCTTGTACCAGCACCGTCGCACGGTGACACGAGCCGAAAACACACCTCCCGAGACTACACAGTAGCACAACACCTGGCCTTGACACGATGCTCAGCACCTATCAGACCACAAGTCAACACGCGGACTGAGGTCTACGCACCAGGGACTCAAATCAGCTAAAGAAGCAATACCGGATTAGGTCTGCCCCTTGAACGGTCCACTTTGGGCCACTTAGGGATAGGCGGTCAAGCATTGGCCGCACCAGAGGTTGGATGGTCAGGAACGAACCATTCTTCTCCTAGTTCAAACGAGACATGCGCGGTTAACCTCTGGCCGCATAAGGGAAAGACGGCTGACTCTCAGCCGCACCTGGGGGATGGGCGGTCCAGCACAGCTGTCCATCCACCAACGGTAAAAATACAAGTGCGGTTGGACCCTGGCCACACAAGGGAAGGGCAACTAGGACCTCGCCGCACAAGGCATGTGCGGTCCAACTCTGGCCGCACCACTGCCAACGGCACCAGGTGACGTGTGGCCTGCCCCTTGCTACACGAAGGGTCATGCGGCTAGACCCTGGCCGCACACCCCAGTGCACTGTGCAATGATCACAAGCAACGGTCAAAACTCAGGGGTTGGGCGGTTGCCTTTGGGCCGCTCAAAGGATATGCGGTCCCACGACTGGCCGCACATACCCAGTGCGCGCTAAGCCATTGGGCGGTCAGACCATGGCTGTACAAGGGGGTGCCCACTACGCTCCAAGTAGAAGGGCAGTCGCGCAAGGGCCACGCAAGGGATAAATAGGCCCTGGTTCGACCGTTTATCTCTCGCCGGTGCGAAAACAACGAATCGGCCGAAAAACTCCATTTCTAGCCCCATACAAGCCCCACGGAGGGGGAAATGAAGCAAATTCAACCCCCAAGCCCCCTAGCATGCTTCTACGCCCTTAAAACGTGAAATTGAGGTGTAAAATGGCAGATCGGGCGAACTCTCCCCGTGACATGGACGACCCTTCTCGGTGCGAAAATAACCCCTCTCGGCCTCGCCTAGGGCTAAAACTCACGGGGAAGGAATGCAAGAGGCTAGGGATCATCACCCTACCTTTGGTTCACTTCGAGGCACGCTGGATCATCCACAAACTGCGAAGAATGCCGTTAAGAACTCCGTCCCCTCACGCTTCCCACGCTCACCGCACGCCGCCGGGATCATCCCGCCGTCACCCACGTCCTCGCACCGTCGTCCCACGCCGTCTGCAGCCGAAGGGGATGCCGCCACAGTCGAACGGGAGAGAGAGAGGGAAAGGGGTGGCCACGGAAGGGAGAGGAAGAAGAAAGGAAGAAGAAGAAGAAAAAGAAAAGAAAATGGGTCTTTGCTCCTCCGGACCCCCCTCGCAGTGCATGAGCTTTTCAGAATGCAAGGGCGATGGAGAGACAAAACCCTAAAAAAAGGAGGCATAGAACGTAAATCCGCATGATGTTTATACTCCCAACAGTTTTGCGGGAGGCGGAGCGACGTTCCACACTCCGAGAAGGGACTCCTCGCATCGACTCAAGAGAGTCATCATCACGGGCGCATTCCCAGGACAGCCGCATTAAATGGCCCCTGCCGGAGAGAAACCCTCGCCCCATCTGAGCCACCAACGTCAACCCCACAAATGTTACTCATCCGAGCCCAATTTTGGCTCGGGAGTAGGGGGGGACAAGTGGAGAGGGGGAAAATCAACTGCCCAAAAAGCACGGCCCAACTAGGTCCAATTCGACCGAACCAGACCCAGCTTCCCAAAGTGACACCCCCATTCTGGGCCCACTTATTCCAAGCCCCAAACCCACACGGACCAGCACTTCCTAGGTGACCCCCGGGTCCGGAAGTCCGAGCGACAGGTTGGTCGGGAAGGCCCCTATGGGGGCCCAGAGCACCCTGTCCGAGCTGCGCGCCCACCGCTCGGGAAGACCCCTAGCCGGCGTCCCCAGCTCGGACCGACCGTCGGAAGCTTACCCAAGCGTCCGTTGCGCAGCTTTAAGGAGCAGGGAACTCCAAGGGATAAGGGAGAGCAAGAGTCCTTGTGCTATAAAGAGCTTGTAACGAGGACGTAACCTCCTCTGAATCCCCTCTGCTCCCGGGACTCCCTGGATTCTTACGTTAAACGGATTGCTATATATACCCTGGAAGACCCTCCGGAGAGGTAAGCAGCATTTCTGAGTGAGAACCACCACACTTCTTAGTGGAGAACGATCTCGCGCCCCTTTTTCCTCCTACCATCTCCCCCTGCACCTGTGCTCTACCTTATTCGCTGACTTAAGCATTGGAAGGTTTTCCCCAGGGATTCATCCCTGGGCACCTCATACCCGTTTCCTGCTTTGTAGTTCATACAGACGTGGTGACCGTGACCAAGGATTCTCCCAAGATCACACGACTCAGGATCAACGCGAGATCACGCCTCTTCAGGGGCTATGCCCTCATGTCCCGCGTTAGTGCGGAGACCTCTTATGTACAATTGACAATTTTCCGATAGCCCTTATACTTACATGAATCACGAGTGCAATTAGTTGCCTCCTCTCATGTGTGCAAATAAAATTGTGAATAGACCTCAACTTTCAAGAAATTGTACATGTGCCCCTCTCTTTTGAGAATCAACACGTGCACCTTCCATGAAGCCCAATGTTGTTCTTCCACTTAGGGATTTTGTTAGCTCAACTTTGCACCTAAGTAGCATCTCAAACCTAAGTCTACCTTGGGTCTAGTTAAAATGACCAAAATATCCTTGTGACCAAATTTTTAATTCATTTCTATTTTTAATTTAACAATAATAGTTTTAAATTAGTAAATTAAATCGGGGTATTACAGGAGTTGACTCCGTAATGCTGCTCAAGCTGAAAAGAAGAGCCAGGATAATGCCGCGTCGACGCAGCCCACTGCCTGCATTGATGCCACCAAAGATGAAGCAAGCACCCCCGATGCGTCGAAAGGTGGAGTGAGGCAGAAGCTCTTAGCAATTGAAGGCTGCGTCGACGCAGCCTGCAAGTTGCGTCGACACACCCTCCAACTACAGATGAAGTCATACAGCACGTGGGTTTGGCCAACAGCGCGCGCCCTTCGCAACATTGATCCAGTGCTTCTAGAAGCTCGTGCGGCCATACAGGATGCATGGAGGAATGACATTCGCTAATCATGGGGGGATTATCCTCTCCTTTTCTGCCTTGGTAAAGAAGAATAGAGGCCCTTCCACTGCTATATAAAGGGACTGATGCCCTGAAGCAAAGAGGAGGCTGGCTGGTTGGAACTCTCAAGCCCTCACTCTCACTCTCTTTTCGGTCTGATGGCTCTATTCTTCTCCCCCCTCCGCTGGTGCTGCTCAAGGGTGACCCCCAGAAGCCTCTTTCTTCTCGCTGTGCTCCTGTGCCTGAGGAAGAGGGAATGAGAGAGAGAAAGAGAGAGGTGTGTGTGGCTTGGGGAGGGAGAGGAGTAAATGCTCCACCCGCCTCCACCATTCTTCCCCTCTCCCTGCAGTATTTTCTTTCTTTTTGGCTATTACAATTTCCTAGATGTTGGCCTTGAGATAATGTATTATCTCCTTTTTTTGAAATGAATGGAAGGTGCCCTTTGCTATGTTCGAATAAGACTATGCCACATTGCCTTTGTGGTGCTTTCTCTCCTACCCTTAATCTCCAATTTGCTGTGAGCTGACTATTATATTTTTTTTTCTTTTCTTTTTCTCAGTGTCATTGCTCGGAAGAGAGTGTAGTACGATGAAAGAGGTGCAGACCCAGCCTATCCAATCACAATGGATCGGGTTTGGGTTCCATCCCCTTTTGACCCACTATTTTCTTGGGGTTTTCCTCATATTGCATCATGTTCTCTTGGATAGGGTGACCTACAACATGTCACCCGGGTCCTTAGGATATATTAACGCCCTCATGGGCAACAAAAAAAATGGATAAGTCCCTCCCCAATGTTGCGGGGTAGGTCCTTGGTGTCCCCCTACGCATGCGTTTACGTCCTGTTGTGTATGCCCATCTGTTGTTCGATGCATAAGGCCCTTCAGGGAATGGCCACTCGCCTTCTCACGCATACATGGGTTGTTGAGGCTTGGGTCTAACCCCAAAGATTTCTATAGCTTCTAACTCTCCTACTATTTACCTTTTTCCTCATGCTTTAGGTCCTCAGGGAGCTATCTGATCCTACCCGATCCAGCCGATCCCGGACCGACCCCCCCCCCGATCCCAGTGAAGGATCGGGATCGACTGGCTTGGGATCCGGTCTGTTCGCCGAAAAAACGATTGGATCAGCAGATCCGGGCCGATCTGATCCTATTCGGCGAACCTTGCTTTTAACATGGTAGTGGAAAGAGGATTAGAGGATGGCATGATATATCTTGAGGAGTCGTCAGAAGCAATGACATGGGAGGTGTGGGCATCAAAAATATCAGAGATTTCAATTTGGCTCTTTTATGCAAATGGTTGTGAAAGCTAGGGCAAGTGAGGATGGATAGTGAGCATAAGCCACCAAACAAAGATACTACGGTAGAGTAAGGGCTTGGGACCTATCACCAACCTTAGAGCATAATATCTCACCCATTTGAAGGGGCATTTTGTCACGCATGGTCTCCATTGGGCCTAATGTTCGGGTCTGACTAGGAAGTGAGAAATGTCTTTTATAGAAGGACAGGTGGTGTGGGGACTTCACTTTGGAGTCATCTCTTCCGAGGCTCTTTGCAATTTTAACAACACCTTGGCTTCAATTGCTAAGACATCTGATTGTCACTTGTCAAGAGGTACCTGGACACCGTCATTCAGAAGTAACCTCAGGTCAGAAGAGATAGATCAACTACAAAACCTCCTTTGCTTCCTTCTTGACTTTGCACCACAACCAGACATTGAGGACCAGTCGTGGACCGGTGGTGGATATGAGAGAAGAAGGGCTCTTTCTCATTACGTCAACCTACACCCAAATCGTTGACGAAAGGTGCGTCATTCCCTTGCCTCTCAGATTTGGACTCCAAAAAGCCCTCTGAAGGTGAAGGTTTGATTTGGAGGATCTCCCATGGGTGGTTGCCGACGTGTGATAGGCTTGCCTCTTTCCTACAGAATCTTCCCATCACCTAATGTGGTATGTGTGGACTGGAGGATGAGACCTTGGACCACCTTTTTGCAGGATGCACTTTCTCACAAGATGTTTGGGGCGAGATTTCTAGGATGGATGGCACTATCGGATTGCATAGGAGTGTGCAGCAGCTGAGTGGGCTTTAGGGCATAAGAAGGACCCTTAAAGGAGATAGACTTACCTGGTGGGTTATCCTCCATGCTACTCTATGGGCACTTTGGCGAGAGAGGAACAACAGAATTTTTCGAGGGGAAGCTATGGCTTTGGAAAGACTTGTTTCTTTTATTTGTAAGTGAGAGAGTGGGCGGAGCTTCTTGGTAATGTCAATCCGTACAACTCCATTTTTGCTTTGTTGGGGGGTTAGTGTGGTCACACCACCTTGGTGTGGAAGGTGTTTTTGATGTATAGGGATTTTTGTGAACACTTTGACTACACTTATACATCCCTCTTTTACTTTTAATACAATAGTGGTCCTTAAGATCACGAGGGCACATGATGACGATCCATCCGGGCTTCAAAAATGTGGCGGGGTAAGTGTTGTCCCCATCACCTTTACGTACCCTTGCAAATCCTCGAGCTTTGAAACTCTTGGCTCGGGGCAAATATCGGAGGGGATTGCTCGAACCACGCCTTCAAGTTTAGAGATGTGTAAAACTTCCTGCGGTGCCATGCAATCGAGCGATGGTGGAGGGAACCAATCATCATCCTCTGCTATCTCCTTCCCTTATCTTTGAGCTAGTTGGAGGTTCTACTTCAGGTTCTCCATGTAGAGTGAAGCATTGAGTAGATAGCAATCAAACACCTCAAAGCGGTGCAAGTTAGCAAATATTCTTTCCTCTTTTCCTTCCCGAGAGTACTTGATGTATTGTTGCAACATGGACAATACCACCCGATTTTGGTGAAACCATGGCCGACCCAACAATGCTTTGTAAGAGGTATCAGAGTTGATGACGTAGAACTACACCTTGGTGGTGAAGTCTCCTAGCGAGAGCTCAAACTCTACCATGCCCATTGGGACTTCAAACTTCTGGTTGAACCCAGCTATCTTCATATCCCTAACATTGATCAGGTGCACATTGAAGTAATACTTCTGGTAGACCCGATAGGGAAGTATGTTTACTGTCACTCCTGGGTCGTTCAAGATTTTGTTTATTGGCTAGCAGTTCAACTATCCCCTCCTATACAAGGGCCTATTGTAGCTGACCAAAGGCAAAAGCATATCTTCTTCAGTGAAGGTGATGGTTGTCCCCAACTACATCTTGGCGAAGCAGCTTTCGTAGTATGCTGGGGTTTGCAAAGTCGTAATGACAGCTTGCCTAGTTTCTTCATCTAAGGAGAGTTTTTCCCAAATGCTGAATCTTGCTGGGTTTCTTTTCAGTTGTCTCATTATCCTATTGCTGGCTCTGACATTAGCCAACCTGGCTTCTTCGGCTTTGATGTGCTTGCCATGCTTTGGTGCTGGAGGAGTCGGCGGAGAAGATAGTTTATCTTCCTCTTCGGGGGTTGCCCCATCCCGACATGCTTGGTTGACTGTTTCCTTGGCTTTTATAGGCTTGGCTACATGGGCAGTGCCCTCATCATCTTTATTCGCCGGCGACAGTGCATTTAAGGCCAAGGCAGTGGTGTTCTTGGCCTTTGACTCAGCCTGCCAACTTGGCTGTTTGCCATCCCACGCGAGTAGGAATTCGGCGAATGAGGGGACCACTTTGCCGGTTGTGTTTTCAGGGTAGAGGCCTGATGGAGGGGGGATTCTCGCGCCCTTTAATTCAGGTTCAGGGATTTGGTTTGGTTGTTCTCCCCTAAATATGATATTGTGGTTGGCCGGGGACAAGCTGATGGGAATCGACTCCAGACACTAGTATTTTTAATTACATTTATGTTTAAATAGAAAGAAAATTAGAAATTTTCCTAATTTTTGAAAATCTGATATTTGTGCCAAAAATGTACTAATTCAAAAAAATATGAAAAATTAGTCGAAACAATCCTCGCGAAGAGTACATCGCAGCTGTCACGTCCACGAGTCGATGAACTGAGAAATAAACTCACCGCAAGGTTCCGTAACTTGTACGAGAGAAAAACTCACACGGATCGTAAAACTCAACTCAAGACCCACAAAAGCGATCCGAAACTCTCCAATAAGGATCCGAAACTCTCCAAATAAGGATTCGAAAGACCTAATAAGGATCCAGGGTATTACATCCTCCCCTCCTTCAAGAAATTTCATCCTCGAAATTTAAGGACTAAGCGAAGGAGAAACAGAGAAGAATAAACCCTAAGACACAACTAGAAACAACATGAATCTCGAAAGAACATAGCTCAGAGGAACACAGTCAGACCATAAGCACAAGTAGACACTCAGGACTGAGCACGCCACAAGTGAGCAAAACTCCAACACCTCTGAAACACGGCAACGTCACTTACGTGTCACGGGGAAAGGAGACACGACTTATGCCATGACAATAGATCTCGAAGAAACAAAATGACAGATACGGCAAGCAGCAGCTTAAGCAAGGAGACATAGTCCTTACAGCTGACAGCCTGACAACATAGGCTCCAGTGCCAAAGGCGATAGGGAACACCAGGCACACAGGACACTAACGATAACAGCACTGGACCACAAACACAATCAAGTCAATCCTCACTCAGATATGACATCTGATCGAGTTGCAAGCTAACTCTACCAGGAAAGAAGAGTACACCAAAGCTAACTGACAAGACCTAGTCCATATAGTGCTAAGATAGACACACAAAATCATAGAGAAACAATGCTAAAATGACAACACGACAGCACTTCCAGGATCCTGGCTCCGTATGGGACATAGAACTATGGAACACAACTGTAAGCTGGGTCACATCAAGGCAAAACAACAGCTAAATGCACGACTATAAGGGACTAGTCATGCATCGAGCAGTTCACCAAGGAAAGGACCCACGACAGTAAAGAAACTACAATCTCGAGGAACGCATCTCAAGAACCATGATCATGCCTCGAGAACACAACACCCAAGAAAAAAATGTAGAGCAGAGGGTACTCAATTAGCAGAAATGCCGACAGATTCCCCAGTAAATGCCGACGCTGCAATAACTCCAGCAACAACACAGCAACAAACAACACCAAGGCACATGAAGCCAAGGTAAAGTCACATCGAGAAAGACAATTCTCTCGACCAGCTAGAATCTTACAACAACGATCCTCGGCCCATAGGTAATCAGCCCACACGCTTCCGCTGTGCACTCATACAACGCACACAGGCATCAGAAAATATCTCAGTATCCGCATTTTTTCTCATGCATGAACATGCCATGTTGCATAATGTATTAATCACTTAAAGTAAGTCTGGGTCTAGAGATATAATTCTTACTGAGCGTTCGCTCATCAAGTATTTTCTAATATTTTTCAGGTAACTCAGACTCTGACTCGCAACCAGATGGGGATGACCAAGAGTAATGAGCATAGAACCTTCAAGCGTCGTGCCAAGTCCCGCCGCGTCATGTCTTTCCTTTGGTGTCATTATCAGACGATATCTTTTATTTAATTGAGTCGTGATGAAAGAGGCTTATGTCCTCAGGATACTTTTCCTTCAAAGTCTTCCGCTGTTAGTAACATTTGATCGTTGGATATTGGTATTAGTTAAGGATATTGTTGACATCATGGTTATGTGATTTAGTATTAATGGTATCGGATTGATTGTTAGTGATGTCTTTATTTATTGCGCACTCTGTCATGGTTGAAGTTCTTAATGCTCTGATTGACATGAATGATGTAAACTCATCGCGCTCTCTGGGTTCCTTCCGTGCTCAGGGCGTGACATTAACTAAGCATTATGTTAATGGTTTTTATCTGGGAGAGAAGACCTACCTTTAGATGAAGATTGATGATGAACAGGAAGGCTTCAAGATAATACGACGCTCTGTTATGCTACTGTGAACAGAGGATGAAGGGGAAGAAGAAGAACAACTTCTGTGCTTCTTCTTGTTGCATGCCGACCGTAGGAGGAAGAAAGGAAGAAGTGCCCACACAGCAGGATGAAGTGGACACAGAGGAGGAAACAAGGCTTCCTACTACGTCTTCGGCAGTAATGGCAGGAAGAGGACGGCGATGATTAAGGTCTTTTTCGTTCGGTGAACAAGGTTATATACATAGGGGATAGAGTCTTCGTGGGTTTAGGGTTTGAAATGGAAGCAAGGCTTCCAATATTTATTCTCCTTGCCATTTCCTCCGCCGCCTGCTAAAACATGGTTTTAAAACCCTAAAAGATAACCATGCAGCGTCTGAGCATGCATATATGGGTTGGTTTGCGAGCGGAGGCCCATCTTGCTCGGTAAACTGGGTTTCTAAGTAGGCTTGCCTTGGGGTGTAAGAGTGAACATGGGTTTTAAAAGCTCTGGTGCACGTGAGTTATTGGGTTAGGTTGGCTTGTTTAAAATCGATACATATATATATATATATATCTTTACATACATATACTATGGGCTTCCTATACGTGATTGTGTAAGGGCCACTATTAAAGTATTTGGGTTTTCTTTTTGGGCCAAGGTTTACTCGTTGGCTAAGGTTTATCATGCATATCTTTATTTTAGGCTTTTATATAGTTGTATTAATGGAAGAGGATAATCTATGTGTTAAAGCCCATTAAGTGTATATTTCTATTTGGCCTTTTTACACTAGTTTAATTTATATTTTTCTTAAAGTAGAAAAATTATCATTGCTCAGAGGTTTAGTAAAAATGTCTACAATTTGCTTCTCAGTTTCAATGAATAGGAGTTTAAAATTCTTTTTGGTTACCTCATCTAGAAAGAAATGGTGCCTTATTTCAATGTGTTTCATGTGAGATCGAGACTCTAATTTTGGAAGCTTAGAGGTATCGTATTACCTCGATTTGCATGCCTATGTGGTTTGAGGGCTTTGGTGATCCCTCGCGTTTTGTGTTTCCTTGTTATGCAGAATTGAGAGTCCGATGTGTAGCCTAGGGGTTGAGGACTTGTGTTTTCCCATGATTTTGACTTAGGGACTAGGCTGATTAACGGTGTATTGCCATGTTGTACAACGATCTTGACCCGAGTTATGTGACTCAAGGATCATTGTGAGCAGGTCCAGTTGACTGTCCTGAGTTTGGTGACAGTTCTATGTGCTACCTTGTGCTTCGTGGTAGTAGTGATAGGTGCGTGTTCAGCCTGTCCATACTTTGATGTTTCTGTTTTGAGTCTCTGTGTCTAGTGAGCCTCCACTAGTCGTAGCCTGACGATACCTTGGGTGTCAGCCCACCTGGGAGTGGTGGCAGGGTGAGTTCCCAGTTGAGACGGTTCGTAGGCTGGTTGCCGTGGGCCCCTTTGTCTAGCCGTTAGAGTCCGTCGGGAGGGAAAAACCAGCTAGAGGCCTGGCTCAAGACATTGGGCTTGTGTGTGCACACATGGTTACGGGTGTTGGATGAGCGCAGACGGGCGTGACCCTAACTAGTCACTCGTTACTGTTGTTCCTTAGTTCCTTGTTCAGTGTCTCAGTTACCTTATTCGAGGCCAGTGGGAGATGCTTGAGGCACAGTGTAAGACGTCAGTGGGCACATCTAACTTTTCTTCTAGTAAGGAGGTGCTTCTATCACTGGACACTGACTCTTGTGATTCTCATGATTCGTGTGATTTCTCGTGCAACGTGAGCTCCTTCACGTGGTGCTTCGAGTAGTCTGTGTTCGGCATCACTCGTGGTCAGGGTGGCATACACGACGGTGAAATCGCGTATGTGTTAGTGCTTTTAGACCGTGTGGTCTTGTTTGGGGCTTTGGTCTTTGAGGACAAGCCTGCGTGTCTGTGTGTCATGGCATGTTCTGGCAATGTAGCCAGAGTTTCCTTGTATCGGTTCGGTGATTTCTGACTGTGTGACTAGGGATCCATGTTCTTACCGATTAGGACTAGTTTAGAGGGCTGAGGTTTTATCGGCTATCCTATTTCTGTTCAGTACGGCTTTCCTCTTTACTTCTACTATTGTTACTCATGTTCCTGCTTTACTGTTGTTACCGCTTTGGTTCGTGGTAGCGATTTGCGGGACCCCTACTAAGTCAGTGATAGGAGGCTCACCCCTGACTTTTTAGGTGTGATAGCTCTTCTTCCTCGTGGTCTGGAGATGCGGTGCGTGGTTCTTAGTGCCAGCTTTGCCAATGTCGGGCTTCCCCTGACTTGAGGGTACGTTTCCCTTTCTATTGTACTGTACTTTAGTCAGACTGGACTCTGCTAGCTATTGTGATTTAATTTGTTAACTAAAAATATAATTTTATTTATACTATTTTAGCAATCCTGATCATAATATAGTAATTGTTCACTGCTTTATCTGGAAGTTCAATGCACTTACACACTCCTTTTTATCCCTTCGGAGCTTTCCCGCTCTTGGGAGGCCTCTCAAGATCCAAGTGGTATCAGATTTACCCGATATCCAGGTTCTGGGTTGTCATAGGTGGTATCAGAGCTAGCTTGAGTTGTTTTTGAGCTGGTTGTGAAAGTACATGGGAATTCGAGATATTGCAGTGCTCAGAGTCCATAAGGTCAAGTACAGTCGGTAGCTAGCATAGGTTTTATGTCTTCTGTGCAGCTTTGCTTCTCGTGTGAGCGCTTGCCTGTGCTGTGTTGGCACTGTGCGAGGTGGTTTTTGCTCTCGTCAAGATGTGACAGAGAGTGTTCTTCTGTCGTGGTATTGGTCTCGGTTGTACTGCGCTGGGTAGAGTTGCCAGTAGGTATGAATCTGTAGTGTAGCGTTTACATTTTTTCGTGTCGTGTTCAGGTGACTGATGGGAATTTTTGTTGGTGTGATGGCCGTGCATGTTCTCCAGAGGAGATTAATGTTGTTTTGACCATCCCATCTTGAGGTTTAGTCAGTCCCTGAGTTGTTAAGGTTGTGCTTTGAGGTGGTCGTTTGGATGCCTCGTTTGTGCTTGGGCGAGCTAAGGATTTTCTTTCCTGGTGAGCTGTTGTGAGACGGGCTTGATCTTTCTCATCTTGTCTTGTGGCATTGTTTTGAGGTTAAGTTGCAGCTTGTGCTGTAGCTCTTGGCACGATGGTTTGCACTATGGCGACTTGTGACCAGCTGTCAGCATGATCGGTACTCGAGGCGTAGTGCATTACAATTTTGTGAGTTACAATGGCGCCGAGAGGTGTGCTGAGATGCGGATGCCAAGTTGTTTGAGATGCCTATGTGCGTTGTGTTAAGTGCACTGCGGAAGCATGCAGGCCTATAACCCACAGGTCCAGGAATGTAAGGTTGGAAGATTCTGACCAGTCGAGAGGATTGTTTCCTCGGTGTAAGTTCATCTTGGCTATGTGTGCCTTGATGCTGTTGTTGGTTGCCGTGCCATTGCTTGAGGCATTATGGTTGTTGGTACTAGCAATTTTGAGAATTGGGAAAATCTGTCGATAGATATGCTGGTTGAGTACCCTTTATTTTTCTTGGAAGTTATGCTCTCGGGACGTGATCGTGGTCCTAGAGATGCATTCCCGAGAGGTGCTAGTGGGCCCTTGTTGGTAAGTTGTGTGTGGCTAGTCCCTTTTTAGTTGTGTGTTCAGCTGTAATTGTGCCTTGGTGTGACCCAGCTTACAGTTGTGTCCCATGGTTCTATGTTGAGTATGGAACCGGGGGTTTGACAGGTTGTTGAGGTTATGCGTTGGGTGGTTGTTTATGGTCAGTATGGGAGGAGTTCCCTGTGAGTCTGAGTTTGGCATTGTGTGGACTGTGATCATGTTGGTTGGTTCTGCTGTACTCTTCTATCGTGATAGAGTTAGCATGAAACTCGAATCAGATGTGGTGTCTGAGTGAGGACTAACTTGATTGTGTTTGTAGTCCAGTGCTATCATTGGCGTTCTACGTGCCTGTTTCGCTTGTTGTCATGGCTCAGAAGTCGATGGTTGGAGTAGTCAACTGAGATGTTGTCTTCCTCGTGAAGAGCTGATGCTTGTGCTGTCTGCCGAGTATGAGTTATCAGTGGCTATTTTCGTGGCATGGGTCGTGTCTCCTTGTTTTGTGAGACGATAGCGATGCTGCCCTGTTTGTGTTCATTTGTGTGTCATGCTCATTCTGTGGATCAGTGTGCCTTGAGATCCGGAGCATGTGCCTGTGATTGTGGTCTGGTAGTGTTCCTCTGAATTATGTTTTCGAGAATCGTGCTA
Organism: Amorphophallus titanum; assembly: GCA_024336825.1. Taxonomy (NCBI): domain Eukaryota; kingdom Viridiplantae; phylum Streptophyta; class Magnoliopsida; order Alismatales; family Araceae; genus Amorphophallus; species Amorphophallus titanum. The sequence goes on along the minus strand of JANBPO010004458.1, from coordinate 6,159,748 downwards.
TCGTGTTTTTCATGTTTGGTGTTCAAGGTTTGGCTGGTGCTTAGAGAGTGTGGTCAGCCTTTTGGATTGTTTTTCCCTGTTCTTTGTTAGCTCCTTAAATTTCGAGGATGAAATTTCTAAAAGGAGGGGAGGCTGTAATACACTGGATCCTTCGGATTGGAATCGGAGAGCTTTTGGAGCGCTTTCGTGGGTTTGGAATTGTGTTTTATGATCCACGCCAGTTTTTCCCCTGTATAAGTTGCGGAATCTCGTGGAGAGTGAACCGTTGAGTTTTGAGGCTAGAACTTGTTCAAATATTTTTGATTGAATAGATTTATTTCTAAGCATCAATATCTTATCACATATTTTATAAAAAGCCAAAATTTCATCAAAAAATTAAAAACACCCAATTCACCCCCCTCTTGGGTGCCATTGACATGGGACTTCACCTTGATCTCAGTTGATCTCTATTTATTATGTATATGGTTCCTTGTTATCAGGGTCTTTGTGCCCTAGCGAGGGAGTTCTAGTCCTTACCTCTCTTCCTTTTTATCATTCTTCGTCTAGTTTGGTGTCTGTTGCTCCTCCGTGTAGAGGAATCTTTTGTCCTTTGCTATCCTCTCCCTTTTGTTCTATGAAGCAAAGAATATGGAGCTCACGCTAATCAAGATCACTTTAGGATGCTATTTTCGTGCCATGGATTTGCAAGGTATTTTTTATTTTGTGCAAGAATATGCTATCATTGCTATTGCTGTTATTCCTGCGCATGGTCATAATGGTGGTTCATCAACATGTTTGAGTGGCATAGTTAGGTCATAGTTGACATAGAATGAGTACGCTTCTGTAGCATCTTAGGCTGGTGATAGCTCCGTGCTGGGAGTTTAGTTCTTTTTTCGATCATTGGGGGTGACCTTTTAGTATGGGTTTTTTACACACTACACGGTGAGCTATAGTTGATTTCCTCTAAGGCACATTGTTGTTGCTTTGGCCATATCTGTGGGTAAGCATGAAGGGTTTTTCTCTTCTCTGCTCGGTCGGGTGCAAGGGCAAGAGATTGATGGACGAGATGACCAACCTAGGTGATAAGACAGAAAGGACGTGATCTAGAAGGGGGGGATGAATAGATCACTCCCAATTTTGACTGATAATGAAAACCAATTAATGAGATCTAAAATACCGTAATGAAATAGCTCTAGACTGACCATGGAGTAGACAAATTATCAGAAATTAATCGAGCAAGGGAGCAACGATGAATTAATGATCAAACAGTTGTTGTGCATATCACAATTTGAGAGATCAAAAAAGCAAACCACACAGATGGCACAGAGAAATTTTTAAGGTGGTTCGATTGCTACCCGCAATCTACGTCCACCGCTTACTCCTTCGGAGTAAGGCTTCCTTTCACTAAGCAAATGAAAACAGCAAACTCGGTCTGCAAACACCCGTTGCCTGACAGCTTGCCCTGAGGAACACACTCCTCGATACTTCTGAAGACCAAAAGAGACACTGGAGGTCTGACCTCCCTTCCTTTGCGAGCGACAAAGGGAAACCCTGTGAATTGCTCCCAGCAATTCACGAAATAGAGGATCGTTCCTCTCTTCCTCCAACAACGATGGAGGGAAACCAGAGATGCTCTCCCTTCCTCCAAGCGAACTCAGAGGGTAACAAGATGAGATAGAAAGATGAACAAATCAAAGATGAAAGCCACAATCTTGTCTCCAAAACGTGGATTTATACTATCGCCAAGCTATATAGCTGTCAATATTCACCCTTTTAAAGGAGATCATCCAGGGACCACACTATGAGGAAGCGAGTCCCCAGAGATCTGAGAGTGGTCGAAAAACTTCGGAAGAGAACCAGGGAGAGTTAAAGAAGATTGGGGAGCAGCCCGCAAGAGCTCAAATTAGCGTGAATCTTGAGTCATATCCATAAGAATAGATAAACCCAGAACCCTTCCAGCAGGGCACATTGTGCTTCTTCCCAAAAAAAATCTATAGAAGCAATTAGAACACTACGTGTTGCTAATTTAGGAATTAAGCCCATATCCCTCACCCCATTGGCATCATGACTATGGATTAGTCAAATCCCAAAGTGGGAGTTTGAGAAGAGGGAAAAAGCTTCCTATGGAAATCTGATCATGGTAGGAGACATCGGGGAGAAAACATCGTGACTGCAGAGCCAGAAGGAAGACCGAACATGCACATACGAGGCTGAACATCGGGAGAGTTTGAGCATAAAAATCTCCTAAATGGGAGTATCTCTATTATTTCATGCCAGGGGAAAAGGAATACATCAGGAGAGCAGAACAAGAAACAAAAGAAAATACAAAGGGGGGAGGGAGCCAAGGCCAGAGCCTCATGCTCCCTTTCCCTCACCTGTCTCTTCTCTCACACTCTCTTTCTCTCTCTTCAGCTTCTCAGGTAGAATTTCGATAGTGTTTCTTCAACATCTCCTCTTTTTTCTTCTTGCCATGGGCTTGTATTTATAGGGACATAGGGTCCCCTGCGGGAGAAAACTCCCGCTTCCTTCTTTCTCCTTTTTCTTGTTTTCATTCACCGCTGCCGCTACTGCTGCTGTTGCCGTGGCTGCTCTTGTTTGTTAGGTACGATAGTAGGATCTAGAGGGGGGGTGAATAGATCCTTTCAAAACTTAGCACCCAATTTAAGAAAAGCTTAGCGAAACTAATTCGGTTACTGAGTGAGACACAGTCAGGTCTGCATATAAGAGGAATACAAGTATTTCTAAGGAGTTATGCAGAACTAGAACCAAGCGATTCTTCACAAGAGATGGACATGGCACACTGTATGAATGGTGGTATACACCAAAGCTGTGAAGAATACTAGTGCTTGTGTGCAAGTGTGCAGCAAACAACTAGAGTATGCCAATGCAACTTAGAGCAAGGTGAGTAACTCAGTGTGTAGTCAAGGCAGACCAAGTGCAAATCAGAAGCTCTTAGTTTCCTATGAATGGGAGTAGAAGAAAGGGATCAAACGCATAACCACAAACCAATGCACATGGGATTTTTAAGGTGGTTCAGTCTGCAAACTCGTAGACCAATGTCTACCCCTCACCAAATCCGGTGGGGCTTTACCACATGCTGCAAATGATGGCAGCCAGGTCTACCGCGGTACCCGACGACCGGTATGAAATGCTAAACTCAGCTTTTCCTATATGAATGAATGAATGAATGACTGCTATGCATGACACTCATTTTCTAAATGCAGCTAGACCCACAAGGGCCATAGCCGAGCTCGAGGGACTCCTCCACGCTACAGTGCAGCAGCGAGATGAGTACTGAGCGGCTTTAGAACTTCTGGTGAGTTTCCCTAGACTTAAAAACTGAAATGCTTTATGCAAACTAATTAACTTTTGAAATGCAGCGGGCCGAGGGAGCCCAGAGGACTGGATCGGATGTGCCATCCTCCTCTATGCAGCCAGCCGGGGGATGGGCTGAGCGGGATGCAGAGTTTACCCGGGCCGTAGCACGAGCCGAGGAGGCCGAGGCTACCCTCGCGGAGTGGGTAAGAAACCAAGCTCTTTCCTAAAAAAAGCTTCATGATTATGCAAATGCCTAAACTAACCGGGATGCAAAATGCAATGTACAGGCGAGGGAATTAGCTGCAGCGTTGGCGGAAGCGGCCGAGGTGCCCCATCTTCGGGGAGAGATTGACTGACTCCAGGGGGAGGTGACCCGATTGAGACGAGATGCCACGGACATTGAGCGGTATCAGACCGAGGCCCATGAGGCACGACTTAAGATTTTTGAATTGAAGATCGAGCTTTGAACCATGGACCGTCCGGCTGATGGGCCGAGCACCCGAGCGGACCGTGTCGCAGAGTGGCGCAGCAGGAGGCTCACGGAGCGTGGCACCGAGCGCAATGGTGGGAGACATCTTGGCTAGCTCTTCCACCCACCAGAGGAATGAGGAGGCGGAGCGGAGATGCCCATGGGAAGAAGAGGAGCAAAGCGCCATGGAGCGACCGCCAAAGCGGCACGAAGGCACCGGGGACAGCGACGGCTCGGGAGATAGACTGGCGGAGTGATACTTGTTCTATTTTGTGGTTTTTTGTTTTTGGTTTTGGTGACACACATTATGTGACAATTGATATGATGAAATGAAGGAAAATTTTTATTTTATGAAAATGTGAATGTGGATGTGTGTACGAATATGAATGTATGATTTGTGTGAATGGATGGCTGTATGAATGCGAGGAAGGGAATGTGTATGTGTGATCGTGAGCGAAATGGAAATTTTGAAAATGCATGGGTGTGTGAATGTGGTCGTGGAAATGAATGTGAGGATGGAGGGTTGTGAATGGATGTGAGTGCGTGGATGCATGTGAGTGAATGCATGTGAGTGTAAGTATGTGAATGTGAGCGGGTTTAATAAAGAACGGAGCGAGGGATGCGTGTGTAAAAATGCAGGAAAGGCCGGCAGGGAAAACAGAGAGAACAAACAAATCATTTCCCGGCCACAGAAAAATTTAACAGACCTCCTTGAGGCCGTTCTCATTCTCACTCTCTCTCTTCTCTTTCTCTCCCCCTCTCCTCCGGGCGGCTGACAGGGGCGATGGTGGGCGAGACAGGGATGGCGTGAGGGCGAGGAGCGCGAGGATGGGGCAAGGATCGAGGAGGTGCAGGCACGGCGAGCTCGGCCATGAGTTTGGGATGCCGGTGAGGATTTTAACGACGTTTTCTTCATGGATCGGCGTCCACAGAGCATCAAATCTTCGGTGGAGGTAGGGTGACGAAATCTTGACTTGTGCACTTCCTTTCCCGCGAGTTTCGTAGGCCGTGGAGAGCCGAGTGGGTTTATTTGGGCGTTTTGGGAAAAATTCATGATTCTAGGGAGTGCGCCCGATCTAGCGATTCAACTACATTTTTGGGGTTTAATCGGGTCCTCTCGGTGCTAGAGAGGTAGGGGACTAGTTTCCCCTTATTTTTCCCTTCACGTGGCCATGAATGGGGTGTGGAATGGAATTTTTGGGGTGGTTCGTCGGTTTCGGTCTCGGGATGATTTGGCGGCCCTTCCAGAGACCGCCACACCCTTGGCGGCCTAAGGTAGGCGCGCCACGAGTTACTATGTTATCGACAGGCCGGGCATCGGCTGGCGGCCGTACAATAAACCGCTAGGGTCCCTTTGGCGGTCCAAGGTTAAACCGCTTTACCGCATTTTGGTCGTTGAGGCTGGTGAGGTAGTAGCCTTACGATTGACTGCTAAAGGTCATCTAGCAGTCAGGCGTAGAACCGCCACTTCTTCTAGCGGCCCAGGAAGCGGCCTCTAGAGTTTTGTGCATCCTCGGAGCTTAGCGGTCCAAGGTTGGACTGCTAATCTGCGTTAGCAGTCCAGGCTTAGATCGCTAGACTCTCTGGCAGCCCAAGAGAGGACCGCTAGGCGATTCTTCATGCTCGTCGTATCTGTTTCGCATTGTGTAGGTTTCCAGTCAGTCCGGTCGTGACCCAATGACCGACCTATGACCCCGTGAGTGTCCCAGATACCGTGGGTTTTGTGTTCGTATTTTAGGGGTGTCCAGAGGTACTGTGTTACCTCGGTTAGCGTGCTCATGAGTCTGGGGCCGAGTGACCCCATGTGTGTTTCAAGTTTCGAGGGGGCCGTGTGTATGGCCTTGGACTGTGAGTCCAGTTGACCAACCTGGGGCTGGGGATTTTTCGTGTGTCACCGTGATTTCAGACCTAGGGATTAGGCCAGATTGACGGCGCTGTGCCGTCACGTGCGACGATCTTGACCCGAGTTGTGCGACTCAAGGACCAATGAATTTAATAGGTCTAGTAGGCTGTCCATGATCCAGTGGCCGCGAGCCACTTCTTCCTTCGTGTTACTCGCGATGGGTGCGTGCGTAGTTTTCTGTGTTCACGTTCTGTGAGCCCCCACTAGTCGTAGCCTTCTTACCCACGGGGGACCACTTAGACCACCTTCGGCAGGTCTGCCTTCTTCTCAGGCGAGAGCAGTTGTATGCAAACCCACAGGTGAGGCAGCAGGGGTACGAGATCCTCGAAATGACGATGCATTTTCCTTATTCGGAATCCCCAGAGATTGTACCAACACTTGACAGATCTTCGGGATCCATCAGGGTCACAGAAGATCAAGTAGACACAACAATGGAGACAATCTAGCTCAATAGCGTAATGAAACAGTGGAAAACATATTCCCGGGGGAGAGGAATCTGGACAACCACTTGATTGTAGCAAGCGTCAATTAACCTTGTTTACCCCTAGTTGAACAGCTCTCTAGGGTCATGCTTGGAATGCAGCAAACCTTGGCACTGATAGGGGATGAATTGAACTTCAGACATCATCTGAGTAGGAGAATAGAAATGATCTGGTGGCACTAAAGGGATAAAGGGAGCGGTGATCCGACGACGCTCACTGGTGCAGAACTAGTGGAAAAATCTCAGTCAACAGATAAGTTGACCTGCCTAACAGTTGAGTCGACTTACCTTATCAAGTGAGTCGACCTATTCTTTACAGTGGGTTAACCTACAACCTCTTCCAGTGAAACAAAGTAGCTGGGTCGACCCATCTGGAGATGCTCAAACAGACGAGTCGACTCACGTTCAAGCCCAAGTTGACTCGGCGATGGAGTTAAACGATGGCCGATTAGAAAGAAAGGGGGGGCAGTGATCTGGCAGTGTGTAGCACGCCGGATCAAGTTGGCTAGAGCTGATCCAATGACGTTCACTATCATTGGATCAGTCCCCCTGCTCACTCAAAATGGTTTCGAAGGAAGGAAAAAAAGGAACGACGGCAGGCCTATGTTTCAGACGGAGAACATATGGATGCTCCCGTATGACATATCCCCCACATACTTGGGTAGCCAGTGGCTATGCTTGTAGAATTGCAAACCTCTGGTCCTAACTGAGGAGGTGAATCGACAGTAAAACCCATCAAATGCAAAGAAACACCAGGAGCCCTCCAAAAAATGATGAAGGCACTGGTTCACGAAGAAGGAGACAAAAATTAGGGAAAATGAAATCCATAGCACGAACTTAATTTCCCCGTTCATCCAAGATGCCCAGAGATCACGTCTGAAAGACAGGATGAACCTCTGGCGTCTAACGGGGTATTACACATAGAAGTTCACTACACTGAATCGGCACAAGAGGGAGAAAAAGGGGGAAACAAATGAGAAAAGACCAAGTGCATAAGACTTGTCTCCCCGAGGGGGCAATTTATTCGGTATGGGGTTTATCCCCGTTCCAGCCAAGTAGCAAAGGAGAAATAGAAATCGGGGAAGTGCACATGGAAATTTATATTAAAAGCGGACCTAGATCCTCTATATTCTCCTTATACTGGCACGGTTCGGTCGACCGACCCCCAATTTCGGTCGACCGATCCTGTCGAGCTCCGGATCGGGGTTCACGAATCTCATCCGAAACCCATCCAACTTGACCCATTTGTGTTCCATCTCTTACCCATTTACCCCTAGGGTTATTATACACATCTTAGAAGGGTTTCCATGGATTTTGTGAAGGGTATATGGGTCTTTTCATGTCTCTTATATATACACTCATATGAGCTACGAATTTGGAGAGATGAACTCTAATGTGTTCATGTTCTTTCATCTTGTAGGAGAAGAAAGGGGAGAAAAGAAGAAAGGAGCTCAAGAGGAGGAGATTTGATCTATTTCAAGGTGGTTTTGAAGCTTGTGGAAGAAGGGAAAGAGGAGCTGCTTGAAGAGAGGAACATGAAGACGCCAACATCACATTCATCTGTCTACGACCAAAGAAGGGCTGGATCATTTTGTGAAGGGGGAGCCTTACACTCATTATATTTTCTTCGTTTCAGTCTTAGGAGTTCATTTGGGGCATATTGTGTTTATTTGTGAATGTTTTGTTTATTTTTGAGAGGATATTCTGTGTGTGTGTGACCGTTTGCATACAGTCGCGTGTCTATGGTGCTGCGTTTGTTATAGCATGTGTGTGCGTTGTTGATCCGATCGTCAGATCATGTTGGAGACTTCGTCTCCATGTGTGTTTGGGGTTGTACCTCGTGTTTGCAGGGTTTACTCTGCGTGTGTGTGCAGGAGTCATCCTGCGTGTCTGTTGGAGCTCGAATCTGTGTTGGAGAGTTTCCCTGAGTGAAGCCTCACCGGTTTGGTGAGGGGTGGACATAGGGAGTCCGTCGTGGTCCCGAACCACCTTAAAATTCTTGTGTCTTGTGGTGTGCTTTGTGGTTTGCTCTATTATGGTTTGATTGCTAATTCAATGCATGTGTGATCAGTGAGCATGAGTGAATTTTAATTCCATCAGCAAATCTTAATTGTCTAGATTTCAATGTGTTATGTCTTTAATTGCTTAATCTTTTTACATGATCGAGCGAGAGTGTAAATGATGCGGGACAGATGACGCGACCGGGCTAAGACGTACGATAGACTGGATGTGCGGCCAGCACTAACACGCTAAAGGCAAGCCTGGCGGCTAACCACCATGGTGTTCTTCGGGTGGAGATGTCTCTCAACAGAAACTCTAACTAGCCTGATGATAGTCCCTTGCAAGGAAAACGCGGGATCATAGCAGTTAAGGAACCACTGTCGCCTAGGGTGGTGCAGTCCGAGCTCGATGCTCGACTGGAGCTAAGGAACGACTCTCACTCTCACAATCATAGTGACTTACAATTTGGATACGGCCCTAGTCTTACAAACGCAGCATATATAACAACATACTAGATAAGTAAATGCGAGTGTAAGGAACGTGCGCAACAACAACAATAATAACAATAATAACGAGAGCAACAGTTGTGGCAAAGCAACTATAATATTAACAATATCAACGGCAGTGGCTAGAATAATAGAACAATAAAATGACAGAACTACGGAGTCTCTACGCTACTCCTACCCTTACAAGAAAACCATGACCTCGGGTCGAAACCACCGATCTAGGGAAGGTCACGGTTGCACTATCGAGAGAACCTACGAAGCCTCTATCGTACGAACCATCATCACGGACAAAAGCCACTACGGAAACAATGCCACTGAAACGTCCTATCCTAGCTATCGGGAGAACCCTGGCAATGCTGTCGGGAAAGCCTCAGCCTTGAAGTCGAGAAGTCACGCTAAAGTCACCCAGTCAGAACACACTATCCCTACTTCGGGAGAACCATGGCTCAAAGTTGAAAACTAAACCCACGGGTGATTGTAGTACTCTCTTGCTAACACTGACCGGATGCGTCCACTAACCTCTTAGAACACACCTACTCTCCCTGGCTTGCCCACCTCTTCTAGAGAGTGAGACAAGGGATTGGGTCGGATGCGTCATAGACACCTTACACCACCCACCACACTCATGCCTGCCCACCTCTCCTAGAGAGTGAGGCAGAGTCACAACAACAACACAAGGACTAGATGGGGTCGCGCCCGTTGACGTGGGTCCCCTACCTCTAACTATGTGTACACACACAGACGATCTGCTCTAAGTCAGGTCCTCTAGTTGATTTTTTCCCCAGCCAGACTCTGACTGCAAAGACAAGGGGCCCTACGATAACCAGCCTAAAAATCATCTCATCGGGAACAGCTCTCGACCACGTGGTCGAAACGTGTCGGCACTCAGTGAATAACATTCTCAGCCCAGCCGGTACGTACACGACACTCAATAAGCTGTGCCAATAGAGTGCTACTTAGAAGAAGGTCTAACTCACGCACATCTGAAACTACGGAGTGGCACAGCCCGGTACAGGTAAACCACCTAAGGCTGGTAACGGGAACCAACGAACACCGACCTTCTAAACTCACGCGGGAACGGAGCTCCGCTATCAGTAATCCATACGGGAAAAAGACTCCCTACAATACATAAGCCCCACAGGGATGGCCCATAACAATTACACAGAAACCCTGGATCACACAGAATCACGTGACACCTCTTCCGTGAAACCATGACGAACACGTACATCTAGGGGCAATAAATAGTGAAGCACGGCACCCCTGGCTCAAAGGGGCTAGGTGGCCAACCTCCTGGACCCCCAGAAGGCTAGGCGGGACCACCCAGGCCGCCCAAACCACTGGGAGCCTTAACCTCTGTACTTCCTTTCCCGTGAGTTTTATAGGCCAGGGTGAGCTGAGCGAGGTTATTTTTCTGTTTTGAGGAAAAATGTATGTTTTGGGGTGGTCCGGATTAGTGGCTTGCGGGTGCATGGCAAGGCTGTGACCGGGTGGGCATATATGGACTACCAGGAGCTTGCTCAGGAGCTACTCGGTCTAGATTTGATGAGGCCGGGGCGTCCATCATCCCAATTGTCGCGATCGGTGCTCCAAGAAAGCTTGGGACTCCGGAGAGCAGCGGTGACAGTAGGAGAACTACCAGAGCAGCACATTGACCGAGTGGTCGAGTAGGTGCGTCCGAGCATGGCGGCGGAGCCGGGACCAGAAGGAGACATGGTCCTTAGACGCTTCTTGATGTTGTTGTTCGGGAAGCTCCTGTTGGCGACCCGGGTAGACATGATCAGCTACCGACTTCTACCTCTGCTATCAGATCTAAGCAGAGTGAGAAAATATACGTGGGGAGCAGCGGTGCTGACCTTCTTGTTTCACTTGCTCAGTGCGACTGACCGGGTGACCATGCTAGGCGGCTTCTCACCTTTTCTGTAGGTAAATGCCTAAATGCCTCTATTATGCTTTTTTATTATGCTTCTAATTACCTGAAATGCTGACATCTCTTAAAAAATACAGTTCTAGGCTTTTTTATACCTGCCTGGGATCGATCGAGGAGTTGAGCTACATCCGAGTCGGTTTCCCATCGCGAGGCAGTGGAATATAGCCTAAAGTACGGGGTCAATTCAGCGGTCGACTCAAGCGATTCAAGAGGACCTTGACTCATTCCCGCACGCATCGATAAAAAGCCTGAATTTCCTTACATGCTTCTACATGTTTCTATATGCTTTCATATGCTTCCAAATGCTGCTAAATGAATGGCCTTTTCAGGTGCGTTGGACACCGTATAGGGATGAGGATCATGCAGGGCAGTCGTAGGTTGAGGCTTCCCTAGCCTACCGAGGATGGGACATCTGGCTTCATTGTATCAACGTAATCGAGCCACTCCACTATCGTCTGATCATGAGGACGTGGGGAGTACATCAGTCGGCGGTGAGATTCCCACACCGACATGACGAGCGCCTGGGAAAATCTGCCAAAGGGATTGGCAGCGATATTGACTGGAGCGGCCGAGCCAGGAAATATGTTCAAGATTGGAAACATAAGGGCAAGGCCATAACAGAACGGGCAGACAGCAACGAGGCATATCTAAAAGCCTTCACCCGTCGGCATGGCAGCCAGGTCTTCCGCGGTACCCGACGACTGGTATGAAATGCTAAACTCAACCTTTTCTGCTCTATATGAATGAATGAATGCTGTGCATGACCCTTGTTTCCTAAATGCAGCTAGACCCACAAGGGCACATAGTCGAGCTCGAGGGACTTCTCCACGCTACCATGCAGCAGCGGGACAAGTACCGAGCGGCTTTAGAGCTTCTGGTGAGTTTTCTTAGACTCAAAAAATTGAAATGCTTATGCAACCTCAGCAGGAGCCAGATGCTGTAGCAGGCCCTTCTCTCTTCTTCTCTTCTTTTCTTCTATCTTCCCTGGGGCTCCCGCCCCGGTCCCAGATATATCGGCCTCTCCTCCCCCCATTTTTTTTTGAGAGAGAGAGCCAGCCCCCTTATGTAGAGTGGAGGTTGGATCATTCAAAGGCATTGCCTTCTTCTTCTTCTCTTCACTTGTCACACGTCTGGGGCCATTAAATGGACTGTGCGTAAGGACGACAGGGGTAGTTAGTGTGTCTTCACTAGGTTGACCGAGGTTGACGTTGATGGCCTGGTACCACTACGCTGTTGACTGGAGTGCGAGCTAGATAGACGAGCATTCAATGCTCTGTGTTCAGGTGAAACAGAGCATCGTAATGAGGATGGGATACCATTGTCCATACATTTTTCTCCCTTTTAACACCTATTTCTTACCCTTACGAGCCTTGCTCAGTTTATCATAATAGCTCGATTTTCTTCAGGCTTGGTTGCTACAGTAGCATGGCCTTCTTCAACTTTAGCTCAGACCGCTTCAGAAGCTCAGAGTGCTTCAGAAGCTTGGACTGCTACAGTGCTCGATCTGCTACTGTGTTCGAACTGCTGCAATGCTCAGACTACTACAGTGCTCGGACTGTTGCAGTTCTCGGCCATGCTACAGTGCTCGGCCATACGACCTTCTTTAACTTTAGCTTGGATTGCCCCAGAAGCTTGGATTGCTATAGTGCTCGGTCTGCTACGGTGCTCGGAGTCCTTCAATAGCTCGGATTGCTACAGTGCTCAGATTTGTTGCAGTAGCTCAGGCTGCTACAGTGCTCGGATTTGCTGCAGTAGCTCGAGCTGCTACAGTTCTTGGATTTGCTACAGTGCTCGGGCTGCTACAGTTCTCGAATTTGTAACAGTAGCTCGGGCTGCTACAGTGCTCAGACTTCTTTAGAAGCTCAGATTACTGTAGTAGATCGACCTGCTACAGTGCTCGGGTTTGCTACAGTAGCTCGGGCTGCTACAGTGCTCGGAGTCCTTCAGTAGCTTGGATAGCTACAGTGCTCGGCCTTCTTCAGAAGCTTGAATTACTACAATAGCTTGGCCTACTACAGTGCTCAAGTTTGCTATAGTAGCTCGGGCTGCTACAGTGCTCGGAGTACTTCAGTAGCTCGAATAGCTACAGTGCTCGGCCATGCTACAGTGCTCGGCCTTGCTACAGTGCTCGGCGTACTACAGTGCTTGGCCATTGTCACGTCCCGACGTGAAAAATCGGGAGCGCGACGAGTCGTAAATGAGCGTGTCGATCAGAGCAAGTATAATTTCATTTCTAAAATCAGACATGAATGAGAAAATGATACTTTTATTTCATCAAAAAGAAGTTTACAACTCTAATTGATAAGCCATAAAGGTAATTACCCACCTCGGCGGGGTAAGGGGGAACATATTCCTCCAACTCATGAAGGAGCTTTTCTAGTTTTTGGAGAGGTGTTAGCCCCTGGGGAGCTTGCATGGCCGCTGCCTGCTCGGCCTGTTTCTTTGACCTCCTTTTAAGGTTCTTTTTTTTGTTCTTCTCTTGCTTTTTGGTTTTCACTGCATCTTGCAAGGAGGGAGAGGTCAGCTTCAAGGCCAGAGCATATGTACCCCCAGAGTCATATCTTGTGTCTCGAGCTCGAGCATTAGAAGACCCGAGCTAAGAGCTTTTCTTTGCCATGACCTTGACCCAAGTATCTTCTTTTTGCTGCGCTTGGAATGTGGCATTGATTGCCTGCTCAATTATCTCGAGCGACAACTCCTAATATTCAGCCAGATCGATATCGAAGTCTTGAGATGTTTGTGTTGCTTTGAGCTTCCATTGGGTCTGTGGCTTGATTTGTTTAGCACCGGGCTGGGGATTAGGCTCGGGATCCCTCACCTTAGCTTTGCCTTTTTGGCTTTGCTTGAGGTCCTTAAGCTCGCCTTGTTGGCTGTGCCTGGAGTTAACACCCTTGGGATGGCTTTGCTGGCTTTGCGTGATTTGCTGCTTGAAGCTCCTTACCGTGATCTTGTCTTTTTGACTTCTCACAGGGTTCTACTTGGGGTGCGACTCCCTATCCCTTCTTGGGAATGTCATAGGGGCCAATCGTCTTGTTGACGTATTTGACTTGCCTAGATGGACAACAGACTTGGCTGAAGACTCTGGGCCCCTCGAAGGAGTTTGGTTGCGTAACTCCTTGAGGACTTCTCTGTAATAATTTGTTGCCAACGAGGCACTCTCGACATGAACTGTTCCTTGTCGGGCAAGACTTTCAATCCAGTCATGGACCTCCTGACCTTCATTGGTCACATGCGAAGAAGACAAGCAGTGATGAGGACACCCTCTACTCGCTCCAGAATAACTCCTTGGCGGGTCTCGCATCAAAATTTCTCTTCCTCCCAAGAGGATGTTGAGCAATTTCCTGGTGCCTTCTTTTGGAAAAGGCAATGATTTCAGATCTTGCCACGATCGCCAATTGTGCCGCCACAAAGTCGGTTTAACTTGACTAGCCTTCTTCGTCTCAGGCCTGGGAGATTGAAATGCCCCCGTGACGTGAATCACATTAATAGAGTAGTGGATCACATTGGCCGATTGATTCAGCATGCTCCAGTCATGAGGCTGTGGCAGATTCACCAAACAACCTTGCATTGTGATCAAGCCATCTTGAATAATCTTCTCTAGCTCATTCTTGAAGACAATAATCTTCAATTGCATGGCCCAATTTGCGAGATACACACAGTAGTTGGGATTGTTTGCTTTGCTTGCATCGGCCGACCTCCTTGGTTCTGGTAGGACGATGAACTTGAGGTCAAGGGAAAGAGGAAGGCCACATTCTTGGCTTAGTACAAGGAAGGAAAAAATGAAGGTGTAGGAGTTGGAGACCAACTGGACATGGGTCAGTTGGTAGGAGGTTAGTAATTCGACTATGAAGGGATGAAGGGGAGGCAAAAACTGCACTTCGAGGCAAGGAGGTAGCTACAAAAGAAGCCGTTGTGCGTGCTCAGGCTAGACTCGTGCGGTTGGCATGGGGAGAAGGAGTACCACCAAGGCAACCGGAAGCGGACCTCGAGTTCCCTCACATCTGCCTCCGTAAGCTTGCCGCGGGAGGGACAACTTGATGCCGGAGCCAAACTGCCTGCTCCTTGCTCCACCTCTTGGCCATTGACATGCTCGTTGAATTCTGCCATTGGGGATGTAGGAGAAGGCGAAGAAATGCCTGAATCTGAGGAAATCACAGGGGGTGGAAGCTGTCGAATCGCCTCCGCAGTGATCTCTGCAAGCTCCTCGAATGCCCTAGCGATTTCCCGCTCTCTTTGGTTCCTCTCTGGGAGCATGCGTTTCTATGAGGACACACAAAAGTAGGGGAGACAGGAAAACCCTAATGGAAAGGTGGAGAGGGCGAAAGCCTAGAAATCTTTTTATATCCCCAAGCAACCCCCAGGAAAGAACCACCATGATTTTTCGTCGCCTAACATACCCCGAGGCGACGCATTCGAACAGCGCCAAAAGTTATAATCATTGCGCCCGAGCCCCAATGCATTAGGGCAATCACATTTATAGACCCGAGAAGCGAGACTGGGATAGCTCAAATTGGCCAAAATTTTCTCCCTTGCCAAAAGCCATCTCTACTCTCCGAGCCCATCCTTGGCTCGGGAGTAGGGGGCAAGTGGAGAGGGAGAAATTCGCGGCCCACTACACATGCGGCCCAAATGGCCCATCAAGGCCTGTTTGGCCCATTAAGTGACAGCCCCTGCCAGGCCCACTTATTTTGAGGCTTTATTCGCCTAAGGCCTATTTCGTCTAGTGGGCCTTAGCTCGATGCCCGATCGGTCGGCCCCCCTCTTGCTTGGGAAAAGCCTGCGGATTATGCCTAGCAATCTCCAAGGTCGGTTAGATGCCCCCGGCGAAAGAAAGGTGTTCCTCGACTTATCCTCTATAGATTAGCTCAGTGTTAGGACTCTTTAACAAGTTAGGGCTAAGTCCTCGGTGCTAGCGCCTATCTAAGCGGAGATCACGCTAGTATCTGGGAATGGAGATAGGAAGAAGGGGAGAGTCTTTGATCAAGAAGAGTCCCTCACCAGGACGTGACTGTAACACCCGTAGTTTAGCGGATCCTTAGTGGTGCGGATATAGGGTCCGTCCGGTGAATTTTGGCTATTTTTAAAAATTTTTATGGTTTTTTAGGCATTTAATCAGAATTGTTAAAGTAAAAAAGTGGTTCCTATGCCACGTACCACCTTCTGTATTTGTTTATCAGGGAAGTGGTCTGGCACCTGTGGAAGCCTGCAAACACTAGAAATAAAAGAGGTGTTAGAAGGAGCACTAGGTATTATCCCAGGGGACAACCCTACGATGCTTAAATCAGCAACGGTTCAAGGAGAACAGAGAAGAGTAAAAGAGAGGGAGAGATGGAGGTCGCCGTAGTAGATCTGAGAGACATGTAGGTCCTCTAGACGAGTGCTCACTGTTTCTAGTGGACACTCAGTGAGTGCTCACTGGGTGGTAAGGCTGTGCAAGAGGGGATCTCTCTCTCAGGGAATGTGGGCACATGGGACCTCTCTATCGTTGTAGTAGGGAGAGTAGCTCTATTCTCTGTGTAGGATTCTTGGTAGAAGTTCCACTGTGTCCTTTTTTCTCTGTCAAGGTCCCTTTTATATGGGGTTGTCCTGGAGTTAGAGGCCTATCCCTTAATAGGGAAGGGCGTAAGTAGTGGAGTAACATATCCCGCGATTGTGGCGGGAGTTTCCCGTTGGAGGGTGAGTACCCCGGAGTTGGCTATTCCCTGAGCGAGTCTTACGGCGCTCATGGGGTGTGCTCGCCTCTCATAGGTTAAGGGCTGACGTCGGGGGGGCTAACAGTTGGTCATCGGAGAGTCCCCAGGCAGTCATCACACCTGGGCCGCCACCTTCTTAGAGCCGTCGAATCTGAGGTTGAGTCGTATTTGGCCATGCCACCTGGGTCGCGGCCCTCGTGGGCCTTTATGCATGCCGGCAAGGCCTAGGCCTTCGTGGGCTCGCGGTTACCCAGCCAATTATGGGCTGAGTCGGATTTACCCTTCTCACTAGCCCTCCTACTCTTAGTTGTTGAGCACTTTTTAGGGGACTGAGAGTCGAGTATGAGAGGGTCACTTGTCTGGATAGCTTCCTAATGCCATCGGGACCGGTGGTCTCAGTCGATTGCTTGGCGCATAAGGCACCCCTAGCTGCGGGGAGTGCCACTCCTGTAATCATGTCGTCTTGGGACATGAGTGTCAAACGAGCGCCTGAGCCTGGCGGCTATACTTTGACAGCGACAGATGCCTTTTCACCTGCTCCACGGCTCCGAAGTGATCATTCTGCCTTGGGGGTTATAACAACTGCCATAGAGGCTTCCTCGAATCTGCTTCTTGTCTGTCAGATGTGCTCGTTGTAGGCTCCTTCCCCCATCGTCTAGTGAGGGTCTTCTTCCTTTCTCTGTGCCTCCTCTTTCCTGTAGCCATGCCGCCCCGTAGGAGAACTCTTAGGGTCACCCCTACCTCTTTTGTCGAGGAGGTGGATCCCAACCGTGGTGGGACCCCGAGCACTTCAGGCGTCGACACCAGCCATCTCTGTTCCCTACCATTAGTCGCCTATGTGGTGTAGATCCAACCAAAGTCCAGAAAATAAAATTATGCCTCCTTCTTCCTATCCATCCTAACCACCTCTACAGTCATGGTGGTCAAAAGATAAGCATGACGGCTCAGAGCATTGGCCACCCGATTCTTCGCACCGGCCCTATGCTTCAGCACAAAGGTATAATCTTGGAGAAACTCCACCCAGTGACTATGACGAGAATTGAGCTTCTTCTGGGCATGGAGATACTTGAGCGTCTCATGATCAGAAAACAAGACATACTCCTGGTGCAACAAGTAATGTCTCCAATGCCGAAGGGCCTACACAACTGCGTAAAACTCCTTATCATACGTGGAGTAACGTAGTTTAGCATCACTCAATTTCTCCCTGAAATATGCAAGAGGGTGGGTCTCCTGGCTCAAAACACCACCAATACTAACCCCGGAGGCATCGCAAGAAACCTCAAATACCTTCGTGAAATCTAGAAGTCTAAGAATAGGTGGCTGAGTAATACGCTCTTTGAGGAGCACAAATGTAGCCGAGGTGGCCTTCGTCCATTCAAACGTCCCCTTTAAGATGCAATGAGTGATAGGGGCTGTGATGGAACTAAAGCCTTGAATAAAGCGACGATATAAGGTCACCAGTCCGTGAAAGCTACAGACATCATGAAGAGTGCGAGGCTCGGGCCACTCCACTATGGCCCTAACCTTCTCCGGGTCGACGGAGACTCCCTCGCTAGACACGATAAACACCAAGAAGGTGACCTGACTAGTCATGAAAGTACATTTCTTAGGGTTGGCATAAAGAATCTCTCTGCAAGATAAGACAGACCTGCCGTAGATGGTCTATGTGGGCCTCCCGAGTGCAGCTATAGATGAGAATGTCATCGAAATAGACTACCACACAGACCCCAATTAGAGGTCGAAGGGCCTGGGTCATCAACCACATAAAAGTGTTGGGAGCATTGGTTAGCCCAAAGGGCATGACCAGCCACTCATAAAGGCCATCTTTGGTCTTAAAGGCCATCTTCTACTCATCACTGGGCCGGACCCGCACCTGGTGATAGCCACTCTTCAGATCGATCTTGAAAAACATAGTGGCTCCTGCCATTATATCAAGCATGTCATCTAAGTATGGGATGGGAAATCTGTACTTAACCGTGATCTTATTGATAGCACGGCTGTCCACATACATCCTCCAAGTACTGTCTTTCTAAGGGGCAAGCAATGCAGGGATGGCACAAGGACTCATGCTCTCTCTCAACGAACCTCTACCTAACAACTCATCGACCTGGCGCTGAAGCTCAGCGTGATCTGTGGGGCTCATCCTATAATGGGATAAATTGGGCAATGAGGACCCCGGAATCAGGTCGATGGCATGCTAAATGTCTCGCATGGGTTGCAGACCCTCGGGTAACTCATCGGTAAGGCCTTTCTTTTCTTCTTTTCTTCTTCCCTTCCTCCCTTTTTGATTGATTTTCTATGTAGTTCATGAGGGTTCCTTCTCTCTGTCTCTTGACCATCCTCTGATCCTTCCTCCTTCTAGTACGAGTGCTCAAAATACTCAGCCATTGTTCAGTTCGGCTCTCTTCATGTTGCCCCCAGTTCTTTTGCCTTAGTTAAAGTATTTTATGACTGATTATTTCTTTTGTTTGTTGCTCCCTTTTATCCTTATAATATTATTGTTGCTGACAAAAATTCGACAGTATCTCCCCTTGACCCGGACGTAAGGGAGATATAGGGAATGCGCCCACATGGAGTGGCGAGACCCAACAATTGGCAGTGGGCGTCCGAAGATGACAACACCTTTGATGAAAACCTCAGAAAATGTGAAGGGAGTGGCGAGTGGGAGACAACTCTAAGACTGACCATAAGTGTCAAGGGTAAAGGGCACGGACTGGCTACAAATGCTAGGGGTGAGGCATAGGATGGAAGGCAGGGTTTAAGGTGTTGGCAAGGAGGCTTAAAGGTGGACTGGGCAAGGCAGGCTGGAGGTAGCCAAGTTGCACCGGAGAAGGGTCTGGCCAAAGGGCTGTACCGCTGAGCAAGGTATGGGGCACACTGGTAGAGAGGGACTGGCTAAGGGTGTGTCGGTGAAGGGGAAGCTGGGTGTGTACCGATGAAGGGGGAGCTAGGTGATGAGGGTGCACCGGGCCAGAGTTGTGCCGGTGAAGGAGTACAGGGACGAATGCACCGGCCAGGGAAGCTGTACCGGGCTAGGAGCGTACAGGTGAAGGGTTAGCCCAAGGGTGTACCGCCCAAGAAGGATAAAGAGGTCAAAGATGCACTGGCCAAAGGCTGTGCTGGTGAAGGGGTGCACAAAGGGGCTAGTGTGTGTGTTGTCAAAGGCACCAAACAGGTGTGCCGGGGAGAGAGCTCTGGGGGCGCGCTGCTAAAGTAGAGACTGAGCAGTTGGAGGCCAGTGAGAGGGAGAAGGCTGTAGGATCTGGGGGGGGTTTGGTTCAGCTGGCAAGAGGGGCTTTAGCTAGGAGGGGGAAAGACTAGGGACTGGGAGTCCAAGGGAGTTGGGGAGGACGAAGATCAACAGTGGTGTTGGGGGCTTGGGCTCTCTGGGGAGAAGAAGGGACTTCCCTATGCAACAAATGGGCGAGGGTGAAGGCCAGAGGTCCCTCAAAGGGGATCTGAACCACTAGGGGGGGGAGAAGAGGAACAATAGAAGAACACATAGAGGGACTGAATCCAACAAGAAATAACACATATGAAAATGGGCAATGAAAGAAGAATTTTTATTCATGGCAAATGGAGACCGAGTACATTGAACATAAGAAGGGAGAAGAAGAAAGAAAAAGAAGGAAAAGGGAGGAACGGCCCTTAAGGCCGTTGTTGAGGGTGCACCTCATTCTTCTCCTCCTCCTTCTACTCCCATTCGGGTGGCCCATCACCCACCTCTCTCTCGTGGTCATACTCCCATTCGGGTGACCCATCACCTGCCTCCTTCTACACATACTCCTCTTCGGGTGATCCTTCACCCGCCTCCTTCTATTCCTTCACTTTCACGGCCCCAAGGCCCTTTTAGTCCTTGCAACCTGGCCCATCTGGATCCCTTTTCGGGTCAGCCCGTTAGTCCCTCTCCACGGCCTTCTTATGCAGCCTCTCCATCAATGTCACCATGCCAACCTTCCGTTGCTCAAGCTACACCCCTCCAATAGGTTCTCGTTAATAAAGTTGCTTCATTGGAGAAACAACCGCGGCCTACACCTCCTCCTTCTCCAGTCAATCATCTTCATGCTTTTTTGGATAATATTACAAAATGGAAAAAAATTGGAAGGATAGGAGAGATGATTACAGCATCGACAATGCAAGTGAGCAAGAGCCGGCAGATTTCAACGGTCAAGTGGATGCTGTCTGCCCTCCACCCATCCACATCGCTCATCCATGTGGCCCTCCGCCTCCACTTCTGCATACACACTTACATTCATAAAATCGTTTGCAATACCATTACATTCCGTCACCCATTGTTACGCCTCCGCCACGGCGTCCACTTGAGCCCAACAATGAAGAGCTGGCAGGTGAACAATTGAAGACGGCACATGATGATGAAGTTCTGAAGGCACCAATTCTGAGTTTCCTTCGCTTTCCACTTCCTCCACTACCACCAGATGAACCCCCTGCTCAGGACGATGCCACCGGCCTCAATCCAACCCCCATTTTTGAGACTTATTGGTGTTATGGCGATGGGTCGATACTCCAATCACCCGCACTGACGCATCAGGAGTCTTCTACTACCCCTAACACTGCTCGCCCGATTCGGCATTTTCTCTGCACTAAACCTCCACCAGCTACATCATTAGCCTCCATAACACCGGCTTCTGCCGAGTCCACCACTAAAACTCTTCCAATTAATCTCCCATTGCCACCACATCGGCCCTCCACTATCCCTTTAACCCCAAAACCCAATTTGCCTATTCCTCCACCTATCCCTTCACCCAAACTCGTGGCAGATCCCGAGAAGGGTCCATTCCTTTTTGCACTTGAGCCAACCTCATCCGCTTCCGAGCAAGGGGAAAAGCTTGTTGTGTTTCCTCTAACATCTTCCACTACACCTCCACCATTTATGGAGCCTTCCGCCTCTGCTTCACCTTTTGCTACCACTCAGAATGGGGGTCCTTCTGCAAATGTTTATGCCAAAGATGATCGAGAGTCGGGCAAGAAGGAGTTGGCCACAGCTATGCTGTTCAAAGTGCAAGAGTTTATTTGTCGGATGTCAATCATGTAGTCCCCGGCCAGCTATTGCCAAGGGAGCTGCTGGAGCTACAGCCGCACCACTGGGTTCCATGATCACGAGGGGCTACCCCTCCCTGCTCTCGGTCGGAGGAAGTGCGGGAAATGGAGTTGACTCTGCCACCGTCGCTGAAGGCTCGGTCGCTTCTTCCACTGGTGCCCCCTCTTCCCCACGAAACGTGGGCCCGGCTAGCGTCTTACCCAGGAGCCGACCTTCCTCGGGCGTCACGAGTTGTCGGGGAGGTGGAAGGGGAACCATGAGCTTTTGCCCGCTCCCCGACCGCAGGAATGACACTAGGCGCTCCACCTCTGCCGTTGAGAGCAGCTTCGGTTCGTCCGTCTCCATAGGGCCCACTGCCCCTCTCCGCTTTGCAACAGCTTTGCGGGCTTTCGCGGTGCGTGCCTCAGGGAGACTCCCCTCTTCCTGGAACACAAAGAAGAAAAAAGGGGGGATCAGTATCACATCGAGCGAGGCAAGCTACCCGAGCTCCAAAGAGGCATAGAAAGGGTCCTAGAGGCCTCGCTTTACCTCAATCACCGGAATGATCCTGCCTTCCGGCGTGATCTCCCCTCCTCCAGGGCCTCATCGGCAGTGGATGTGGTCTCTGCAGCTACCTCCTGCTGCAGGACCTCGAATAGGGCCACCAGCTTCCCCAAACCGGCGCCACCGCCCCCGGGTTGTTCGGTCGACACATTCAGGATGGGCGCCTCTGTGGTTTCTGGTTGGGCCTCCTCCTGCAAAGTAACCAGAAGATAAGAGACAGAAGGCCAGAAGCTAGCTACAAAGGGAGGGCCCCATATAAGCAGGCCCACACTTACAACATCCTCACCTGGAGCCACCTCGTCAGAGGAGTAGTTGTAGTCTACCTTCTCACTGGAGGAAGACTCGGCCGAGGCAGGCTCCTCCCTGGTCTGAGAAGGAATGGTCACTCAGACATCGTCGACCTCCCCATCTCGCGGGCTGGTAGACGGTGACGCCCCAGACCTCAGCCTCCTCCTTATGTATATCTGCGTCAACTCAGGGATCCCCCGGGCCTCTATCTGCTCAGGAAGGGGACCGAGGGGAGCTGCCAAGCAAGGAAGCATTTGAGTCAGACGAAAGTTACTAGCCTTCCAGTGAAGGGCGAAAGAAAATACGTCAACCATGCCGGTGGAAGGAATTACCCTGCTCGGTCTCCGCGAATGGGAACGGGCTGGGGATTGTCTCCTCTACGGAAGGGGCGGCCCCAGGAGTAGCGGGTCCTTCCACGTCCGAAGCAGAAGCGGGCGCTGGCTCCTCCGCAGGAACTAAAAAAGGGGAGGAGAGGCTGATATTTTTAAGAGAAAAAAATCATCATGTCCCATAAGGTGAGAAAGTGTCAGGTGGGACCGTCAGTGAGAATCTCTAACCAGTGGGCTAACTGGACTCGGCCTAAGCACCTGCGAGTGCAGCCACAAGCTTCCTGGCTTCAGCTTTCCTCCACTCCAGTTCCTGCGGGTTGACCGCCTTGCCACGGAACTCCACGGAACCCGCCTCCTTCGCTTCCACTGGAAAAGGATACGCGCATGTCATGCAAGAGCAAAAGATTTCCCGGAGAGGGTGACCGGACCCCGAAAGGCATTAACGTCTAAAGGCCTCACCTGCAGGGCGGCTCGGCTCGGCCCGGGGCGTGGCAAACCTTGCGAAAGAGGGAATCAACGGAGGTGGAGAAGCTGAGGCCGCCCGGAGGACCTCTACTCTCTTCCGCTCGACCTCTCGTTGCGTCGTCACTCTGGCGGCGGCCAGTGCCTCCTCCACTGGCGATTTCTCTTGAAGCTCCCCTGCACCTCCGGGCGAATGAGCAGGGGTTGACGACAGCTCGGACCCAGCCCAAGGCTCACCCGCCGCGTGGACCGGTGAAGGCAGAGGCCCCTCCCTAGCTGATGAACACGAAAGGTGCCCGGGTATGAGCACCCCAAGCTAAAGCAAAGATAAAGCCGTTTCAGGGACAGGCGTGATGAGGGAGATCTTACCGATCGGTCGGCCGGCTTGGCTCGGCCTGGCCAGCCTTAAACTCTTCAAAGGACTAGATGGGAGGCGACGCAGGAACAGTCCTTGAAGGTTGGGCGGCCTCCGCCTTTCGGTGCTTGGCCTCCCGCTGCCCGGTAGTCTTCGCCTCACCTAAGGCCTTCTTCACCGGTGACCGCACTCGGGGCCTCTTCCCGGGGGGAGGCAAAGCAGTTGTGGTCAGGGCCGCTGGTGCCTCCTCGAAGTATGTCGACTTCTCGGCTTGTCGGAGGAGGTTGCGATATGTTGTCAGCTGAGTGCTGTCCGGATGATCTGTGATGCAAAAAAGAAGAAGAAGAAACATGGGGTTAGATGCTATCCAAAACCCTGAACAATGCAGCAATGGCCGGTAAAGAAAATATAATATGTACGTGTGATAATACGTGCCATGGGGGCCGGTATAGAGGCGAAGCGAGACTGGCCAATAGGTCAGGGAAGGCTCCTGGTCCCGGTGGGCCGCTTCTCGAACCAGCCAACATACGTCCCCAACCTTCTGGCACCAATCGGCAAGGGCGGCTAGGTCTGCATGCTTCCTGGCACCCAGATGGCATAGCAGATTGAAATAGTCCATTCCCCAGCCATCGGCGTAATAGTAGGCCAGGTGTAGGGGCTTGTTCAAGATAGCCCTCCTCGGGTCTTCAATCTTCAGCCCGTGCACCCGAAGAAGGACGTACATCCAGGTCGTGTCCTTGTAATTATCGGGCCTCCGCTCCTCAGCCTGCACGAAGGCGCGATACGGACGAGTGGGGTCGACCTCTGAACGCCAACTCTTCACCGGGGTGCCCTCCTCCTCTGTCGGGAGTGGATAATTGATCAGGTCCAAGCGTTCGCCCCTAACGCCGCAAAGGTCCCGCAGGGTCTTCTTCAAGTCATCCCCTGCTACTGGGGGCAGCTTCATTTGCGGCACCGGTCGGGCTTTCTGAGCCTCCTTGCGGGCAAGCAGGTAGGCAGCCACTTCATCACTTTTACCGTGCCACAGTCGAAGGAGGTGCTCTGGATCGATGTCGAGGATGGGCACAGGTTGTCGGCTCAAGAACCTCCACTCCGGTCAGTCCCAGCAGTCAGTTTTGTGTAACTGGTAGAATCCCGTCCGAGTGTTCCACCACTTTACGTACTCGGGCGTCACTCGCGGGACCCGGCCGGGGACCGACACCCAAAAGGTGGTCGTGTCTGCCCTGTGGAAGAAATCCCACCAGACCCGGGCAGTCTCAGCAGTCAGATTCCCCCGGAGATTCCATGTTGCCAGCGTAAACTGGGCGTTGTATGGAGGGATATGCTGATCATACCCGAAGTTCCGCCCGAAATGGAAGGGGTAATAAGGCTCCAACAGCAGGTTGTCCCCCTTCCTGAAGGCCAGTATGCTCGGTCGGATCGACAATGCCCAATCCCTGAGCTCGGGCTCCAGCAACGGGTGAACCACATTCTCTTGGCTGATGGGGTGCATGTACTTGACCACTTGGTCATCTCTGTACTCCCGCTTGCTGTTCACCAAAGGGCTAGTGTGGGCCGCCAGCGTCCAGAAGTGGATGGAGCCAGCCACGCCTTGAGGAATTGTTGTCAGGCGGCCCCGAATGTCGTAAAGTCTCTTGGAAGTGGAGCTCGGCTCTACACTCGCGAACTCTAGCATCCGCAGCACTAGTCCCCAGTCCTGGATAGCACGGGGAGCAAATTCCGGAAAGAGCGAATAGACCCACGCATTGAAGAAGAATTTGTCCCGAATGGAGTCTGTGCAGGGAATAGGAAGATGGGTGAGATGCTCAGCGATGGCATACCCTTTGACGGCCTTCTAAACGACGAATGTGATATCAAACTGAGAGAGAAAGCTCTGCCAACGAGCTAACCTACTAGAAAGGACAGGCTTTCCTAGGAGATAGCAGATCGGGTCCATTCTAGAGATCAGCCTGACGGGGTAGGCTAGGAAGTAGTGCTTCAGCTTCTGAGCTACCCAAACTAAAGTGGCACAAGTCTTCTCCATTGCAGTGTACTTGACTTTTGCTAGGTTAAATAACCTAGAGAGGTAATAAGCTACCCGCTCTTTGCCCTCATCATCCACTTGTGCCAGGACAGCTCCTAGGGAATCCCCAATGACAGAAATGTATAGGATTAGGGGTTTTCCAGGGACAGGAGGTTACAAAACTGGAGGATTGGACAAATATACCTTCAAATCTTCATAGGCCTTTTGACAATCTTCATTCCACTCGAATTTGACCCCCGCCTTTGACAGTTCGTAGAACGGGCGGCACCTCTGAGAATGTTGGGATATGAATCTTCGAATGAACTACAAGCTTATAATCAATCCTCGAAGCTCCGTGATATTTTTAGGCGAAGGCATGTCCATGACGGCCTTAACTTTGTTAGGGGCAACCCGAATCTCCCGTTTGCTAACTATAAAACCTAGCAACTTCCTTGAAGAGACTCCGAAAATACACTTCTTTGGATTCATCTTCAATTGGTACTCTCTAGCTCTCTAAAGCACCTTAGCTAAAACAACGGAGTGTTCCTCCTTAGTCCTTGACTTTACCAAAATATCATCCACGTAAGCTTCCATGTAAACATGCATCATATCGTGTAATATAGCCATCATCGCCCTTTGATAGGTGGCACCTACGTTCTTCAACCCGAACGGCATTACCATATAACAGTACGTACCCCAGGGCTTGGTGAAGGAGGTTTTCTCTTGATCTTCAGGAGCGAGACAGATTTAGTTATATCCTGAATAACCATCCATAAATGACAAAGCTTCATACCCGGCCGTGTTATCCACCAGCGCATCTATATGAGGCAGCGGGAAATCATCCTTGGGACATGCTTTATTCAGATCCCTGAAATTGATACAAATGAGTACCTTTCTGTCCTTCTTGATGACAGGGACTATGTTTGTCACCCACTGAGGATATAAGACAACACTAATGAACCTGGCCTCATGTAATTTATCAACTTCTTCCTTCATCCTTAAGGCCATGTGGGGGTGAAATCTCCTTAGCTTCTATTTAACGAGCGTTGTCCCTGGTTTAAGCACTAATCGGTGTTCCACCAAGGAGGGGTCAAAACCCGGCATGTCCTCGTAAGACCAGGCAAAAGAATCGCTATACTCCCTCAGGACCTTGATCCCCCTCTCTCCCTCCCTAACTCTTTCCCACGCGAACCACCCCCCATGCATGCATTGCCATCGACCTCCCTCCCTGTTCTCTCTCTAACCTACAAAGGCATCGCACCCTCCCCCCTCTGCTAACAGCTACGCCCCCACTTCCCTCTTCACCACCCTACATCCGGCCAGCCCCTCCCGACTGCCGTCGACTGCACCCCGAACCGCCGCACAGCCTACACCTCCATTCCACCTCCTCCGCCGGCCGCTGTCACCACCCGCTCACAGCCGCGGCGCCCCCGACACCTCCTCCCCATGCACTCCCCCCTGCACACCGTGACACTCTCCCTCCATCGCGCGCCACCCCACCCTCTTCCCCTGCCTGCTGGATCGCTACCCCGTCTCTCTCCCTAACTCCCTCTCTCAGCCATAGTACCCCCGGGCCTCCACGTCGATCACCCCTCATCACCGGCGGATGCCTACCGCGGCCACGCCGGCATCCTTCCCCTCTGTCCCTCTTCCCTCCCTTACCCGCGGACACCTCCGACCCCACTCTCGTCGTTCCCTTCCCACCGCCCCACCACAGTCTCCAACCCACACACCCTCCTCTACCTCTCCACGCCCTCTCACTCTCTGCTCCTCACACACCACCGTCTCTCCCTCCCTCTCCCTCTCTCTGCCAACCCCGCGACCACCTCTCATCTCACCGCGGCACCCCCTCCCACTGCCACCGTCGCCCATGCCCTGCTAGCCAACCAACCCACCTCGCCGACGATCCTCCCACCCCCGGCAACCACCCGACGCCGATCTTCCCCCCCGACGTCGACTGCCCCCACCTCCGATCACCCTTCGTCCGCCGCGAGCATCCCCCACACACTACCCTCCACCGCGAACGAACCATCAGCCACTTCAGAACCCAGACGCGAGCCGTCCTGTCGTCGTCCACCTGCATACCCCACGCCGGCCGACATCCCTCACCCTTCGCGGACCCAACGCGCCAACCCACTCCCCATTCCCTTTCTCCCTTCACCCTCCCTGTCGACACCGCTCGCCAAGTAGCACCTCCACGACTCCCCCAACCGACCTCCAGCTAGCCCACACCACCTACACGCTTCCCTCCACCACCGCCCACCTCTCCACGTCCGACCCCTCTGCAACCACCTTCCCCCCTGTCAATCGACCGCACGTCCTGTCGCCGCTCCCTTCCTCGTCGTCGACTCGTCCGACCGACCGTCCGCCCACACATCTCCACAGACACCCCCCTCCTCACTCTCTCCCTCCCCCTCTGCTACCCGCGGCCACCGTCGCACGACCTCCGGGCACCCTCCTCACTGCCCACCGGCACCCCTCTCCATTTGCACCTCCATCGCGACCACCTCCCCTTCCGCCGGCCGCTGTCGTCGCCCCTCCCTCTCTTCCATTCCACCTTTGATGTGAGTGTTGGCTTACTACTTCACTTCTTGCACTTAGAGAGCTACATTTTAAGCTTGTGGCCTGATTAGCTCTTTTTCTTTTGCACACAGGTGTCACCTTCCCCTGGGGGCATCCCATTTTCTTCGGTTGCCACCAAGGGCAGTTGCATACCGGCCACTGTCAATGTTCCGCTGCATCTTAGCCTTGCACCGATCAAGCTAGTAGCCGAAGGGGCGCAAGCGTTTCTCACGAGGCCCATCTATCTAGGATTCCCATTCATTTCCTATCCCTTACCTCGGCATCTGAATATGCCGCTAGATGCCCAAATCTTTGGGCGCACTCTTGAGAGGATCCTTCCAGTTGTACCTTTGGAAGTGGCTAGTTTTGAGGCAGCCCCTACATTGGAATCCCTGACCTCTGCATTTGTTAAGGCTTCTGTTCCTACAGACGTGGCTGCCACTCTCCTGGAGCTTTAGTTTGAAACTTCAAGGCAGGATATGAGCCTGGCCCCTCTGACTGTGATTGCACCCAAGGCTTTTGCTGAAAGTGATACCATAAGGGCATCTCTTCAGGCATCAATGCTCCCGTCTTCCTCTTCAGTAGTAAATGCTGATATTTGGGCAACGGTGGATGATTTAGTGGAATTCTCCGTTTCTCTTGTGGCACTTATTGGCATTATGTCTTCAGATATGCCGGTGAGACAAAACTTAGAATTGCCGTGGTCAATGGTGTTGTCTCACTAGGATCTGACGTATAGGAGCTTAATGGAAATTACAAATGGGATGGACACTGTTCTCTACGTACTTTGTTGCCCTCTAGAGGAATGGTCCAGCCAGGTACTTCTCTTATTAAAATATGTAAATCGTCGAGACTTTCTCGGGGGTGAACTGATTAATCAACTGGCAGCCTTGAGAATGCAGAAATCTGACTACCAGCAAGTACTGTGGCCTTTGATGGAGGTGGTGAGTCACTGCCAGAGCAACATTGTCGATTCCACTCACTGCATTAGCCTTATGGAGACCCAAGCCAAGGAGCAAGAAGCTGAACTTGCCTCGATCAGACATGAACTCCAGGGGCTTAGGGATGCTTGTGGTGAAGATGCAGAGGCAGTTGTTGTAATGACCTGAGATCTGAGTACCGAAAAGGAACCGACGTGTCTCGAATCTCGACCCACCACCCACGAGTCCGAAGACTCGGAAGGGTTAAAGGATGGTGTAAGGGTACACAAGAAGCTAAAATAACTATAGATATAACGCAATGATCTAAATAATAAAGTAGGAAATAAATAAATAACTACTCACTAAATGATGGGGTCATCACTTACCCCTCCACATTTTTCGAAGCTCTGATGGATCGTCGGCATGCGCCATTGTGTTCTTCACACTTTTTTGAGTCAATCCATGTAATTTTTATATTTTCCTGCATGGGGAGTAGTGCATGTAATCTTTGAATAGGGGAAGCTACACCGATGCATTGTGCGGGGAACCCACACTCCCCACTCACCCACGTCTCCGAACGGGGTTGGTTTCATCAAACCAACCGGGTAAACTCTAAACCCTTGCTCTCATTTCAGTTCTTGTTCATTCCATATCCGTCAAATTGCTCCGCTGGTGGAGAGAGAGTGCCCGATCTCGGAGCACCTAGCTTCGCGTGGTCACCGTGGTTTTGTGAGAGAGAGTGACCCGGTCCCCCACTCGACACCCGGCCAGCCCCTTAGTTGTGGGCATCGTACCCTCGGGAGGGCAACCCTAGCACTACTGGCCCTCTACTAGCCAGGGTCTTGATCTACCACCTCCACTTGGCATCGCCGAGTCACCTCGGGATCATGTGTGCATCGGCGATTTGACAATTTTCGCAACCCTGTGCTCTAGATTGAATGTGTTTGTGTGGTAGGTCCGAGGACCCTCGTCTCGTTGCTGCATTCACCCTAGTGGTGTCACATCAAAACCCCAGATGGTGCCCAAGACACTTACGAGACTGAAGGTCGACCACTGGGTCACAATCGGGTCGACCGGGTCCAACACAACGCTCAAACAGGCACGGCAAACACGAAAGCCAAGAGGCGGTCCTCACTGGGCCATCCCAGAGCTAGGCGGTCTGGCTAGGACCGCAAGCCAGAAGCTAAATGGTCTACTCAGGGCTGCAAGCCAACTAAAGCGATCGCAGAATGACCGCTACTATCCGAAAAGCATGGACGAGAGATGGTGCCCCCCAGACCATCCTAGAGCTTGGCGGTCTGGCTAGGACCGCATAGCTCCAGACATAACCAGAAACTAGGCGGTCCCTCCCAGATCGCCTGGAAGAATGGTTGTCTGATGCCTGACTGCTGGGTGTCACCTAGCAATCAGTCGCATGGCTGCTATGCATCCCAACCTCACGTGACCCAAAACTATAAAACGGTCACACCACGACCGTAAGGCACACCGTGGCGGTCACCTATAGACCGCATAGCCGGGTAGCAATCTATCGTGCGACCACTAGGGTCGAACCAACATGAAGGAGACCTAAATGGTCATCCCAAGGCCGCTTGGCCTGCTAAGCGGTCTACCCTAGCACCGCTAAGTCACCTGGCAGTCTATCGTAAAACTGCGAACCAAAACATGGTAAGACGAGTGAATGGCGGCCTCCTTGAGGGCCGCCTCGTCCTGTGGCGGTTCTTTTTTACACCCCGTTCACGCCCACACGAAGGGGAAAACAAGGGGGATCTCATACCCATCCTCTCTAGCACTGAGGGGACCCATTCAAACCCCAAAAATAAGGTTCAATCGCTAGATTCGGCTCACTCCCCAAAAACATTGATTTACTCCAAAACACCCAGATCTCACCTGCAAGAAGGAAGGGTGAGTCACAGCCAGACTCAGTAGGGGTCACGCGGATCCCTACATCGCACTAAACAAGCAAGCAGGTAATTAAAATGTAATTAGAGCATGCATTTAGACAATTAAACAAACAGATGCACTAATTCAACATGCTACTAGACTAGAATAGAAAGGTCTATCTAGATAAGTAAATCGGCTAATAGGATGCCAACATAAATAAATAAATAACGAGAGCAACTACTAGCAACAGGAACTAGCGGTAAAGACTAAATCCATCAACAGAATAAACTTAATCATTCCAGTGATAGGAGAAAGAACAAGAAAAACTCCACCAGAAGAGAGAGACCAGATGCGCCCCCTGACGGCTTACACTGCATCTCAGGCAACTCGCGGGTCTGGGCCGCGACAAGCGAGAGGCATAATTGAACCATACCAACTGAGAACTAGTCACAGTGACACTCGACAGTGTCAGCTCTCGCCTCTATCCACGTGTGCACACACTGACCCCTGCCTAGGGCCAGGTCTCCAGCTAGATTTTCCCCCACCGTAGAGCGCTACGGTATAGCCAGGGACCCATGGTACTAGCTTAAAACTGTTTGATGGGACTGTCCCTCCACCTCTCCCGGGTGGGTCGATGATCCGTGAAGTCTAGGGCTATGTCTAGTGGTTTCATCACATGGAAAGTCTAAGCACTCCATTGGGATTCTAGGAGCAAGCCATTAGTCGTAAAATAACATGAATATAACATAGACGTAGCATGGAATGCATTAAACGTGAATTAAACATGCTTTTCTAAAATTCTCAGAACAACAGAGTGTAACGGACCAAGGTCGGGGCGTTATGTGACCATAACGCACCTCCCCTAGGCCGTTATGCTCACCCGAACAACTATCAAAACCACACAAAACATAACGTGTCATGACTGGTGCGTCATGAGATTATAACGCACCTGGATCGGTCCGTTAAAGTCACCCAAACACATGAAACCTAGAAAAATCCACAGTTTTAATACACCACATAACGCACTAGGAGAAGGGCGTTATGCTGGCCATGGCGGACGGGACCTGGTCCGTCATGCCAAATGACCTACAGACCTACAGAAATGATGGTCACATAACGGCCCAAAAATGGTCCGTCATGTTGAACATAACGCACCCCCAAGGGTCCGTTATGAATATAACGGCCTCTGAAAAGTGCGTTATATTAGCTGGGAAATGAGAGGGAAGAGTTCAAGACCGAACTCCCCTCCGGTCGAGCCAGATCGATGCGAAACAAAGGAAAAGGGGTAGGAGAAGTTAAATAACAACTTTTTACAACTACAACATGCATCAAAATGTAAATACAATGGCCATGGTGAATTTTTTAAGTATTTTACCTTAAAACCCCAAAAATGCATCTTGCATGTACACATACATGACTCAAATAAAATAAAAATTACATGACTAGACTCAAAAAAACGTGACGAACACAATGGCACTTGCTGACGAGCAATCCAAGCCTTTGAAAAAATGTGGAGGGGCAAGGGATGCCCCCATTAAGAAAAGTCAAAGAACATTGGGAGGCGGGCTATAGAAGCCAAAGTTGGGGAGGTGGGCCGTAAAGCCAGCAGACGTTGGAGAGCGGGCTGTGAAAGCCAAAGTTGTTGGAAGGCAAGCTGCGAGGGCGGAGAGAAGGGTTTGTTTAGTCAATGATCTGGATGGGTGGTCCAGATCAAAAGAAGGGGTACTCGTCATCGCCAAGGACGGAGGCCGAGTTTGATTGGTCAATGATCTAGACGGGAGGTCCAAATCAAAGGGTCATTCATCACCCAAAGGGACAGCGAGAAAAGTTTGTTTAATCAATGGTCTGGACGGGAGGTCCAAATCGAAGGGGTATTCGTCACCCGAAGGGACAGAGAGGAGAGTTTGTTTAGTCAATGGTCTAGACGGGAGATCTAAATCAAAGGGGTATTTGTCACCCGATGGGACAGAGAGAAAAGTTTGTTTAGTCAATGGTCTGAACGGGAGGTCCAAATCAAAGGGATATTCGTCACCCGAAGGGATGGAGATAAGAGTTTGTTTAGTTAATGATCTAGACGGGAGGTCCAAATCAAAGGGGTATTCGTCACCTGAAGGGATGGAGAGGAGAGTTTGTTTAGCCAATGGTTTGGACGGGAGGTCCAAATCAAAGGGGTATTCGTCACCCGAAGGCACGGAGAGAAGAGTTTGTTTAGTCAATGATCTGGACGGGAGGTCCAAATCAAAGGGGTATTCGTCACCCGAAGGGACAGAGAGAAGAGTTTGTTTAGTCAATGGTCTGGACGGGAGGTCCAAATCAAAGGGGTATTCGTCACCCGAAGGGACAAAGAGGAGAGTTTGTTTGGTTAATGATCTGAATGGGAGGTTCGGATCAAAGTGGTATTCGTCACCCGAAGGGATGGAGAGAAGAGTTTGTTTAGTCAATGGTCTGGACGGGAGGTCCAAATCAAAGCGGTATTCGTCACCTGAAGGGATGAAGAGAAGAGTTTATTTAGTCAATGATATGGATGAGAGGTCCAAATCGAAGGGGTATTCATCACCCGAAGGGACGGAGAGGAGCGTTTATTTGGTCAATGATCTGAACAGGAGGTCCGGATCAAAGTGAAAGGAATTACAAATTTATTCATCAATGCCGATGGGCTGTCGGGAGCTAACGTGATTTATTCATGGACACGGGGTGAGTGTCAAAGCGAGGGTCTTTTATTCTCTAGCTAGACGTAAGGTCTGAGTCAGAGTGAAGGGGTCTTTTTGTTCTCCGGTCGGACAGAAGGTCCGATCTAAAGAGGAAGGTGCAGGAGTAGGGAGCAAGCTAAGAGCTGGGGGAGCTAAAAAGGAAAGGGAAAGAGCCATACCGAATAGGCGCGACTGCTGAACTAACCTCGGCTCCCTGAACTACTCCAAGCAATGACAGAAGGGCAGACTCTGATCTGACAAAGTCAAGAGTTGCCGATCCACCGACAAGATGCTAGGCCTAAAGCAATGACCTGGAAGAACAACAAGAAAACCTAGGAAAACCTAGATAGACTCAGACAACACGACTAGAACGTCGTGCACACTACCCCATACACGATCGGAACGTCGTGCAAGCGACAGACACTGACCTCGGGAAAAGCCAAGAGAAGGCCAGCCCAGAATGGTCAAGACGCACAAGAAATGCAAAGAGAACTACGAGGAGTCATGTGCCACGTGACTAGAGTGCCTCACCACTAGAAGAACAGCCAGCTGCATCCACTGACGTCTTATGTTGCGCCTATTAGTGTCTTGTCCACGTCTCCTATAGCAAGGACTAGGCCGAGACAAAGACACTACTTGAACTAGAATAGTACCATAATGCTAGTGACTAGTCAGGGTCATGTCTAACGACACAACTCCAAAATTCCTGACCATGTGTGCACACACTGGCCTACTGCCTAAGCTAGGCCTCTAGCTAGTATTCCCGCTAAAAGAACCATAAATCGGGAAAGTGCCCCGCTACAAGAGCCGTCACGCCGAAGCGTGCCGTAAGGCTATGACTAGTGGAGGTTCACGAGACACAAAGACTCAAAACACGAGTGCGAAAGTATAGACATACAAGAGAGCACTGTCGCACATACTTCAAAGCACCAATGGCAGCACAGCAACTACCGGCAACTCAGGACAAGGCAACTAGACCTACTCACGTAATGATCCTTGAGTCAAACGACTCGAGGAAAGATCGTCACAGACAGCTGAACAAGCTGCTAAACGGTCTATTCCTAAGCCAGAGGAAACTACACTATCCATGGAAATGACACGCGAAGACCCGAGGGACCACCGAGAATCCTCAACACATCTGGATATGAAAACAGAGGTAGAACAATGCCTCGAGGCATCTAGAAACACAGTCTCGAATTAGACAAAGTTGCCGAGACACACACAAGGTCACATGTCCGCCCCTGGTCTCACTGGGTTGACTGAAACCCAACACGGCACATACACACAGACACACACAGCATGCACAAGCAGTCCTGGCTGTCCCATCATGGTCACTACCCTCATAGGATGTCAATAGACACCCACGGGTCACGGGCAAACCATGAGATCAAGCCAAGACAAGTAGAAACCAGAGCGGTGGATAATGACTACACTCTAGGTAGAGCGAACTATCACTCATCCACTAGGTGAACCCAGCAGTCAAGGAAAGCCACTACAAGACCAGAGACAAAGACACTGGCTGACCTCCACCGCAGCCACACCGATGGACTGGGAAGATACCGAGTGCCTTATAGTTATCAGTACCTCATGAAGACCTAGAGAGATTTAGCCCTGGCAGGGAGAGAGAGAGCTGCACAGGCTCCCCGAGTGCCACTGAATGTATGGGTCCGCCACTTCTACAATGGTCCGTTTTGTTTCTACCAGGAGTTTGCCAGGGATTAGACTCCATGGGAGGAGTACACCGAGGTGGAGCTACGCTTTCGGACGTACTCCAGATATATGTATGCACCACAGGAGGGGTGGAATCCCCATGGTCTACCAGACGTGACACACCTTGCAGCGTATTTGGCGTATTGGCTGGCGACTTTTGTAGTTCCCCACGGAGAGGACGGACTACTGAGAGCTGAGTTGTTGTGGCCAGCTTGTTTGTTGGCCAAGGGGAGATAGTTGGCCCTAGCTCCCATTGTACTGGCCAACATCTACCAGGGGTTCAGAGTTCTGGCGACACACTGAGCGTCGAGAGAGAGGAGTATACTTCTGCCAACCCACTATCTCAGTGTGTGGGCCGGGCTACTGTTCCCGGGGCTAGTGATGTGAGGGACCGTGGCGAACCCGATGGCACCGCTTCTGTTTGGTTGCACTGGATAGCCCGATGGGGATGCAGAGGCACAGCTGGAGGGGGCTAGGACAGCCCTTTGCTACCTGCCCACCCAGGGCGAGGACGGGTTACCATTTGACAGTGCCGCGAGAGACTTTGATCTTTTTCTGGGGACTTCAGGTGGAGGGGCGACTAGCGCCACCCCAGTCAGGGGGCAGCCGATGCAGGGCCACGGACTGAGTTGATACTGAGCACCTGGTCGGTAGTGTTGATGTTGCACCGGTCGGCAACGACTTCCTTGGAGCCGTACTACCCGTATCGATTTGCCAGGAACTTTGGGTACAACTAGGGGATCCTGCCGAACAGGGAGTTCCCTCTGATGGGCAAGCAGTACAAGGGTAGGGACACCCACCTACTCGTAGTAGCCTGGTGGGACTTTTAGTGTCGCCGGGAGTTGGAGCGGTTCTCGATGCCGGGGTAGGGACGTCGAGGGTGGTTCGATGTACACAACGCCAGGTGGTGGTTCGAGCACAGCCACCTGTACCGGAAGAAGGCCTCGTGATCAGGAAGGCAGAGGAGAGTCGCTTGTTGAGAGAGGATCTGCCTCCTATCGTGCTAGATGAGGGGTATCTGAGGACTCGTGTTGCTCGGATCCACCGAGAGATCGAGCGAGTTGTAGAGCGCTACCCCCGGAGTGGCTGGGGTTCATCTTCTGGTAGTCGAAGCAATGGAGGGGCACTAAAGCCCATAAGGTAGGCATTGGCAGCAGCAACTGGAGCGAACGTGTCTTGACCGAGGGCACCTAGGGCCTGATGGGCTCAGTTCGTGGAGTAGATAAGGTGGGTCAAGAGGCTCACTAGGGAAGGGGTCGAAGGGATCAAAGAATGTATGACCCCTCGTGGTAGGTTCCTTCATCACACAGTCCCATGTTCAGAATTTTTTAAGGTGTAGATGGTCACCTTCATTCGTTATGGTCTATGGGACAAGGATCTCATAGAGATGACACGGTTCCTCCCTTGGGACCAGTGGAAAGGAGTTAAACTCGTCAGGAATTGGGAGGAACAAAAGAACCTCACTGGTGATAGGACCCACGGTGCACACAGAGATAATGGAACCTAAAGCAGGATGCGTGAAGCAACGACTATTGTGTTGGTCGAAGTCTTGGGCCAACATGTACGTCAACTTTCATTGCCAGTCTAATCCCTTAATAAGGTCTTCTAAAGTATCAACATGGTAAAAAGACTAGATCATTGTGTAGAACGAGTTGATAGGCACTATTTGTAGTGCGGGGTCCACGGATGGATAGCAAGGTGTTCTAGGGACCAAGCATTTCTTAAGGAAGCTAAGTAGTGGCTCGTCGATCATTAGCTTCCCTGTTAGAAGTACGGGTGGTTCTGGCTGAGGTGGCTCCGAATAAAGATCGAAAGGTAAGGTTGGTGGCAAAGGAACTCTCACGGGTGGGGAAGGAATGTCCTCCTTTAGGGGAAGAGGTCCTTGGGGTGACATCGGGTTGAGACTATCGGCCACTACCTCCTTAGGCTCGAACTTAGTTTCTTCCTGTCTCGGAGGTGGGAAAGGGGAAATCAGTGACTCAATATAAGCACACCTCTTATCCAACTGATCTGGAAAGATTTGCAGGAGTTTGGCAAAGGTGGGACTTGGGGTGTGGGCTTTATGGTGAATTCGCCCATAATCACTAGGCCTAGTCTTGGACCTATACTAATCTACAAGCTTGACCCTTTGTCTCTGACTATGACCTTCTTGGTTGGAGGTGACTGGGTGGGGCAGGTAGATCCTCCTATGCTCCTTCATTTCGTACCAGGTCTCGATGGGCCTTTGCCGCCTAATGTCTCTCAAGCTCTCAATGCAACTCCACTTATCCTTGGCTTCGTGCAAAAGTCTCTCCTTGGCAAAAGAGAATTGCATGGCCTCAGACATAGGGTAACAATCAAAATATTTATCTATAGCGGCTTCCCAATGTAGGTAGTCACTTGGGACTTTGGAGCCATCAAAGGTCGTTGCTTTGGGCCTATTGAAGAAGATGGACTAGTTTCCGAGCCCATTGGTGCTATGCAACCAGTGATATTACTTGGGCGACTGGGAATCCATGGGAAATTGGAGAAGGGGAGACTACATGATGGACATGTGTTGAAGTTGAATGTAGATTGGTAGACAAGTGGGCATGCAATGACACAAGGTGGGAATACACTAACTAATGTGGAATTGAGGCCCATGGACCGAGTTAGCCCCCGACCCGGAGACGAGGCTGCTTACCCACTAGCACGTCGTTGGCTTCCTTTGGTGACCGGGGCCCCCCACACCTACGAGCTCATGGTAGTGAGATGGGAGTTCTGAGAGTTCCCACCTTCACTGGTACGTGTATCAATATGATGCATTCTATTCTTATTTCCTTATTTCCTGTGATAATATGATGTGCAACAGGTTGTGTGGAGACCAAACGTGGCGATGCCTGATGAGGGCCAGCCATGGGTCGTAGTGGGCCGACCTTACTTTGGGTGTGACAACTGGGTTCACTGCCTCAACGAGATCGAGCCACTACGGCTTAGTCTGGTGATGAGGACTCTTCAACTGCACCAGGAGTGGGTTGAGGCAGCTTAGCCTCACGGGATCGGGCAAAAGACCCGAGGACGGATGACCCCAACTGACTGGCGACTGCGATTCCCAGAGCAGTTTACCGACTAGCAGCGTGGCGGGATCCCTGTCGTCTCCCATGCCCCAGACAGCTCAGCATACCTACTGTGGTATTGGGAGACATACGCAGGCCGGCCCCAGATGAGGCTGAGAGGGGTATGTATGAATGCTTTATAAATTTAATTTATATGCTTCTGAGATATGCAACTAATGAATGGCCTATGCAGGATGTGCGTGATGCTGTAGCGATGAACCTACATGCCCATCTCCGCAGCTTGGAGGCTCAGTTGGCGACCACGTGGGCAGATCTGGAGACTTTTGTAAGTATGCACTACCTATGTGCTATGAATGATCTCTGAAGTTTTGATGTTTAACCATTGAAAATCTCAATAAATGTAGTGTGCCCAGTAGAGAGCGATAGCAGGAGGGACAGGAGGTGCTTCCAGCTCGAGGGACCTACCTGCTGAGATCACCACGCTCGAGGAGAGACTAGCTGGAGTGGTAGCGCGGGCTGAGGTAGTAGAGCGCGACCTGGTTGAGCGGGTAAGCATGCTTATTTCAAGCTTATTTCAAAAAGCTAGAATTGGAGCACGAGGCTGATAATGTGTTGAAAATTGCAGGTGGCAGAGCTGAAGGTGGCGCATACTAGGGCTGCTCGGGCTGGGGCTGAGCTAGAGATCCGCGATCGCCGGATCGCGGAGCTAGAGGAGGAGATGTGGAGGCGTCGAGAGACAGAGGTGAGTAACACGCATGCTTTCTTTTTAAAAAAAAAGGATTTTTTATATTATAATGCTTATAAGACATGCTGAATGATGTAGGCTATAGAGTTACAGGATGCTCTCACTCGGGTTGCGCTAGCTGGCACCGAGCTCGCGATCTGCGACCATCGGGTTACGTGTAGTACCCCAGTGGTTTTGATGATCCCAACCACTATGACTCATCTAAGCATGATGTCATATGTGTTGATGATGCCAACCACTATGACTCATCTAAGCATGATGTCATATGTGTTGATGTGTTGATGTTGCATTTATATGATTTAATGATGCCAAACACTGTTGATGTTGCATTGGTGCATACTGTTCCCATTGCTTATATTATATATGCATCATGTGTAAAAGTCTGTGTCTAAATGTTGAAAAGAACAGGTTGAATGTTGAAAAGAATAGGTTGAAAGCCAGTTAAAATCAAAAGTCAATGTAGGTCAATGCTACTATTCATGAAGTGACAAAAGGTCAACTGGTCAAATTGATTGAGTCAGCAACTACATTGAAAGGTCGGTGCATATTCTCTCTGTCTATCAGGTAAGGTCGATGCATGTTCCATTTTCATAGAACTAAGGTCGATGCTAGTATAGAAAGCATGCATACTAAGGTCGACACTACCTTGCTCTCCAGCATAGTAAGGTTGATGCCACTTTGCTCTCTAGCATAGTGAGGTCGAGGCTACTTTGCTCGTCAGCAAAGTAAGGTCGATGCTAGTTTGCCTAGTGAAGCAACTAAGGTCGACGCTTGTTTTATCTGCACATATATAAGGTCGATGCTAGTTTTACTTTCATGTATCACAAGGTCTACGCTTATTTGTTCACCTGCATATATAAGGTCAATGCTTGTTTTCATCTGGGTTAGACAGGTCAGAGCATATCACTGTTTACTTGCTCACTAAGGTCGATGCATGTTTTAGCCTAACGCATTCAAGGTCGATGCATGTTTTACTTTAGGCTATATAAGGTCGATACACATCACTATAGTAGTACATTTGAGGTCGATGCTCGTTTCTGTTTCAGGTAGACCTTGGCAGACCAAGGTCGATGTCCTTTTTGCATTGGTCCAATATGAGGTCGATGCACATTTACATCTTGCCTTATAAGGTCGGTACACTTCTAGTTTGAACAGTGATCAAGGTCGATGCGTCTTCTTGCCTTATGCTCATACAGGTCTAAGCATATTAGTATGTTGCATATGAGGTCGGTACACGTCTTTAGTTTGCTGCATACAATGTCTGAGCATGTTTTGTTCATTGCACACACAGGTCTGTACACATTTTGTTAGTCAGCATATAGAGGTCGATGTGCATCCTGTCTACAGTAACTAAGGTCGATGCATATTCTGTATTGTACATACTAAGGTCTTCGTACATATCAACTTGTGCATTCATTCAGGTCTGTACATGTTTTCATGTCTGAGCATATGCATTAAGTTTACTTCATCATAGTTAGAGCACATTGACTATTTACTTATGACGATAAGGTGTTTGACTAAATGCCTTTTGCTTTTACTGACTGGATTAAGGCAAGCACGTAAGCTCGTACTGAGGCTGGGGCACGTGATCCCAAAAAGGGCTGGATTCAGTCATGTGACTTAAGTGTCTAACTCACAAGCATGTGATCCAAGGTGGGAGTCTTGACTGGAGATTCAGCCACGTGGACAGCGTTATCTTATCACTTGACACGTGGATTCTCTGGAAAAGGGGGCATGAGCCCAACACACGTCCAAGGCGTAAGCCCGTGGGACCCCAGGTCTAAAGCCCTATAAGAAGGCATCTTTGGCGATCAAAGGATTCCAACCTAGGAAGAAAAAAAAGGGAGGCCTTCAGAGAGGAACTCTGAGAAAGAAAAATAGAGAGGAGCCAGAGAGCAGAAAGAAGAGCCGACAGAGAGAAGCAGTAGAAGAAAGGGAGAGAGAGCCTGTGTGCGAGTAGAAGAAAGAGAAGAGAAGAAAAAGAAAGAGGAAGAGAGAGTTCAGAGAAGAAGATCGTGAAAAGGAGGGCGAGTGTGCAGCCAGTGGTGATATTAAAGATCTATTCATATATTGACTCGTGGATGAGGACCCAAAAGCCCAAGGGGGAGAGGAACGGGGCAACCCCTTCGGCTTTGACTTTTTCTCCCTCGTGTCTCAGCCCAAGGATTACTACAGAATACTGGAAGCTGATTTCGATGCGACAGAGGAGACAATCAGATCAAACTATATACGTCTGGCATTGCGGGAGTACTCCGTGGGGTGAGGTCCTCTCTCTGCCTAGTCTTCACCGGACATGGACGGCGAGGGGGGCGAGCCCCCTCTCGCTCCTTGCTCTGGAGGTACCTATGAAGGTGCTTCTCCTTCTTCGCTGCCCACGGCCTCTCGAAGGATGTATGCCCAAATGTTGCTGGCTTCGCATCAGAAAGCAAAGGTGAAGATTCTGGTGAAGGCGTTGGGGTTCACAGAACAAGGTGAGCCGGCGATTTTCTTCTCCAAGGTGGACGTCCAAGCTTCCATCCAGAGTCTGTGCTATGCAATTATAGCTAAGTGCTCATACGGTAGACCTGCATTCCTTGAGATTTTCCTTCGAAGCTTCTTCTGAGATTCTTTACTAGGTGGCAGCATCTGAGCTTCACTACTTTCCACGTGTCGCAATCAGGGCTTTTCTTTGTCCTTGGATCACATGCCATCCTCATTCTTGGAGAATAAGTGTCCTGTCAAGAGGAACAATCAAACAATAATAAAGAATTGTATGGACTCAGAATATTGTCAGAACAAAAGCTGACTGTACCCTACACGGACTTGTCTTAGCAAAAGGTAAACGGCCACTGTTCATGCATGGACTTGGAATGTGCAAAGTAAAATGATGCACGAACTTAAGATGTGTAGGCAAACATGCACAGACTTAGTGACTAAGACAAAACATGCACGGGTTTTGACATGCAAGGACTTATGTTCTGCCAAAGGAAAACATGCACGGACCTTAAACCAAAGGAAAAATATGCACGGGGTTTAACATGCACGAACTTATGTTAAACTAGCAAACAACCGAAAATGTGCATGGACTTTTACGTGCTTAGACTTGAGATGCACGGGACTATTCATGCTCAGACTTGGTGAAGACGTGTAAGGACTTGGTTCAAAAATGTGCACGGACATGGTTTTAATAAGAAACAAGCACGGACTTGATGCTGCTTGGACTTGATGAAGACGTGCAAGGACTTGGTTCAAAAATGTGCTTGGACTAGGTTTCAATAAGAAACATGCACGGACATGCTCCAACATACAACGAACAAGAATGTGCATAGGCGTTGACATATGCTCGAACTTGCAATGCTTGTATAACAGTGTATGCTCAGACATACACTAACTTGCAATGGTGCAAACGCTGACCTAAATTCAAGACTGATAAGATGATGCGTGGACTTGATAATAGGTAGAGGGCTTTGTGTAGCAGGGCAAAACATGCACGGATGCATGTTTCATGAAGCAAGGCAAAAACATGCACGGATGCATGTTCTGAGAAGCAGAGCAATAATGTGCACGGATATATTTTTCAATGAAACATGCACGGATGCAAGTTTTACAAATGCTGACTCAAAATGTGCACGGATTTAAACCCAACTTGCACACAACAAGAAATATGCACGGGGTTTGACGTGCACGGACATTAGTCTCCCTAGAAACACAATGTGTTCAGACTTTGCATGACCATTGTGCATAGACTTTGTGTGCAAAGATAAAAATATGCATGGACTTTAATGCATCTTGCAAAACCTATATAGACTTAGACCTAAACATGAATGGACTTAAAAATTAGGTGGACCTTGCTACAATAGGTGCACGGATTTGAACATTCAACAGAAGGACACATGCACGGACGTAAGAATGCATGGACTTTGATTTTTTACTAAGGCCAAAAACCTGCACGGGCTTATGTATGCATGGACTTGTGCTATCTCAAGTGTTCGACTCCAGCAACTTACATTTGTGTGAGCATTTTATTTATTTTCAGTTATCATGTGCATGCTTGCATGAGTGCACCCTTTACTTTATATCATTTTTCCCTTTACTGATTAAAGGCTTGGCCCCTTTACCCATCATAAAGGTCAAAGAGAATGACAAAACCCCTTGCTTATCGGGCAAGGGGCCGAGTCAAACGGATGAATTAATCTATTTGTTCAAGTGAAAACTGCAGGGACAAATGAAAAGAAAGAGGAGAGGAAAAGGACAAACACACGGGTACACAAACCACAAGTGCTCAAACTCAACAAACTCAGGTAACAAAATGTCATATCTATATATATCTATCAAAAAATGAGTACAAGTGTGTGGAGGGTGGAGGAGTACAACTCTCTCTCTAACTCTTGCCACCACCCTCCTCTCTCTCTCTCTCTCTCTCTCCTCCCCTATAGCCCCTACGACGAGCCCATGGTGGGGGCATCGACCCCCGTGCCGCGCTCGGAGCTGAGCTCCAAACCTCCTTCTCAGCCTGTTGGTGGGATGAGGAGCTCGATGCATATGTCATGCTGGCAAAGGCGCTCGAGTAACCCGCCTCTCGGGCTCTCTCACGTCCCCACTGTAGACGCTCCTCTGTAGCTCGTAGCCGCTCCTGGACTACGGTGAGCTCCATCCAGACGGCAACGAGCTCGGCTCTCTCCCAGTCCCGCTTGGTTCTCTCCCGATCATGTGCCGTCCTCTCCCGGTCAAGCTCCTCGCGGTCCCGGGCGCACTCTCTCCGCTTGATCTCGAGCTAGAAGCGGAGGTCCTGGGCGTCCCGAGGCAGCTCCTCACGCTGGCCCACTGCAGCGGTGAGGCGGGCCACCTTCTCCTCTAGCTCCATGACCGTGTCATGGACGGCGAGCTCTGCCCCCGCCAAGGCGGCTCGGGTGCTCGCCTCTTGTAGCTCGGCCTCCTGCATTCAATAAAGTCAACTATTATTTTTGAGTTTCATTTCATCATACTTAATTGAAATTAATGTTATTGACTAACCCGTGCTACAAGGTCGCGCTCCGTCCCTTGCTGCCCCCGAGACCGCTCAAGCTCGGCGATCTGCTCATTACGAGAGCCAACCTCTGACCGCTGCCTCCTGGCCTCGGTCAACTCTATCATCTGCATCATATCATAAAAATTATTAATCTTTGCAACAATTAAAGAATATCATGAACAAAGCAAAATAAAAACTCACTAGTGCGCTGCGATCGCGGTGCTGCCTCGCAACACAGGTGAGCGCATCCTGGAGCTCCTCAGTCTGAACAAGGGCAAAAGAAGATCATAAGAATTTCATGAACAAATGAGGACATGATTCAACTTAAGTTTAAGGGCTTAGCCGGGTGGCATGGTCCCTCTCCACTGCCTCCGCCCGAGCAATTATGCCTGCTTGCTAGTTTAATTTGTTATTCTTGCTAGAATTAAGTGTATTGGAAGTTGTAATTATGCCTCTTGAGGATTGGTGGTGTTATAAAACTTTATTTTAATGACATAATAGTATCATTTTCTCTTTATCTACATTGTGGTTGGATCCCTCACATGCATGCTCTGATCAACATGAGTGATTATGACTCGTAGTGCCTCGATATTTTACGTTGAGGCGTGACACCACAAGTCCGTACCAATCCACCACGAGACGGCTCACTTGCACGAGAACCAAAGGCCACTAGCTAGATAGCTAATCTATGAACTGCTAATAGACACGGTGAAGGTCGGAATCTCTAGACATGCAAAATGTAGAAAAACAAGCCTAAGGGGTCTGGGCGGCCAACCTACTGGCCGCCCACACACCTGGGCAGCCACAACAATGGCTGCCACTATGTTGCTTGGGCGGCCAGCCCATTTGCCACCCAGAGAGTCTGGGCGGCTAGGGCCTTGGTCGCCTAGCTCAGTGGCTGAACAGGGCCTGGGCAGCCCAACCTCTGGCCGCCTAGGATACGGAAGGCTTTGGGTGGCCCAACCCATGTCTGCCCAGAGACAAGGGATGGGCAGCCAGGAGACTTGCAACCCAGACACCTGGGTGGCCAGAGGGCCCACCCCTTTGGCCACCCAATGGGCTTTGAACCTAGGCAGCCAGTACTCTGGCTGCCCACTGGGTGGAGGTGGCAGTCTTGCTGGACTCCGCTCTGCTATAGGGTCCC
This sequence comes from Amorphophallus titanum, assembly GCA_024336825.1. Classification (NCBI taxonomy): domain Eukaryota; kingdom Viridiplantae; phylum Streptophyta; class Magnoliopsida; order Alismatales; family Araceae; genus Amorphophallus; species Amorphophallus titanum. The sequence continues at coordinate 6,114,759 of JANBPO010004458.1, read as the reverse complement.
CTCCGGGATCTCCTCCGAAGGATCATTCCCACACCCAAATCAACCACACTAGGCTTGGAAGACTCCAAAAAATGTAGGAAAACCATCCACGACCACAATGCCACTGATTAAACGCAATTTAGGCTAGAAATCCATTCGCACGGCCCTCGAACATGAAATTCCCCCAAAAATGCAATAACCCCTTTCTCTTGCCTAACTTGCCATGGATTGGAAGGAAAATATGAGGGGTGAGTCCGGGATCTATCCCCCTACCTTATCGACACTTCAAACCTCGAATGGGGCTCAATCCTCATTGGATCACTTCAAAACTTGCACCCACGCAAGAGCTCACGACCACACACGCGCATGCACGAGCCTCCACCACTTCTCGCCCAAGCTCCACCAAGCTGCCACCGTCGCCGAATGATCCTCCCCCACACTTGCTATCTGCAGTCGGGGAGGAGAGGGTGGGCGCCTCATGATCAGAGTGGAGAGGGGAAGAATGAGGAGAGAGAGGAGTGGGCTCACGTTTGAAAGGAAGGAGGGAAATTTTGAGATTTCCATTAAACATTGAAACAAACAAAATCATCAATATGCCCTTCCTCTAAACATTTTTGATTAAATAATTAAGAAAATATAGGAAAACTCGATAATTCCCTCGGGTTCTAGACTAAATCCGCGCGAACCTCTTCGAGCACGATAAACAAGCCTACGCAAGGTTCCTCACCGCCAATCAGGACGTATGCGCCTGGTCCGAGGATGAGCTCCCCGGAATCCCGCCAGAGGTCATCACGCACCAACTAAGGTTGGATCCCACTTGTCGCCCGGTCCAGCAGTGCCGAAGGCATTGCAACCCCGAGCGGCAAGCCATTATCAGATAACAAGTAAACGAGAAACTATGTTCCGGGCTGCTTCGGCCTACTCAGTATCCAGACTGGGTAGCCAACGTAGTCCTAGTCCCCAAGAGCAACAGAAAGTGGCAAATGTGCGTCGACTACACCGACCTAAACAAAGCTACCCCCAAGGATAGCTTCCCTATGCCACGGATCGACCAACTGGTCGACGCGATAGCCGGGCATGAGATGCTGAGTTTCTCGGATGCCTATTCTGGGTACCACCAGATCAGCATGCACAAGCCCGACCAATACAAGACCACCTTCATCACCAATCATGGCCTCTATTGCTACACCCGAATGTCGTTCGGGCTGAAGAACGTGGGGGCAACCTACCATCACCTTGTCAACCACATGTTCGACTCACAGATCGGTCGCAACATGGAGGTGTACATCGACGACATGCTCGTCAAAAGCCTCCAAGCCGCCTAGCACTTGGATGACTTGGCAGAAACTTTCACCATACTCCGAAGGTACAACATGAAACTGAACCTAGCCAAGTGTGCATTCGGAGTATGGTCAAGAAAGTTCTTGGGCTTCCTCGTAACCCACCAAGGAATCAAGGCCAACCCTGACCAGATCCAAGCAGTGTTGGAGATGCAGTGGTCTGGCCGAGAGAGGGACGTACAGTGCCTCACTGGTCGCATCGCTGCCTTGGCTCGGTTCCTATCCCGAGCCGCCAAGCGGTGCCTCCCTTCTTCCGGCTGATCAAGCAAGGCAATCAAGTGCCGGAGAAGAGAGGACACATCGACTGGGACTAGGAGTGTGAGCTGGTATTCGAAGAGTTGAAATGCTACCTAGCAACTCCTCCCGTCCTCGCCAAGCCGGTTAAGGGAGAGGAATTACTCCTGTATCTGTCTGTGACGCCGAGCACCATGAGTGCCGTCCTCACACGGGAAGAGGCGGGAGTCATGAAACCAGCCTACTACGTCAGTCGAGCCCTTCAGGGCCCCGAATTTTGGTACTCACAAACCGAGAAGTTCACCCCTGTGCTCATTACGTGTAACGACCCGGGATCCGAGTACCGGAAAAGAATCGGCGCGTCTCGAACCTCGGCCCGCCTCTCACGAGCCCGAAGACTCGGAAGGGAAAAATAGATGGTGTGAGGGTGTGTAAGAAGCTAAAGTAACCGCAGAGATAGCACAATATACAACACAATAATAATGCAGAACTTAAATAAATAAACTACTCTCTCTCTCTCTCTCTCTCTCTCTCTCTCTCTCTCTCTCTCTCTCTCTTTCTCTCCCTTTTTCTCATGCACGTCTCTCTCTCCCTCTCTCTCTATCCACGCGACCACCCACCTCCGCAGCCACCACCCTGTAGGCCTACCTCTCTTCCTCCCCACGACCCACTGCAGCACCACTCCATCGCCGACACCCCCGTGCGACATCGGCCGACCTTCCTCTCCCCTGCGAACACCTCGCCGCCACTCACGGCCGTCACCCCGCCACCGGCCACACCCTCCTGCGGTACCACCCCGTCGTTGGCAACCCCTGCCACCCTGTTCTACCTACATGTCACCGCCGATAGGCCACCCCTGCCTCTCCTCTCTCCCCCTGTATGTCACCACAGCAATCACCCTCTGCCTCTCCTCTCTCCACCCTGCACTATCGCACTAGCCATGCCCGCCACCCATGCCCATGATTGCGCCACGCCCGCCACCCACGCCCACGCCCACAACCGTGCCTGGTCCCCTCTCTCTCTAGCCACACCTGAGCACCACACCCCTCCCCACCGGCTCGTCGCCTGTCTGCCACCACACATGCACGCGGCCACCCCCCGTCGACCACCCCTGCACATCGACACCTCCCTCACTTCCACTCCACACTGCCACCACTCTCCCTCTCCCTCTCTCTAACTAACCTTCATCTCTCTCTCACGGCCATGCACCCTCATCCACCAGACTAACTCATGCACCCCCTCTCTCTTTCCACGCCCTCACTCCTCTCTTCACCACGACCACTCCTCTCTCTCTAAGCCACACCCCCCATGACCACTCCTCTCTCTCTAACCCACACCCCTATCGACCTCCCATTTACACACCAACCTCACACAGCCTCTCCCTCTCTCCTTTCCCATCGTGCACACACCCACCACCGCACACACTCCCCCCCACACAGTCACTGCCGTTCTCCCTCTCCTTCTCTCTCTAGTCCCCATTGCACACATCGCACCCCACTCCTTTTCCTTTATCTCTCAAGCCCACACACACACGGCTTCTCTTTCTCTCCCTCAAGCCCACACTCTCACACACCCCATCGACTCTTCCTCACACACGCCATGAGAGGGGTCGACCCCCTCTCTCGCAGGGTCGACACCCCCTCAACGTCCCTCTCTCTCCCACTCCCTCTCCATAGACCCACACAGCCAACGCACACCCCTCACCCACTCCCCTCTCCCTCTCCTCACCGCCGGCAATAGACCCACTCCCCCACTCTCTCTTACACCAACACTCACACACACACACACACACACACACACAGTCTCTCCCGTCTCTATCTCTTTCTACTCAACACATGCACACACGATTTTTTTTCTTTTTGTCATATATATATCTCTTTATTGATGATTATATATATATTTGCCTCACATAAAGAGGGCTGCATTGCGAAAAGAGGGGCAGATCTATTCACCCCTCCCCTCTAGATCCGCCATCCACCACTCAACACAACGCACGTCCTCCATGTGCCATCCTTCTTCGGGGCCAATAATGCGGGAACAACGTAAGGGCTCTCGTTGTCCCTGAGAGATCCCCGGCTCATCAACTCCTCGACCTGCCTTTGAAGTTCGGTATGGTCCGTGGGACTCATCCTATAGTGGAGAAGGTTGGGTAAAGATGAGCCCAGGACGTGGTCGATCTCATGCTGGATATTCTGCATAGGTGGAAGGCCTCCTGGGATGTCTTCCTAGAAGACATCGAAAAACTCCCGTAGGATCACAGCTATCTCAGGGGGGTGCTCATCATCAGACCCAGGAGTGACATCTTCCACTCCTTGGACAACAACAGCAAGGATAGGGCTACCCCCGGTCACCTCTTGCTCCTTCTCTCGCGGGCTAATCATCATCAACCTCCCAGGTGGGAGGTCTCCAGTGCTGGGAGCAGTCGAAGCGGTAGTAGCCCACGTCGTGGATGGGGTGGGAGGACCGACTGTTCCCTGACTAGGATGGGTCAAAGTGCTGGGGCCGAATGGTCCTCGGACAGAAGGGTCCTTCGACTGGGTGGGGTGGAGGGTAGTCCTATGGCCCCCATGGTCGAATGTGCAGGTGTTCGACCATCCTTGAAGGGTGGCATCCCGATTAAACAGCCAAGGCCTATAGAGGATAATGCTACCCACCTCCATAGGCAGCACATCACACCATATTTCATCATGGTAAGCCTGGAACTACAGTGGCACTAGACATCATAGTCTGACCGGGATGGAAGTAGAATCCACCCAAGATACCCTGTAAGGTGCAGGGTGATCTACGGGCGTCAAACCCAGGCATCTAACAGTGCCCCTAGAGGTAGTGTTAATGCAACTCCCGCTATCTATGATTACCTTACATGAATTTCCTCCCAGCCTACAAAATGTGTGAAAAATGGTGGTACGATGTCAGTCGTCACTCACCTGAGGCTGGGTTAGGATGCACCTGACTACACCCAACTGGACATCACCCTGATACTGGGTACCTCGGACATCAACTTGTTCTCCCTCCATTAGTTCATTAAAGAACTCCTCCTCTAAGTCCTGATCAGCTTCATAACTAATCGGCACAAGCTCCAGTGTGGGGTCACCGGCAGAGGGATCAGAAATAACAAGCGACTCCCAAGTGGGACACTTGGCCGAACAGTGGCCAACTCCACCACACCTATAGCAACTGCCATGCGTCCCAGTCCCCAGGGATGTTCCAGTGGCCATCAGCCCCTTACCCTTGTCCACAGGATGTACCGGGGGTGTAGGAAGCATGGGTCGAGTCGGCACGGTGGGCTGGAGAGGTCTAGGGGTAGGGACGGGTGCCTACTGGCGAGGGGGAGGATCCCTCGAAGGGAGGGGGTGCCTAGGAGTAGCAAGGTCCTGGCGAGGGGGTTCCTGTGGGAGGGCCACAGGCCACGAGTGTAGGAACTGGGCATGTCCGAGGATCAGACACATGCGTATAGGTGACCCCTTGGCCCGAGATAGGAGCAAACTCTACCTCAAACTGCTCCACCTCAAGGGCAACCAGGTACGCATCCTCCAACTTAGTCATGTTTCTGCGAAAAAGCTCACACTAAAGGTGTGGCCGCAAACCACGTCGAAAGTGGGAAACAGGCATGGAGCTTTCATCCATGACGTCACATCGTAGAAAATACTCATCGAATTTGGCGATGTAATTAGAGACGGATCGATCTCCTTGGGAGAGACTCTACCATTTGTCTATGAGACGTTGGCGGTATGTGACAGGAAGGTACTTCTACTGGAGTTTGGTCCTCATCTCATCCCATGACTCAACCTGGGGTTCTTGACGATGGAACAACAAGCTCTCCACATTCTTCCAATAAGTCTGTGCTTGCCTGAGCAGCTTCATCTTTGCGAACTTGACTCTCCGGTGGTCCGTCATCTCAAACCACTCAAAGTACCAGTCCATGCCGACCTCCCAATCGAGATAGACCTTCGGGGTCCAAGGACCCGTCAAAAGTGGGAGTGTCTACTCGCACCGTCTTGAGGATCCGCTCATCCTCATCATCCCTCTGTGGTCGATGACCACGTCGGCGTCAGCCATTTCCCCCATAATTATTGTCAGACTCGTAGTCCTCAAGGTCGAGGGCAAGTGGCCGTCGCTCCTCAGCCCTAGGTGGGACGGGCTGGGCAGCAGGTGCCTGAGGGGCCTGAACAACTCTGGGTTGGTCCCGACGAGGGACTCTTTCCACACTCTCTAACCTTCCAACCAGACCTTGGACAGATCGGTCGGAAGCCTCCGTGCGGTCCTCCATGGCCTTGAGTCGGCTCTCCATGCGGTCGGTATGCTCCCTAAGAGTTTGCTCGGACCTATCCATGTGCTCCATGAGTAGAGCCATCATGTCCTTAAGAGAATAACCTCCCTGGGCGACACCTCGGGGTTCACCCATAGTGTAAGGGCGATGGTACTGAGTACCTCCACGAGTGGGCATGCAAGGGGACCTAAAGGAAGCTAAGGGGGTGACTCACTAGACCTATCAGGATGGACCAATACACTCAAACCAATATCCGGTACTTGGCGGAGATGGGATCCGAAGATCCTCTCACGCAAGTAGGCTACCTTCTCAATAGGCATAACCTATCATTCCAGTAACGCCTTTTGATATACCGTGTATTGGGATGAAATGCAAGCCTTGGACAAGACAACCAGACTCAAAACTTATTTTTTTTAAGCAAAGACTACCCTAGACTCAACTTAGCTCTGATACCAATTTGATGTGGGACGACAATGAGACTCGACTCGGACTTGTGCGAACCTTGGACTCTATACGACGTGACCAGCGATGACATACACGACTCGACACCTAACGTGATTCCTAAAGAGGCAAGCGTGCCCCAAACAAGAAGTACACGCTCACAATCGTCCCCAGCGAGAGAAACGTATCAGACTACACGGTTGCAAAATCAACCTTGAGTCTCGGGTGGTCAGCTTACTCTCGTGCTCGGATCGAGACACGGGACGGGTCACGCTCTCTTGCTCACAACATTGATTAAAATAAACTAGCTAGGAATCTAATTAATGCACATGCAGTGGCTTCTAGAACGTATACTAGCTAAGCAAATAAGACAAGTGGGGGAGGTGAGTGTACCTCCACGCTCGGGGCATGGGGAAGACATCCCGGCCAAGATCCGTAACTCCTAGTATAGTGACAATTAATAATTACAGAATTGATTCTATAGCCCACTCCACACAGGGAGGTAATAGGCGACACGTGGGGTCTGGGAGCACCGATCTCAGGTTGACGGGCAGCAGTCGGTGACGCTCAAGCAGACGCGGATGACCGACTCAGCTCAGTTTAGTTCGGGCCCGCAGGACAGTGGACAATGGCCTCTAAAGGGATGATGACCTCCGGTTGGCTTCTGGCGACGGTGGGTCACCGAGATGTCGGCAGAGGGTCCCTGGTCGACCCCTGGGAATGGCCGTCACTGAATCTTCTCTGAAGTATTTTTCGATGAATTTCTACGGTCGTCCCTTCTTGCTGTTCTGGTTCTGAGCAGAGTTGCGCGCTCCCACAAGAATGGTCGCTGCTATCAGACCTAATGCTAGAACGAGGTGGGACTAGTGCCATTGTGAAAACGTCTCAGATATCTACGAACCCAAGTTGTGACAGAAATTTTCCTATCGTTGTACTTCCCTTCTAGCTAAAATTAAATTATTTTAATTTAACAATATTAAAAATAACTAAATCCAAATCCTTCTCACTAAATCTAATTCAACAACAATCAACCACTAAACATACAACCACATCAAACAAAAAAAATGATTGAAAATAAAGAAAATCATGAACCCCAAACTGAGCAACGTTTGCAATGTGGCCGTTTTCATTATCCCCACAACCAAACAACATGGTTTGATAAAGATCAAGGGAAAACACACGGGCTTGAAGCTTCATCTTTGCTCATCCACCTCCCTATATATGTAAGAACATGTGTGAAACTTTTCTCCCCACCACTCCCAACCCCCACGACCCTTCAACTCAATTCTCTCCCTCCCTCTCCCCATGCATACATACATGGCCGCCACCAGCACCGCCGCCGCCGCCGCCATGGGGCTGCTTCTGACGTCACTGGCCGTGGCGGCAGCCGCCGACGACTTGGCTTCCCCGACCGCCGTCTACGTCTACCAGCCGCTCTGCGGCCGGGCCTGCATAAAGCAGACGTACACCACCTGTGAGTGCGTGGATGCTCCATGCAGCGAGGCCCCGTACAGGTACAAGTTCATAAAGAAGGAGGCTGACACGGCCAGGGCCTACCTGTTCACCGAGCCAGGGTGCAAAGGGGACGTCACCGTCGTCAAGCACACCACCGGGGACTGCCGGAACTTCAGGTACCGCAGCGTTAAGGTCTGCCCTCCTCCTCGCGCCACGAAGACACCGATGGTGGCAGATCAGGCAGAGAAATAAGGGATCGATCAAGTAAGCATGGGTCATGGATGGGGTCTATAGATCTAATTAACACTATACTATTGTTCATAGTGTGCCATTTTTCTGTGTGTGTGTATGTAGTGTATCATCAGGAAGGACATCCTCTGCCTTGTGGCACAGTGCGCCCAGTTAGTGGAGAGGTTTTCTCTCTCTCTCTCTCTCTCTCTCTCTCTCTCTCTCTCTCTATCTATCTATCTCTGTCTCTCTCATCCTCTCTCTCACCCTCTCTCTCTCTCAACCGTCACTGGCGAGCACCTCCTCTTGTCCGATGGACTCCGTCGCCGGCCCCAGTTCACTGAAGAGATGGCGGGTCGTCGCCCCCACCGTCGTTCTCCTTGAAGACGAGGGGCCAACGGAGGTCGCCCCTCCTGTGGTAGTGGACGAGGCTCTAGCGGCGGAGCTCGCCGGTGAGCATGAGGCCGAGGGCCAAGAAGAAGCGGAAGATAGCGGTGATGAAGGGGAGGATTATGGCAACGATGCCGAGGAAGGTGACGACGGTGAGGATGCTAGCGCCAGAGAGGAGGACGACAGTGATGGCGACAACAGCGTGGCACTACCTTTACCACCTCCACCGGCCCCTCCTGCGAAGAAGAAGGTATGTAAAAAAAATTTACATTCATTGATCCTGCTTATCTGAAGAACCTGAAGTCTTGGGCCAATACTGAGATAATGGAGTATCTGGAGGCGCGGAAGACTGTAAAGCACCGTTTCAAGACTCTTCGGGGACTTTGCCGGGTAAGCAGCGAGCGAGTAGCTCTTCAACAGCTCCCTTTGCCTGTAGAAGAGTCTGTTCCAGTGGTGGCCGACTGGCGTCCAGAAACAGACCATTTGCATCCATACATGACGTTCATCAGGAGGGAGGATAGGCGAGAAGGACTATACACCAACACCCCCTGGTTATTCACCCTGCTTCATTCTCACGGGCTTTCAATCACCGGCCCGCGTGAAACCATTCTGGACCATCCCCTGTTGATCTCCTTCAAATATGCTGACGGATGGGGCTTGGACCATTTAAGCTTGTATCACTACTTATATTCTCGTGGCCACGAAGACCTGGCATTGATGGCCGAGAAAAGTGAGAATATTGGCGATGTTTGTTAGCTTATTCGCGAAGCGACTTTCGGAGACAAGACACCCTCACTGTTCTATTGGCTACTCACAGCCTTGTATACAGGACCGGTAGGCACACTTCGTTCTTCTTTCTAGCTTTGGACTGCTTCTTTCATATTTAGCATATGTCTTTCTTACCCATGTGCTTTTGTAGTCCACCTCTCTTCGGAGGTGACTCGGCATTACAAGGAGTTGATATCTAGGGCACATAAGCCTTCATATTTCGAGACCCCTGAGTCGGCCCCGACTACAACACTGCTGCCTCCTGGTGACTCGCGGAAGCGTCCCAGGCCCCAAGTTAAGGAAGCCGTCAGCAGGGCAAAGAGGGCAACGACCCGGGTGACACGGGCACGCCAGAGGAGGACTGCGGAGCAAGAACCGGCCATTGTTCCTCCTCCGGTTCCATCATTTGCAAAATTTGAGGCCGCTTGGACACAAGGGCTTGAAGATGGAGGTAAATTCTTCATTCTTCCATGGCTTGCTTGTTTATTTCAGCTATCCTGACTGATTTTTTTCTCTATAGCTGCCAGCACCATCTCTACTATTGTTGGACTAGAAGCGATGATGGGTGTTGTGGTCAGAGAGAGAGTAGAAGAAGTTCCCACAGCCTCTGTCAAGGGAGATTTGCCTTCTCTGACGCCCCACCAAGAGATGGAAGGTAAGTTGCAATCTGTTCATAGGGCTTCTATGGCCCAATATATCTTCAGTCAGAACTTGACTGCTTATTGCTTCGGCTTGCAGTTGACATCCAGCCGACAGCGCTTCCTGAAGCCGGAGTCGCAGAAGAAGCCGCTACTGAGGAGCAAGTCCTTTCAAGGGAGGAGCCCCAAGAGACTTATTCAGCTGATGCTCCCAGCATAAAATCTGCTCAAGAAACTTCTGCCGAAGCAGTCGCTTCTATCAGCAAGGCCAAGCCAAAGGGTGGCTGCTGTAGCTCGTGTGGTGCTCCGTGTACGGTACCGGTGGCCCGGCGTCCCGTGCTTCTCGACTGCTCTGGTGTCCGCACCAACTGTAAGTATTACACCATCACAAATGGACCAGAGGCAACATCCTTTTAAGGTCAAAGTCAAAGTCAACATCCTCACCTATGATGGCACCATCGATGTAGAAAAGTTAGATGCATGGCTCAATCAACTCGACACTTATTTTACCTTATATAGGTATAATAGAGAAGACATGGCCGTGCTCGCTCGACTTACGCTAATTGGCCATGCTTTGGCGTGGTAGAATGCAAACTTGAAGAGGTACGATAATGAGGACCTCATGTGGCGTCACTTTAAGCGAATCATCCGTGAGGAGTTCTACCCGATGGGGTACTTGGAGGAGAAGGGGAAGCGGTGGAAATACCTCCAACAAAAGTTGGGATAGTCAGTGCAAGACTATGCCATCGAGTTTCAGCGTTATGTGGTGGCATTGGGCATCCCCCTCAATGACTATCAAACTTTCATGAAGAATACATCTGGCTTGTAGGAAAAGATTGGTGTCGAGTTGGCCCTCTTAAAGGTCTATGACATCTCAAGCGCTAGCACCACCGTGATAGCAATTGAGAAGAAGAACAAACAACGTGGTGAAAGGTCATTTGAAGAAAACAATGAAAGATCCTCCAAGCCCAAGAAGAAGAAAAATATGAAGAAAGGTAACTTCTCGCCCTAATCTTCCAACTCTAATAAGTTTTGTGATCATTGTAAGATCAGGGGACATGTGAAGGAGAAGTGTTGGAAACTCCATATGGAGTTGTTTCCAAAGAAATGGATGAAGGATGAGAAAGGAAAATGGATGACAGTAGTCGCGATCAGCACCAACACCATCGAGCTCGACCAAGTCGATACGACGAACTTGAGTCTATCTTTAATGGCAAGTCTGAAGGAGATAGCCTCAGTCCCAATGACCAAGTGTGATGAGAGTGAGGAATTATTTACTCTCTGAATTTAGGTCAAGCAACAGGTGATCAGTTGCATCATTAACACCAGCAGTCAGAAAAACTTGATCTTTGCCTTCCCAGTGCAAAAGCTAAGCTTGCAGACAACATCACATCCATAGCCGTATCCACTTGGGTGGGTCCAAAGGGGCGTGTTGCTCAAGATCAACTGCCAATGCATGTTCTGTTTTGCCATCACTAGCCAGTACGTCGACAAAGTGACGTATGACATGGTCCCCCTTGACATCTGTCAGGTGATATTTGGTAGTCCTTATCTTTGGGATCGCGATGGTATTTACTATCGATGAGTCTAGAAATGTCAATCGGTGAAAGATGGCAAGAGGTATCTTATTAAGAGTGAGAACGTGACCCAGAAGGTGGACCTAGTGACTGCTATAAAATATAAAAATCACATAGATTGATTCATAAAAATGTGGAGAACACAATGGCGCAAGCCGTCGATCCATCCGAGTTTTACAAAATGTGGAGGGTAAGTGATGCCCCCATCATTCTTGTTGTTGCCTGACAGAGACTTGGTACGTCATTCAGGGTAAACGATTCTTCGGCCGGCGTGGTGCGGCTACTTTGGTCGCCTTGAAATTAGGCATTTGGTGAGGGCGCGGCAGGTCCACCATGTATTCGCCCATTTGTAATTCGCCTCTCTTGATCAGGCCTTGGATGACATCTTTAAATACATAGCAATCTTCAATGGAATGCCCAATTTCCTGATGATATGGGCAGAATTGGGGGTCATCTCTTCTCTCGAGGTCACCTGGCCTCTTTGACTCTAGCAAGATGACCTTATTGTAGCTAGTGGCCCATTCAAACAAGAGCTGGGTCTTCTCTTTGGGGAAGGAGTAAGGCTTCATCATCTTGCCCCTTGATGAAAATATGTGGCCAGCGGGCCTTATGGAAGGAGCTCCAGCCATGACTTTTGTTTTCCTGTGTCGTCGCTCAAAGGCTTCGAGACCCAGGGTGCAAGATTCTTCGTGAGCCAACTGCTGGTCAGTCGATCCCTGTTCCCCACTCTGGGCGATGTTAGTGGGGCAGTACTTTGTAAAGAAGACCTCGACGTCAGATGCTAGGTTGGTGAGCTCTTCGATCGTTTTGACCTCAGTCCATCACTCTTTGCAGTATTTCACCTTTCAGGCTTCTTAGGAGTCTTCGAACGGTACCCTCGCAATTCAAAGGGTGTCCACATTCTTCACGGGGGCGTCCCCTTTTCCTCATATAGTCTGAGGCAGACTCATCACCTCTTGGATCAGACGGTTGCGATTCGGCCTCAACGACCTTGCTCTCGACCCACCTCATCTTGGCCCCTAGCTCGGTCCTTGGTTTGTTCGCCCCTGCTGGCGCTATCGGGCTCGGATGCGAGCCAGGCAGTTGACGAAGAGGATTTGCTCCCGGCTTCATACAAGGTATAAAAGGTGCCTGCCGCGATCATCGGGAGGAGCAGTCCCCGGTGTAATCTTGTATCATTCGGGGCATGGTTGGCGGTGGCGAAACCTCGGGTGACTCACGACCATCCCAGAAGGCTAGAGACGAGGGCCCCACCTGCACGGGCGACGCTAGGCGTAAACCTGCCTCCATTGGTCTCTCTCCTGATGCCTCGGCTCCACGTGACTCTTCAAATAATCTTGTCGTCACGGTGACGCTGGGCTGGTGGAAGCTGGAGGTGCTGGCCCCTGCCCTTTCTCTAGGCGGGACTGGCGATATCACGTCATCATGGTCGACGATGCGCGGGACTGGCGATATCATGTCATCATGGTCGGTGATGCATTGTCTTTGAAAGGTCGACCCCTCCTATCAAATCAAAAATAAATAACCTTAAATTAATCTAAGCCGATTTAGTTAATCCCACGAAAGTCCTCAGCCCCCTACCAAATTGAGGCCAACGACATCAGATTCAGTACCTCCTCGGGCTCCCACGCTCCCCAGGAGAAGCCTCCAAAGTGAACGATAGCAATTGCCCAACGCAACGAAAGAGGGACCCTTTAATTATTGACCTGACGCGCCCGTGGGTGTTCGTTCACAGGGACCAGGCCGGCGAATGTGGCCAGAGACTATCCCGATCAGCGAGTACAACATGAACTTGGGAGCAAAGGCACAGTGCCACATGAGGGAATCAATCCCTGGGTGGAACAAAAATATATACTCGAGAGGAGAAAAGCAGATGGAATAAGATCCAAATGGCGTAGATCGTCAACATGTAAGTAAGATAATGTGTAAAAATCCGTAAATGCTCCCCCCACCCCGCACCCCTCTGCTACTTTTTATGCCTTCTACACACATCTCGGACAGCAATGCACACATCAAACAGACCCTAGAGCCTCCGGAGATCCAACCTCACCCAGGGGAACGCCACCGGCGCCACCCGGAGAGAGCAGATCCTCTCCCATCCACAAAATGCCGTATAAAAGGAGGGGGTAAAAAAATCCTACGACAAGAACACCCATATAGATAGAACACTCCGTACACCAGCAGATCGCAGCGAGAGAGGCGGCAGGGAGCGAGTAAACCTTCACCGGCAGGGGCCGGTCACTGGCGGAGAGAACCGAACACGAGCGCGGCGAAGGCGACGGCCACGGCGGCGAGCGGCGGGGAGAGGGAGTCCACGCCCGAGGCGGGGCTGGGGGCGGGGGCGTCGGCGGCGGAGGCTACGCCGGCGAGGGAGAGGAAGGCGACGAAGACCGACATCAGGGCGAGCGCAAGGGCCCCGGATCCGCGGGTTGCCGCCATCTCCGCCTGTGGATGGGGGGATTCCGGGGTCGGCGGGTGCTCGCGCGCGGGGGAGCGAGGAAGGAGGAAGGGAGGGCACGAGCGGGGTTGGCGCAGGAGGAGACCGCGGGCTTCGGCTGGGGCGGGGTGGATTCATTGTGCGTGTCGCGGGGCGCGGAATTATAAAGGCGCCCCGCCCAGGCGTGGGATCAACGGCGGGTTCTGGTGATGGGAAGCAGGTGTCTCCGCTGGGCCCGCATTTTGCCCGTTTGGGGCCGAAACGGGCCAACCCAAACATGCGGTTTGGTGGGTAACAACACCGCCGTGCTGCCAGCCGGGGGCCTCTGATTGGCGCTGGTTGCGTCATCTGGTGTGTTTGCACCAGCTGTGCCAGAGTGGAGCAGCAATTCCGAAGGTGGGGCCACCGCTAATTATGGAGGACTCGGGCATAAAGAAGGGGGCCAGATTAAGGGGAGTTTTTAGACTCCCGGCGGTCCTCCTATCAGAATTTCCTCGCACCAGTATGGCTCTTCGCTCGCTTCTCACAGACGGTGCCGGATGTAGACACGTGATCTCTCGTCGATCTTGAGCCATGAGATCTTGGAGGAACTCCTTGATCACAATCACCACGTATGTACGAACTACAAGGCAGGAAACAAATTAGGGGTGCCCAAGGATGAATCCCTGGGGAAAACTCTCTGATGCTTAAGTCAACAAATATGATAGAGCACAGATGCGAGGGGAGATGGTAGGAGGAAAAAGAGGGCTCGAGATCGTTCTCCACCAAGAAGTGTGGGGGTTCTCACTTAGGATTGTTGCTTACCTCTTCAGAGAGTCTTCCAGGGCTTATATAGCAACATGTGTAACGTAGGAATCCAAGGATTTGAGCGGTCCAGGGAGTAGAGGGGATTTAGGGGGAGTTACATCCTCATTGTAGGCTCTTTACAGCATAAGAACTCTTGCTCTTCCTTATCCCTTGGAGTTTCCTACTCCTTAAAGATGCGTAACGAACGCTTGGGTAAGCTTCCGACGGTCGGTCTGAGCTTGGGACGCCTGCTGGGGCTCTTCCCGAGCAATGGGCACGTAGCTCGGACAAGGTGTACTAGGCCCCCATAGGGGCCTTCCCGACCGACCAGTCGCTCAGACTTCTGGACCTGAGGGTCACCTAGGAAGTGCTAGTCTGAGTGGGTTTGGGGCTTGGAGTAAGTGGGCCCAGGATGGAGCTGTCACTTTTGGGGAGCTGCGCCTGGTTCTATCGAATTGGAGCTAGTTGGGCCATGCTTTCGGGTAGTGGATTTTCCCTCTCTCCAACAAGAATGAGACATGTCTGGAGAACTAAACTAAGAGGGGAAGAAGAAACATGAGCAACGTCATCGGGGACACAATCCACAGACAATGAGGGGATCAGAAAGGACACAGCTGAAAAGCTGGAAAAGGAAAAGATAAAAATCCAGACAGGAATCATACTGGCCAACCAGACCAAGCAGGCAGATCAGAGAAGACGATCAAATTTAGAGTGCAATGTGGATCTCTTATCTAAGAGAACTAAAGTGCAATCAACCATTGTCAAGAAGAAATCTTGAGAGAATTTGAGACATGAATGCTCAAAATGACATGATACATGCTGGGCTAAAAATAAGGAAATCATTAAAACGAATACAGAGAAAGGATAAAATAGAAAGTACTTAAGGATAATATTACTAGACTGAGCTAAGACGGGGTCAAGAGACTATCTTCAACTACGACGTGTGAGACAAAGTCTATCGTCCCCCACCCGACTCAACCAAACGGCCTATGCAACGATTAACAATATGCTCCTAGATCATCATCATTTTTGTTAAAGGGGAACATCAGATCCCAGAACACACGGGCAACCAGCCGGTCCTCCCCTTTCCACCCCATTTCCCCTCTCATCGACCCCATTTTCCACCTATCATCTTCAACCTACAGTCCTAGCTCGTAGGTAGCAGTGTACTATTGACTTGCAATGGATGCCACGGCGTCACCATGAATCTCATAGAGACATACCATATAGTGGTGTATTTGTCTTCCTGTCAGCATTTCAACGAGGGCAGCCCCGCTGTCTTCAAGTCTTGGGGCTGTCCCCAAAAGTGATTCTCGGCAACCTGCGTAATTTCTCCCAGGCAGACAACCAGAGGCTCAGTGCAGAAGCTCCCCCGCCCTCCCACTTGTGAGTCCTGGGGTGAAACTTGGCTGAGATGTACTTCTACAAGTCCCCCATCACCTACATGAATAAGGAGGTCGTTGGCCCTTCGGAGCACCCTATTCCGGCCATCCTTGCCGAAGTGCGCAAATAGGTCATGTCTGTCCTAGGTTGAATCGACCCCCACTCTTCAGCTCAGAGATTTCTTCTATGACATCTGTTCATTGTCCTCTTAGTTTTATTTCGAAGCTACTTCAACCACGGTCACGTCGTTGCCAACCTCATCTAAATCGGAGTCTAGGAGCGCCCGGGGAAGCTTCTGCAACAGCCATCCACAACCCTGTTCCAGAGAGGGGCAGTTCATAGCAGTCCTGATCTCTAAGCTGCTACGACCACTGTTGACCACCGAATGGCATCGGCCTCCTACGGTCTGTTCCCTGGTCAGCCCCGGTGAATCTAGAATTGGTCCCGCCTCCGAAAACTTCTAGACAAGCTTGTGGCAGCCTCTTCACTGGCACCCTGTCTTGCTGTCCCAAGCAGAACTGAAGCAGAGCCCCCCACAAAGACGAAGGTGTCGTGCCACGGCCCGACCTTCTGATGACCGCCAGTGCCTGCGGCCCACTGCCACCTTGCCCCCGGATGACTCATCAATGACCCCACCTTCCTGCAGCACCGAGAGATGCCCGTAGCAGCTCGGCTTCCATCCTCTGCCCCTGTTGGTCACACAAAGATAGATTTGGCATTGCGGCTCTTCCCCCTCCCCTCGCTTGGCCGGCTGAGGGCCCCTCCCTGCGTGGAGGAAGTGTTTGGTTGTAATTGGACTTCCCCACCCCTAGTCCAACCCCTCTGCGAGGGAGTAGTTCATGTACTAGCAGGTCTTCGCCATCCGAGGCTACATCGGCACGGCGTGCGGATGCATACCCACGCCTCCCCGCTCGTCATCGTCTCTGGTCGGGATTGGTGTCTTCACGCTGATCAGGTGAGCTTCTGCCACCCCTCTCTTTGCTGGTTTACCTTGCTTACTTAGTATTGCTTCTTAGCTCTGTCAGATGGTAAGAGAGTGCCCGGTCCCAAATTCTCATCGAATTAGGTGCCACCGCAGAGCAAGTTGTGAGAGAGACCCTTGCCTAAAAATCCATAAAAATAACCGAAACGATCTTGGCAAAGAGTACAGTGCGACTGTAGCGACCACGAGTCAAGGAACTGAAGAATAAATGGGTCAAAGCGTTCTCAACTTGGGAGCTATAAAATCATTTCGAAACTCTTCTAAAAAGATCCGAAACCCAATAAAGATCCAGTAGGACCCAATAAAGATCCGCCAGAGATCCAGGGTGCTACACAGATAATCAGCCACGACATTCATCCTGCCAGACTAATAAGATAGAGTAACATCATAATCCTTCATGTACTCCATCCACCTCCTCTGTCTGAGGTTAAGGTCCTTCTACGTGAACACATACCTCAAACTCTGATGGTCAGTGAACAGCTCGAACTTCTCGCCATACAGATAATACCTCCAGATCTTTAGGGTAAAAATCACCGCCGCCAACTCAAGATCATGAACAGAGTAGTTCACCTCATATGGCTTCAACTGCCGAGATGCATACGCCACAACTCTCCCATGCTACATGAGCACAGCACCGAGTCCCACCCCGGAAGCATCCGTACACACCACAAAATCTCCCGAACCAGAAGGTAACACCAACTCCGAAGCAGTAGTGTGCAATCTCTTCAGCTCCATGAAGCTCTACTCACACTACCCCGTCTAGACGAACGGTACATCCTTCCGTGTAAGCTTGGTCATCAGAGCTGCAATATGAGCAAAATGCTAAATAAACTATCAATAATAGCCCGCAAGCCCTAAAAAGCTCTGAATCTCCATGACCGAACTTGGCCTCGGCCACTGCACCACTGCCTCGACCTTAGCCAGGTCCACGGCAGGAAGAAGGGGAGTAGATATGGTGGGTCATAAGGCTCACTAAGAAAGGGATCAAAGGAGTCAAAGAATGTCTGACCTCTTGACATGGGTTCCCATAGATCACCATCCCATGTTTGAAATTCCAGAAGGTATAAGTGGTCACCTTCATGCACTAGGGTGTAGAGGATGATGGTCTCATAAAGAAGGTATGGTTCCTCCCTTGGGATACATGGAACGAAGGTAGGCTCGGCCTATATGGGGAGGAATAAAAGGACCTCCGTGGTAACATGACCCACGGTGTACATGGAGGTAATAGACCCTAAGGAGGGGTGGGTGAAGCTACGAATCATGGGTTGTTCGAAGCCTCGGGCCAACATATGCATCAACTTCATTTGTGAGTCTAATCCCATAATAAGGTCATCCAATGTATCAACATGGGGACTAGACCAAAACGTGGTGTGGTAGGAGTTGACAGGCACTATTGATAATGTAGGGTCCATGGGTGGATAGGAAGGTGGGACCAAGCCTATTTTGAGTCAACTAAGTAGTGGCTCGGCAATAAAAAGTGTTCCCGTTAGAAATATTGGTGGCTCAGACTGAGAGGGCTCCAGATAAGATGCAAGTGGCCCCCACATCAGGAGGACATTGTGCAAATATGTAAACAGAACCTCAAGAGGGAGGTACTGGAAAAGATGATTGGTATGAAAATATGGTCGTTTGACCGTCTGAACAACATGGTGGCAAAAATTGAAGCTTGCCTGCCGAAACATGCCCTGGCAACAGCCAGTGCCACCATACAAAAGGCAAAGGCAATAGAGCGGCACCCGACGCCTAAAGAAGCAAACACCCTTAATCTTAAAATATTTAAACAGCAAAGAGACAAGGGTAAGAAGGCAGCTGCACCCTAGCCCGATAGAACAGAAGAAAGGAAGAAAGGTCCCTCTCTCAGGGACAAAATGAAGAAGGCTTACTCTTTCCCCAAAGAGAAGACCAAAGTTCTATTTGACTAGGTCACCCAGTACAACAAGGTTACTCTGCCTGAATCGAAAAGGCCAGAAGACCTAAAGAGAAGAGACAGTCCAAGATTCTACCCCTACCACCAGATGTTGGGGCACCCAATTGAAGACTATTTTGTGTTCAAAGATGTAATTGAATGCATGATAAAGAAGGTTGAAATAGAAATGGGAGAGTACAAAGTTGATCCTCCACAACCACATGAAGCACCCCTGAGAAGGGCTATCGTTCATATGATTTCTTTGTATCAGGCGTTGCCTAAAGAAATTGTGGAAGCCAGCACTCAGCACACTTACAAGGCGTGCTTCCTGACACCCATGAAGGAACAATAGGGATGGCAGCAGGTCTCTACAAAGACCAAGAAGAAAGTTGTGCCTCACCCAAAGGTAGGGGCACATATCCTTGGTGTGACACCGCGATCTACTCCTTCAACCCGGCACCAGTGTGGGTTGATCAGCCTGCAGTGATTAGAATACCTACCCACAACTGGAGAAGACAGACTCCATTACCGATGAATAAAGAAATCAGTCCGAAGCTCTGACGGGTTCAAACCTACATAGATGGGCTGGATGAATATGAGCAACCCAAATTGCAGCTCTTGCTGATAAGGGACCATGTACCGTGCAATGAATTAGAGTAGCTCTCACTGGAATAAAAAGAAAAAGCTGACAAAGTAACAGAAGAAGATGACAACCTGTTCTGGGGGCAGGCGCCGATCAAGGAAAAGCAGAAGAAGAAATGAAAGGCTCTTAAAGCCAAAAGGGAGATACTACTCTCCTGCAACACTTTGTTCGCCCTCTTCAACTTGCCCGGGGAAGATGATGATGAAGAAATATGTTTCACACCTGTAACTGAGGCAAGCCAGGTCGAGGTCACAACTACTACCCATCCAACCTGGTCAGGCCGAAAATGGGGGCGCCCACCGCCTGCCAACCTCAATATTATCTTCAGAGGGGAGCAACCCTACAAAATACCCTCTCCAGAGGTCAAGGGAGTTCAAAGATCAGAAGAGGGGGAGAGAGAAAGAGATCGCCGTGGCAGCTTGTAGAGCCGAGGGTGGCCTCCGGACGAGCGCTCGTTTCTCCCAGTGGACACTCGGTGAGTGCTCGCCGGGTGGTAAAGTCACCGGAGGGAGACTTGTGGGTCACGGACGGAAGCTCTCTTCTTCTCTCTATGTCGCAGGGCTAGTCGCCTCCTTATCTGGAGTACGATTTTGGCAGAATGAACCACCCTCCCCCCCTCTGTCCTATTCCTCCCCTTTTATATGGGGTTGTCCTAGAGTGGAGACCTCGTCCCTTAACAGGGAAGGTCCCCCATAGTAGAGTAACGTTCCCCCGCTACAATGGCGGGAATTGCCCATTGGAGGGTGGCTTCTCCAGCACAGGCCGGCCCCGGGGTGAGTCTTACGACGCTCATGGGGCGTGCTCGCCCGCTACCGGATCAGGGCCGAAGTCGTGGGGAGCAACAGTCGGTCGTCGGAGGATATTCTAGCGGAGACCGCGCGTGGGCTGCGCTGTAGAATCCGAGGCCATTCCTGGGCCGGGCCTTCCCTTAGTGGGCCGAACGTACCTGCTTGTCCCGTAGGAGAGCTCGTTGCACTAGTTCCTCTGTGGGCCTAGTCATTATTAGGCCGCTCTTAGGTCAAGCCGATTTTACTCTCCTCACTTCCCCCCTACTCTCAGTCGCCGAGCACTCAACAGGGGACTGTGAGTAGGTCAGTAGAGGGTACTCCTCGGCTTCTCCAATCGTCGGGCTCCTCACGTTGCGGGTGTCAGAGGCATCGGGATTGGCTTGGCACGCAAGGCTCTCTTAATGGCGGCGGATGTCGTGCTGGCAATGATAACCCACGTCTTATCATGTTTCGAGAGCGCAGGTCTCGAACGGTTGTTTGTCAGGCGTGGCAGGCGTCTTTTCACCTGCTCCGGGAGGAGCGACGCGACCGGCCGCAGACGGTTATAAGGGGGACTGCGTGATTTCTCCACAATTCCATCCACGCCTGGTTGGTCGTTGCGCCCGCTGTCGTCGTCTTCTTCCCTCGTCTGGTGAGGACTCTTTTCTTCCTTGCGTTCTATTTCTCCCATAGTCATGCCTCCTCGTAGGAAGACCCTTCGAGTTAGTTCTTCCTCGTCTGAGGAAGTCTCCCAAGACTGAGAGGGTGTGCCCAGCACTTCTGGTGCAGGCACTAGCAGGCCTAGGTCTCCACCACTGGTCTCGTATCGAGTGTATAATGGCCTGCGGGAAGCCTTCCAGATCCCCTCGGAACTCGACATCATCTTCCCTGCCGTAGGTGATGACATCATGGCTTATCCTTCCTGTGGGATCATGATGCCTATAGCTTCTTTCAAGTGGGCTTCTGTATCCCTATTCATCCCTTCATCGCGGCTGTCCTTCACCATTACAGACGGCGTCCTGGGGCCATAACCCCAAATTCGTACTCCATCCTGTGTGGATTTGTCTACTCGTGTCGTAGGGCGTCGGTGGAGCTGACTGTAGATCTGTTCTGACATTTCTACCTCCTCCAGAGTTGCCCATCCAACACGTACTTTGCCTATTTCAAGTCTCACTCCTGCCAGTACCTCATTCGAGTTTCCTCCACCACGTACAATCGCAAAGGTTGAGCGGAGAAGTATGTATACCTCGTCAAGTCACAGGAGTGGGAGGCCTCCAACAGATGGATGCGTGGAGGTTTTCCTTCCACATGGCGAGACACTAAGCCTCCCCTCCGGGCCGAGGATGGGTGAAAATTGAAAGCCATCGAGCGGTATCCTCTGGCTGATGTAGACTTGGCTCTGACTCCGGCACTGCTTCGGGAGCTGGGATTGTGTCCCCCGTTGCCGCAGGGTACGGGTTTTGTTCCTTCCACAGGTCACTTTCTTATGAAGAACGCTTAATCAAACTTTGTCTTGCTTTCAGGGGCGCTCGAACCTCGGGGTTGGACCTCTGAGATCGTCGAATTGTCGCGGAACGTTCCTCGCCCCGTTGATCACGTGATCCCAGGGACTAGCCAGGTGTCGGTCGTTACCCCCCAGTCGAGGCGGTGTTTACCCCGGGAAGGTTGCAGCTTTCGATTCCTACCAGAGTTCCCTTAGTGCGCTCGCTGGCCGTGTCTGCTACGGGCGGGGGCGGCTCTGTGGCGAGCGAAGGTCTTAGCCCTTCAAGGGACTCTGTTGAAGAAGTCGGTGGTGCCGTTGGCGAGGGCTCTGGCATGGCTGGCGGCAGTCGTGTAGCCCTGACTGATGATGAACTAGCGGTTATGGATGCTCGTCGCCGATCGAGGAAGCGTCCGAGGACTTCTCCCCCTGCTCAGTGCCACGCTCCGCCTGCGTCGGTGTCTGGGCGGCCCTCTTTCGGGGCTCCACCGCCTTCGGTGGTCGGTGAATCGGTGGTCGCCCCCCTGCTTCGGTACCTTCAGTGCGGGGGCGTGACAAGGGCAAGGCTCCTACAGTCTACGCGGAGGCGTCTCCGCGATGCAGCCCATCGTCGCCTCCTTAGGATCCGTCGTTCGAGTTGTCTGAGATCTGCATCATCGTCGACCTTATGGGAAGGAGCACCAGCTGGCACAAGCCTTTGGGGGAGTCTGGCCCCGAGGTTAAGGATGAATTGGCGACAACACCTGCCAAGACCGTTTGCCTGGTCGCAGGCACCTTCGAGCAGTGGAGGCATCATTTTCGGGGTCTCGCTCAGAAGCTGGAGTCCAGTCAGGCTTCTCAGGCGGAGTCAGAGAAATGCTTGAGGGAGGCTGAGTTGGCCCTAAACGAGCTCCGCGAGCAGTTCTTCCAGCAGGGTCTGGCCCTCTTCGGCATGGAGCGTGACCGAGGCGCCTTCCACGAGCGGGCGGATGCTGTCGAGGGGTGAGCAGGTGCTGCCGAGAAATGAGTGACCGAGTTGGGGGAGCAGGCCCAGGCTGTAGAGGCTCTTGCTCGGGAGATCGAGGCCGAGCTGGCCAGGTTACGCTTCTCACTGTCAACGGCGGGTGAGGAAGCGGTGGAATGCTTCCGCTCTTCTGCGGTCTACAGGGAGGAGCTGACAGAGGTGGCCCTAGAGTTCTACGGGCCAGCTGGTGATTGAGGCTTCAGGAGGGTTGGAGTGCCATCGTGACGGCTACTGCGACAAGTCTGGGGTGTGAGGCCCCGGTCCTACCTCCCCCCTCGCCGCCCTATGACCCAGAGGCTGCTGCGGACGAGGAGGAGGCTATTGAAGTTGAAGCTGGGGCGCAGGCGCCGATGTCAGGCACGGGAGAGCACGCTCCCGCCAACACCTCGGTGGAAGAAGCCCAGGTAGTGGAGCTGGACGGGGACTCTCCTCCTGTCGGTGACGTTGACGCGCATGACCCCAGTGTGCTCGGGGCACGTGACCACGTATCTGGGGCGGATCATTAGAAGGACGCTCGTACTTGCTTGTGCTTTCTTTACATTTTCCTCCGTTTCTGCCCAGGGGCAGTCTTCACTGTGTAACGCTCCGTCTTGAAAATAGAAAGTCTTCTTTTCCTTAATGAAATCTTGACAAGAATCTCTTGCGTGTATCTTCCCACCTCTTGAATGGTTACGAGATCCTTCTGGGGATACGAATCGACGTCCTTTAGGTAACTCTGAGAAGGCGCGACTTTCGGGATCTGTCGCTTCGGTTTTCCCAAATATGCATGAGGCAGTGGGGAGTCTTTACTTTTGGGGACTCCGATCCCCTATAAGTAGCAGCCTTTGAACCGCATCCGTGGTCATCTCCGCGGCGGTGGGTAAGGCGGCGTTAATAATATTCACCAGTCATGATGGGAATAAAAGAACAACTCGTAATAAGTAGAATAGAGATATATTATTTCTATGAATTGGCCGATCAAGCACGCAAACAAGCAAGTCATGTAGAGATAAATTCCATGTAGGAATTTAATAAGTTGTAGAAATGTACAGAAAAAATGAATGTCATAGACAACACGCTAGTCATGTACTCGGTGCAATGTCTCACCATGTCATTACAACTCCCCGGGACACTAGTACTTTTCAGGCGCTCCTCCCAGGACTAGACTGGGCCCTTATGATGCGTTGGCATTGATTTAGTCGATCCAAGATCCCAAGTAATATCTAGACATTCACTGGAATCGGCCAGGAATTTCACGGTCAAGCTATGTAGCTTATCTTCTAGGATCAAGTGAAATTTCAATAATAGAATGGGAAGCCATAAGATCATGGCTTGCAAAAGATAGGAATACAATCAGGGTTTGATTGCAGCACAAGGCATCCATGGCCTAGCTACCAAGGCACACAAGAAACACGTGGGAAACATGCTTCTAGATGAGTTGCAGTCATACATGGGCCGCAACAAGGCAAAAGTGGTCTAACATGGACTGCAATAGTCGATACTAGGCCAAAGGGACAAAGCCCACCATCAAAGGATGAAAATGATCCTGATTGGGCTGCAAGAAAACAAGGACAGTCCTGGATGGGCCATTTCCCAAAGGAAGATAGTCCACGGTGGGCTGTTTAGAATAGAAAGGTTCCTGGGCCACAACGAAAATGAAACGTTCTCCATTGGGCTGCCCAATAGACGGTCCTCAGAAGCCCATTTAGAAGATAAAGACTGTCCAATGATAACCGTAACTAATTTGGGCCCAGCAAGACTAAAGTAGTCGACTTAATGGGGTCCCAGCCAGCCCGAGACATGGTGGAACTGAACTAGGGTCGAGCCCACACCTCTTAGGTCATGTTAGAGGCTATAGGTCGACTTAAAGATGCCTAGGTCAACTGAAATTCAAGGAATATCGACCAGTTGAGCTTGGCACTTAGCCAATTAAATGCGGTCACAATAGAGCCACTTCAAGGTGTAGGCGGTCACACCTGGGCCACAACCTAATGGTAGCGGTCCTAGAAGGGCCGCAATTAATAGGACAGCCCCGATTCCGGGCTGTAAAATCATGTAATCCAATCAAGTCAATAGGTGCAGGATTTGGGGGTACAACCCGCCCGGCATCCTAGTGAGAATCCCAGGCTCGCGAGGACTTACGGACGTCTAATAATAGAGGTCCTAGTCCAATGGAAGGAATATCCAGTAGAGAGTCCACAATATTACCAGATTTAAGGCTAATCAAGCATTGAAAAATAATGTATAACAGTCAGCCAGCACCACCGGAGTGGCGTGACTGTCAAAACAAACCGATCATGATCTAAAAATATCCAAAAAACCTGGGGCATTACAGCAATCGCAGGTGTTGGCGTTGCAACTACTACAAAACAGAACACCGGGGAGGAGGTGTGTCTCGGTTGAAGAAGCACTTGGCAGGAGGAGCCAGTGCGGGATACTTTGAGGTTGCTGGGTGTACCCATGTGTCTAGAGATGTGAAACTTGCAATGGCCAGGCACCTGGGGGAGAAGAGAGTTGAAATGCAAGAAAAGAAAAAAAAGAAGAACAGAGATGAAGCGGCAGTTAGCGGAAGAGTAACCGGCAGTGACGACGATGAATGCGCATGGACACCAAGTGACGAAGACCAACAAGCGCGTACTGACCAGCCTAATGTGTATGTCACGGTGAATGATCCATATGAAGCGTAGTTTCGTGAGGCAGTACGTCAGAGTAGAGATGAGGCAAGACATCCCGAGGAGACGAGAGTGCGAAGGCGTGAGGCGACAAGGACCGGAGGATTAGGCAATGGTGGTTCATCGATGACTCAACAATCATGGGGCATGAGGAGTTTTTTCACTGGTGACTCAGGTTCACAGAGAAAAAGGACACAATCGATCAATATTGAAGATGTGGAGCCCGGTGCGCTATCCCGAGAGCATGGCAAGTAAACGAGGATGGACGATGTATATGGCCAGAAAGGGCCTAAATGAAAACTTGGACAGACCGTTGCAAAATGGTGGCACCACGTTGGTCTGCCTTTCAATGCGGCCAACAGCCCTTACTACAAGCCAGTGTTTCAGGAAGCATAAGTTCTTGGGTTACACGTGCAACCACTACATCGAGAGAGTTGGTCGGCATATATCTTGATGAATAAGTTGTTGAGATCAAGAGTTATGTTGACTTATTCAAACAAAAATGGACAAAATACGGAGTCACACTAATGTGTGATGGATGGTCAGGTACCATAAAAAGTAGCCTGATCAACTTCCTTATTTATTGTGACAAACATGTTTTCTTTCACAGATTAGTGGATGCGTCAGGCCAAGTCCACAGTCACCAATATATTTTGTCATTGATAGAACAAGTGGTGACCGAGATCGAGGAGGAGTATATTGTTCAAGTGGTGACAGACAATGGCTCAAACTATAAGAAGGCTATAGCGGAGTTGATGAGAATCAGATGACACATTTTCTGGACCTCCTGTGTAGCACACTGTGTAGATCTGATGCTGAAAGAGATTGGTCAGCTTCATGTAGCCAAATCTGTGGTCGAGGTGGCACAAAAAGTCATGAAATATATCTACAACCACACACTTGTATTGACATGGATGAGAAAGCATTGTGGCGGTGAACTGTTGAGACCTGGCATCACACGATTTGCCACCAACTACATCGCATTGCAGAGCCTTCTGAAGCACAAGGATGGGTTGAAGCAAATGGGAGCAAAAAAAAGAGGAACGTGGGGAACCCTAGCCAAAAGATCGTTGCTCGATCGGAGCATATTACAGAGGTGATTGGACAAGGGAAGGTGTAGGCGTAATTAGGTTCCCCAACCACCCTTTTGACCTTACAATCTACTGTGACGGTCACCATTGACGTTGGCCCCGGGAATGCACATCCACTATGATGGAAAAGGTAACAAGCTACACCATGACTGGCGCAGTGAAGCGGCAGCGAGAGTGCGAGGGTTGAGCACAACGTCGAGGGTTTCACGAGTGGAGAAAAGAGGACGAGTACAATTGCTAAACCTCGCGATGGCTTCGGGCCTCAGAAATCTTTTTCTGCGTATTCATGGTAAAACTAGTGTTACGTAACCCACATGTGGTACCCCGATTTATACCGTGGTTTGACGATAGGCCAGTGGCGATGGCGAGTATAAGGGTTACAAATAGTTACCTAATGTTGACAAATTCTCGATAGCAGTGACAAATAGCTGCCTAAGTCTGAAAAATAGCTTGCAACGCTAAAATTGTGAAAACCTAAGAACGTCGACGCATGAAGCAAAGGTAGTGGATAAGGGTGAAAAATACCCTATCAGTGGTGACAACTAGATTGCAGAGTAGACAAATACACTGGTAAGGATGAAAAATAAATCCTAGAGCTAACAAATAAAAAGCAGAAGGAGCTAAAAGAAGGAGTCAAGTTCACAGGAGGACAAATATATGAATAGTGTATCAAGAGTTTCTACAGCAATTAGAAGAATAACGAAGGGACTTGGTCAATGCCAAGACAGTCAATGTTGACTGGTCAAAGTCAATGCAAGTCAAAGAAGTCTCCAGCCAAGCTCAACTTTTTGTTGAACCGTCATGAAGTCCCAGTCAAAGTCAAAGGTTAATGAATAGACTAGTCACCACTATGCTCCCCAGACAAAGCCAAGCAGGTAATGAAGAGAAGAGAAGGCAACGACGGCTCATGTAGTCATGTGGTAAGAGTGATAAATATGCAGTAAGGGTGACAAATACCACTTTATTGGTAACAAATGCACAACTAGCGGTGACAAAAGGTTAAGACAATGGCCAAGGTATTATAGTGACAAATGGGCTAAGGTGACAGCTATTGAACCTAAGGGTGACAAATAGCTTGTATGACTAAAAAATGAACTCTAAGTGTGTAAAATAGCCAGTAAGGCTGACAAATGGGCTGAAAGGGTGAATCACAAGTTCGGTGTGTCTAGCACATGCTCATCATCTTAGGCCAGCCTTTGCACAAGACCCGAGGTTACCCTCTCAGAGGTATATTTTCTCGCATGGGACTTAGATATTTTCATATTTCAACCTGAACATCTATTATTCAACCTTTGTCATCTCTTTTACATCCATAAGGCCTATTTTTCACCATTAGGGTCCGAATTTGGGCTCATTTTAGGCTTGAGGGTATATTAGTCCACGTTGAGTTAGTGAGAGGGCCATTAGGGTTCCCTCCCTATAAATTAAGTTGTAATATATTGTTTTAGACTTAATGAAGATTTGAAGTGAGACTTTACAGCCGCCTCCGAATCTTCTCCTACAGCGGGGTGGAATCCCCAGGGTGGAAGCCCAACCCGTTCTTGTCTTCTTCTTCTTTCTCGTCTTTCCTGTTTCTTCTCCACAGTGCCGCATCATATTTGGTATTAGAGCCGGCATCAGCTTCTCCTACGTAGCCGAACCGTCCTGATCGCCATGCCTTTCTCGGAGCGTTTTTCCGTGTAAGCTACTGCGTGGGTGCTGTCCGCGCTCCCACACCGTCAACACCGACGCCCGGTGCCGTTCGCCCGACCACCTGCATGGGGCCCCTCTGTGCGGACCCTTTCCGCAGCCAGCGTCCGCGACCCGCCGGAGATGCCGTCTGCCCGACGTTGCCACCGCCGCGGGTTTGCGTCGTCGTCGCTGGCTAGCCGCCTTGCCACCGAGTCCTGTGCGTCGCGTCCTGTGCCCCTCCTCGCACCTGGCGCTACCCCACGCCCTCGCCAATCTTACGCGCGACCACCGCTGACGCCGCGCGCGACGGTCACTCGCCGCCAACTCCACGACCCGCCCTTGGTCGGCCCCAGTACAGGCAGGCAACCACCGCCTGTTGCTCCCGCCGCCGCCAACCTAGTTCCGCCGTAGCACCCCTGTGCACGGGCCGGATTGTTGGGTGCCGTAACGGCCACTCCTGTCAGGCAGCCCCGCGCTGTCGCTGCTAGGCCCTCGCCAGGTGCAGTTTCGCCACACCCGCTGCCACCCTACCCTGACCGTCCTCTACGTCCGCCGCAAGCCACAACCGTTGCCTTCCACCAGGAGCAGACTGCGCCTTCACCAGGCGGTCACTCGGCCGGATGAACCTGCACGACGTCGAGAATGCCGACGGAGAGCACCCGGTGTACGTCTACCTGCTGGCGCTCCCACACGAGGTATTCCAGCCTCGGCGACCTCGTACGCCCCCGCGTCGGCACCCGGAGCGGCTGGCAGCCTCGCCCCCTTCGGAGTGATACTTGGAGTCCGTACAGTGCACCCTCGCCGCGTTAACGCTCTCCTCAACCCAGGACAGCTGTGCGTAGACCGACAACACCATGCACCTAACCTCGACCCGGTGATTCCCAGCACTCTCAGTGGGCCTCGCTCTTCAGCGAGTCGGTTAGTGCTTACGGCTCGCTCTCATCTCTTGCTCTACTTGTGTTCGATTAAATTTGCCGCCGTGAATATGTGGTAGGAATATCTAGCCTGTTCAAGTTATTGCTGCGGATTTTGAGAGTTAGTTGTGCCCATCTCTTGATATCAGTTTGTGTATGCATAATTGGCTAATTGTGTGCATATGAAATGATGTATGTGATGTGAATTATCATAAAGAAATGATCACTCATTAGCCGCCAACCTCAAGGGCAAGTTAAATGAAAATTGGCTTGGACCCTATGCAATCCAGAAGGTCGACGAGAGCGGGGCGTATGTAATCGTCAATCATCGAGGGGAGGTTCAATTCCCACCCTTTAATGGTAGGCACTTAAGATTGTACCATGCTCTGATCCCTCCATTTAGTGAATAATACAACTCTTTGTCCCGTTGTGGGCGAATTTGCATCACCACTGTCCCATTGGCTTTGCCATTGTTTATTCAAAATCAAAAAAGGGAAAGAGACAAAAATAGAGAAGGAGAAGAAAAGAAAAAAAAAGAGAAGAAAAAAGGAGAAGAGGAAAGAAAGAAACAAAAAACAACAACAACAAAATAATAAAAACAAGGAAAAAAAGAGAAACTTGCTCCCCGTGATCGACGCTTGCTTGTGTCAGTGGGGAGACACAAAGAGACAAACAAACCATGTCAACTCCCAACACTCCGTCGGCACTGATGAAGAGACACCTAATCCGTACCTTCCATTTGGATTAAGGAACAAAGAATAGACTGTTTCCTTGCTTTGGCACTCACCCCGTGCTAATGAAGAGACAAAGAGACAAACAGACCATGTCAACTCCTGACACCCGGCCGGCACTTATGAAGAGACACCTAATCCGATCCTTCCGTTTGGATTGAGGAACGAGTAATAGACCGTTTCCTTGCTTTGGCACTCACCCCGTGCTAATGAAGAGACAAAGAGACAAAGAAACCATGTCAACTCCTGACACCCTGTCGGCACTGATGAAGAGACACCTAATCCGAACCTTCCATTTGGATTAAGTAACAAAGAATAGATCATTTCTTTGCTTTGACACTAACCCCGGGCCAATAAAGAAACAAAAGGACAGAAAGACTATGTTAGTGTCTGACGCCCCATCCAAGCTGACGAACAGCCCATTTTTGACCAAGACCTTCCGTCTAGGTCATTGAATGAACAAACTTTTCCCTCCGTCCCTTCGGGCGACGAACAACCCATTTTTGACCAAGACCTTCCGTCTAGGTCGTTGAATGAATAAACTCTTCTCTCCATCCCTTCAGGTGACGAATATCCCTTCTGATTTGGACCTCTCGCCCAGATCATTGAATGAACAAACTCTTCTCTCCATCCCTCTAAGGTTGAATCAACCTACTCGGGCTGAGTGCCCCGGTAGCACCATTTGGTAAACCGCACGACGGACATGGTGGAGTGATCCCATCGTCCCTCCTCTGGAAGGGCGAGCACTCTCTGATGCGGGACGGACCCGCGAGACGACCTAGGACTCTAGGCAAGCTCGGATACGTCCCTTAGCGAGGGAAGCGATTGACTCAAATAAAAGGAAAAGTACAATGATATGACGCAAATAAAAATATGAAAATTACATGACTCAACTCAGAAAGACAAGACGGACACAATGGAACCATACCGATGAGTAATCGGAGCTGTGAAAAAATGTGAAGGTCGAGAGATGCCCCCATCAGCATTGTAATAGCGAGTCATGTGCCACTGTTGCTCTGTGGCTCGGATCCTTGCGACCTCGCGTACTTCGTCTGCTAGGTCCAAGTTCTCTAACAACTTCTTCTAGTTCAGCTCAGGCCAGAAGTTGAAAACTGGGAGGGATGGGTTGTCGATCTCTAGTTGAATCACGGCTTCCATGCCATACACCAGTTGGAAAGGATTTTCACCGCTAGCAGCTCTGGGAGTAGTTCGGTACGACCATAGTACACTAGGCAGTTCCTCAAGCCAGTTACCCTTGGCCTTCCCAAGTCTCATCTTAATGCCTCTGAGGATGGTTTTGTTGACATTTTCAACTAGCCTGTTGGCCTGGGGATGGGCTCCAGAAGTGAAGTGGTTGCGAATATGTAGGTCGGCGCACTTATTCTTAAAATAAGTGAAATCGAATTGCCGACTGTTATCACCTACAATCACTCGGGGGATGCCAAAACAATAGATGATCGACCTCCAAATAAAACTCCAAACTACTATGTTGGTAATTCTGGTGGTGGCCTCAGTCTCGACCCACTTGGAGAAATAGTCGATGGCAATGATGATGAACTTCTTCTGAGCCTGTGCCACGGGAAAGGGGCCTAGGATGTCAATGCCCCATCAAGCGAAGGGATAGGGCTCCATTAGGGTCACGAGTTCTGAGGTTGGCTGGTGGACCAGATGGTCAGATCGATGGCATCGATCGCATTTTCACACATAAGCCAAGTAATTGCACTAGAGAGTAGACCACCAATAGCCTTGCCTTAGCAGGATCCTTGCAATGGATCTCCTCCCTTGGTGCGCGCCACAGATGCCCTCGTAGACATCTTCAATCGCTTGGTTGGCTTCTAGAGCGTCAAGTCACTTGAGGAGAGGACCGAAGAAAGATTTTCAGTATATGGTCTCGTCGAGAAGGACAAAATGTCGAGCTTGATACTTTAGCCTCCGAGCTTCCTGAGGGTCGGGGGGCTCTTGGGAGTCTCGGAGCCAGGCTACGTATGGGGCACTCCAGTCGCTAGGGGTCATGCGTACAATGGCCACAAGCTCGATTTCCACACTTGGTCATTGTAGTTCCTCAAGGAGGACCGATCGGGTAACCTCTGGGCTGATGGAGGAGGCCAAGCGAGAGAGGGCATCCGCTCGGGAATTTTCTTCCTGAGCTATTTGGACTACCTGAAAACTCTCGAACAGTCCGGCTATTTCCTTCACCAGCTGGAGGTATTTGATCATTTGCATTTCCCGTCAGCTGACAGCCTGACGACATCATCAGCTCCAGTGCCAAAGGAGACAGGGAACACCAGGCACATAGGACGCCAATGATGATTACATGGAGGAACGACAGCAAAATTAACAACACTGGACCACACACAGCATTAAGTTAGTCCTCACTCAGATATCGCATCTGATCGAGTAACGAGCTACTCCACCGAAAAAAGGAGCACAGCAAGCTACTGACGAGATAATGGTCCAGCACATAAACGCAGAATCATACGAAAATAGCACTTGCAGAAACAACAACCAACGACAACAACACCTACAGGATCCCGGCTCCGTGCAGCACACAGAACCACAGAACACACTACAAGCAGGGTCGTATCAAGGCACGTGACAACCGAGCACACGGCTACAGGGAGCGAGTCATGCATCAGGCCATTCACCAAGGAAAGACCCAGAACAATTAAAACCGATCGTAAAATGACAAGAGAAATCACAATCTCGGGGAACACATCTCAAGGATTACAAACACACCTCGAGAGCACAACACCCACGAGAAGGAATGCAGAGTAGAAGGTACTTTTTCAGCAGGGAAGCCAATGATTTTCCCAACACTCGCAAATGCCATGCCAAAACCAAAGAAATGACCGACGACGGCATGGTCACGACAGCGTCTAGGCACATGCAGCTAAGATGGAGTCACATCGAGAAGAAGTAATTCTCTCGACCAGCTAGAAACGTACGAAAAGATCCTCGGCTCGTGGGTCATCAGCCCACGCACTTTTACTGTGCACTCAACAACGCACGAAGGGACTAGAAAGAACCTCGACCTTCGCATCTCAGTACACATTAGGCATCATCGCAATCCCATAAAATCACAATGTGACACGCCTCGAGCACTGATCCAGCGAGCAACCGAGCAGAAAAAGCCTAAGTGCAACAGAGAAGAGCACCAGCTTTAGCACAAAGCCCAAGAAAAAGTACTAATCTCGACCTACCTTTACATCCTGAAAATGACAAATGAGCTTTACATCGCATCGGCCGTTGGACACGGCACGACGAAAACACGGTATGTAACGGCTCTCGACACAGAGATTAGGTCCAAAGCCAAGCAATCGTAAAGCGGAGAGAAGATCAGGCTTAATATAACAGCTGTCCGCACTTAAGCAGACACAGGACAAGATATTACTGAGGTGGCAATTCCAAGGCAATTCTTGAAAAGAGCCCACCAAAGTAGACGAGAAGCAACAAGCTTACTAACAAAAACTCACCAAGAAGGGAAGAACCTAGTTCGCTCGAGCAACTTCTCAACCAAGGGGGTCCAATTAAGCACTTCCACCGAAGTGAGACACATCAGGAGCTGACCAGACTCAAGCTGGGATGACCAAAACATCGTGACAATGTGTACGGCCATCACGTCAACTCGCAAAGGAGAGACGGAGGGAGAAAGAGAGAGATGGTGAGAGAAAGGGTGAGACAGAGAGGAAAGACAGTGAGGGAGAGTCGGTGGGAGAGAGAGAGGGAGAGACGGAGGGAGAGACGGTGGGAGAGAGAGAGACAAAGGGAGAGACGGTGAGGGAGAGACAGAGGGAGAAAGAGAGAGATGGTGAGGGAGAGACGGAGGGAGAAAGAGAGAGACGATGAGGGAGAGACGGTGAGGGAGAGACGGAGAGAGAGAGAGAGAGAGAGAGAGAGAGATGGTGAGAGAGAGACGGTGAGGGAGAGACAGAGGGAGAGAGAGAGAGCGATGGTGAGAGAAAGGATGAGACGGAGAGGAAAAGAGAGAGATGGTGAGAGAGAGAGAAGATGGTGGGAAAGAGAGAGAAGATGAGAGAGATAGGATGGTGGGAAAGAGAGAGACGATGAGAGAGATAAGATGGTGGGAAAGAGAGAGAAGAAGAAAAGGTGAGACGGATGGATCTCATCATCATCATTTCATTTTTTGTCATCGTTCAAATATCTTTTAATTACTCTTTGTTATTTTATATATTTTTTGTGACTTTGTCATTATTTATTATTATTATTATTATTATTACATTTGAGACATGTGTGGAAGGACGAGCCAGAAGGACTGGAGAAGGGTCTATGCAGGCTGGGCAGATTCTATACTAGTCTGACTAGGATTGAGTTTGGAGGGTGTACCGCTAGAGGAGGGTGCAAGGGCGTGCTGGGGAAGAGCAAAGGCACGCTGTGCCGGTGAAGGGTGTTGGGGTATATCGGCTGAGGAGTGAAGGGGCATGCCGGCGAAGGAGCGTGCCGGGCTAGCAAAAGGGTGGACTGTACCAGGGAACAGGCTTGGCTGAAGGGACCGAGGAGGCCTAACTGACGGGTGTACCAGCCAAGGAAGTGTGTCGGTTAGGGTAAGACTGGAAGTGTACCGGGGAAGGCCAGGGCAGGGTGCACCGGTGAGGGCCCAGGGGCAGGCGTACTGGGTGAAGCTTATAAGGGGCCCGCTCCTCTTTGACCTCTTAGGGCCTTTCTTTTCTTCTCTTTCTTAATTTCATGCAATGCCTTGGGGGTCTTCTCTTCCCATCTCTTAGATGTTTCCTCTTCTTTCTTCTTTGCAGGACGAGTGTTCAAGTTGTTCGGTTATCATTTAGTCCGGTTCTCTTCGCGTCGATCACAGTTCCCTCACCCCGGTCGGAGTAGTTTGTCATTGTTCATTTTGTTTGTTTGTTGCTTCCATTGGTTCTTTAACTGATTATTATCCCATTTGTTTGTTGCTCCCTTTTGTCTTTGTCATGTTATTATTTCTAACAAAAAATTCAGCAGCATCTCCCCTTGACCTGAGCGTAAGGGAGATATAGGGAACACGCCCACATGGAGTGGCGGGGTTAATTGGGGGCACACCCACTGATAGGAATTTGAGGTGGCCCCGAAATAGAAGGGTGCTCACAGAAGCGGCAACACCCGGGGTGCACACGGATACGACAACACCCTACGACCCGATTTGGGCACGGAGATCCCGAGGGCTAGTCTATGAAAGGGTTGTGAGGATTGAATCACAATTGGCCCATCTATCCTTTTCTTCTTCTACTCTCTTGGAATTGGGTTTGGCCCATTTTTTTCTTTTTTTTTCTTTTTTTCCTCCTCTTCTCTTATTCTTTATTTTTTTGTCAATAATTAGCAAGGTCCATTATTCTTGGGGAGGCGACCTTGAATTTAACAGATCATCTTTTTGAAAAGGTGACACATAAACCATATTCGTCAACCAAGTTTGTATAGTGGTCATAATTCGTTAGATTTACACAATTTCATACAATTGAAGTGGAAACTTCTATATAAGAATGCCTCAGCTAGGGCCAAAATATGATCACCTGCCTCCCCAAGTCTCGACGAGGCCACCAAAAGAATGATCATGGTTGGGGTGGCAGTTGAGGGTACTCACGGAACACGTGCCCAACCCGGCTGCACCTGACATAGGTCCTCAGACAGTGCCCCGGCTACACTGACAGGCCATGCCATGGTCACCTCCGTGGTTGCCTCGCTATTGGCTGCTCCATAGACTCCTCCATGGCATATGCCTGCACCTCATCCTATAGCAGACGCTTGAGCTCTTAGCATCGCCCAACACCAAGCCAAGCCGCTTGCCGACGCCTCCTCCTGTCCCGTCGGGGAGGACCACGGATAGCGGAAGAGGATGCAACCTCCTCCTCCTAACCATCTGAGGGAGACCCTAATGGAACTGCAATGCCCGACCCTACTCCAGGGCACGCAGCAGGTCTACCTCTAAAATCATCATCGTCTGAAATGGTACCTCTAGGTCAGTGACCTCGGAAGCTATGAGGATCCGACAAATCTCTGGCCTCAGTGTAGCAATGAACTGCTGAGTAAAAAATCACAGACCCGGCATGGCCGGTGGTGCATACCGGCTCAACTCCCTAAACCTTGCCCAATACAAGGCAACTGACAGCACTCTTTGAGCCAATGACAAAAATTGGGTGGACAAATAAAAAATATCCACTGCTCTCGGTGCACTGGCGACCGCATCTACCGGAGGGGGCAGTGCTCCACACTACACATCCAGGGCCCCTACGGCCAGCTCTGCCTGGGACTGCGCCTCCCCCCTTTTCGCCATCGCAGATCCTTAAACACGTAAAAAATAGAACATACACATCAATCCCAAGTGAGAACATACACATCAATTACTAAATCCAAGAGTTAAATCAAGTGAAATTATGAGGTGAACACATAAAGTTATTCTACTCATAAACACTTTCATCTTGATTCCATATAGGGCCCCGCAGGCCTACTTGACCTTTTTACAAAGAAACTCACTAATTTCTAATGACTAACCCATTGGCTTATAATTGCCTTACAATTGAAAACCCAATTGACTCAAGGATACAAATGCAAACAAAATGTTAGATGCCTTGCTTTGATTCCCATCATGTGTTGACTTCAATCACGGGATCTAGTTTCATGAACTGAGGAAGCACACGGTCTTACTGATCTTCCGGGTTGAAACTACAACTCCCTATCAATTGAGGAATACAGTTCCGGTGATGAGGAACAAACCCGTCTTCATGATCACAGGTTTTGGTTCCTCCCTTCTCACCTCGTTCTCCTTAAGCTTTTCCTCGAATTGCACTCTTGATCCTTCTCTAGCTTATGCTCGAATTCTTCTCTGCCTCTATTGCATCCTTCACACTCTCCACTCTTCTATTCTTCACGTGGATCACTCCTCCAGCACATGCCCGAGTGTGATCTCGAGTGTGATTTCTACCATGCATATCTCAGTGGGGTCCACGTCTGGATAATGACAAGGACAGGGAATATTTCCCTCCAAAAATACCTTCTAGAAGGTGCTTCCTCGTACACATGTGTGGCCAATGATTGCAGCAATTGTTACTCGCGGATCCAAGATTCGGACTAGCATCTAAATGTAGATCCGATCATGTGATTCCCTTGTGGAGTCGACACTCTTCAGGAAGTGCGTCGACGTAGTTGCTTCAATGCTTCGTTGAGTGGCTGAGCTTGTGTGATGGTGTCGACACATAATCCATGCAGAGTCAATGCGTGACCCTCAAACAAAATTAGATGCATGTTGCATTTGTCCTGTCACGTCGACACTCTATCCTTGTGGCGTCGACGTAGGTGTTCCATCTAGAAGACATTTATTCTACTGCGTCTACCTCACTCAGCTGATGGTGTCGACCAGATCTGTTCATGCACTGAAATTATCTTCTGCTTCATTTTTCCTGCTAAACACATGCATTAAATTTAAGATCTGATTAATCAATTCAGCATTAATGATTCATAGTGTGTCATTAGTAAAACCTAGGGATACAACAATATCTACCCATTCTTGGGCAAGCTCTACGGTCCTCATGGCCAATCGTCACCGAAGTGACTCGATTTCATTCAGACAATGGATCTAAAGTTTCCGTCTAAACCGAGCATGGCTTGTTATAACCCATGACTGGTCGGCGTCGACCATGCCCGCATAAGGTCTCCAAATCACCTATGTTAATGTGTACATTTCTTCTTAGTCATTCAAAAAATATTAAAAAGAAATAAAAAAGGGGTCCCACTATCGCTACAGGAAACTCTTGCAACTCACGCCTTAATGTCATCAGCTAGTAGGATAGAGGGCCTATGCTCATGACAGGCTGCCACTGTCGAGCTAGTGGTGCCACAACTAGACCATGCTAGATGCGTCCGAGGCGAGGAGACGAGCCATGAGTGTGGGCAAGGGAGGTGATGTCCCCATCACCACGTCTCACTGCTGCTCCTCCAAGGCCTTCGCCAAGGTCTCGGCTCTACTCTTCACGTCTCTCAGCCGAGCAGTGCGGTCCTGGGTAAGTGACATAGCCGCGTCAGTGCACCTCTCCTGCTCGGCAGCTGCCATTACAAGCCGAGCCTGTTGCCCCTCTAGCTCTCAGACGGTCGCCAGCCATCGAGCCCTCTGCTCCAACACCTCTAGAAGCCACAGGTACTCCGCCCAAATGTCGGCCAAGCCAGACATCTAGAGTTCGCGTGGGAACCCGAGGCTATGGTAGCCCAGGGTGCACTCCCTCAACCGCTGTCGGAGCTCCTCCGGAGAAGGCAGGGGGTCACCTCTTGCTTAACCTCGAGCACGCTGGAGCAAAGCCGCACCCACGCTAGCGTCCAGCGACGGCGCCGGTGGCGAGACAGATGTAGGCCACTCGATCCCCAGCTCCAGGCAGGAGTGGCCCACTTTAGCCAGCACGCTAGAAAGACCTGTACAACACCACCAAACACAGAACGAGTCAGCAACGTTCAGGGCTTCCCTGTGACGAGACAAGGTGAAACACTTGAGAAATGTCCTAGCTCTCACCTGCTATGGCCCCCGCCGTGCCTGTAACATCCCCACTTGGGTTCGGTGACGGTAGTCTCTCCTCCACCTCAGCAGCATCTCCTGCTAGAGTCGGAGAGGGCAGAGGCTCCTCTGACAGCCGCGAGTCCCTAGTAATCATCGGAGAAGTGGGAGGCTTCCCTAGATCCATCTCGATGGGTGTCGGCACGTGCTCCTCCTCAGACTCCAGCCCTAGACATAACACAAAATGTCAGCCCTGCCATAAACCCTGAGTCAAAGCCAATGAAGGGGAGCGAAGGAGCTATATGTACCTTTCAACGCTGCCTTCATCTCAGTATCTCCGGCAGAAGAAGCCTCAGAGGAGGAAGTGCTCGGGCTCGAGCTCTCGTCAATCTCCATAGCCGTACTGTCACTGCCTGAAGAACCAGAGGAATCCCCCAGTGAACCCTCAATCACGGGTAAATCGGAGGCACCTGTAACCCCGTGAGTCGAGTCAGGCAACTACCGAGTCCAATCTTGCACAATGATAACTCCCTAGC
Organism: Amorphophallus titanum; assembly: GCA_024336825.1. Taxonomy (NCBI): domain Eukaryota; kingdom Viridiplantae; phylum Streptophyta; class Magnoliopsida; order Alismatales; family Araceae; genus Amorphophallus; species Amorphophallus titanum. The sequence continues at coordinate 6,075,973 of JANBPO010004458.1, read as the reverse complement.
CAAAGGTGTTAGGGAAGAAGCTCCCCAGCTGGGGCGTCCACCTCGGAGACCCCCTAGATATCGATGAACTCCTTGTCGCACCCAGTAGACGCAGCGACACCAAGCTCGTCCCTGGCCACCCGGGCCGTGTCCCGGGGAAGCTCTCCCTCCTCCAGGGGAGAAGAGGTCCCTGCAACCATCCCCCAATGAAAACTTAGCATGAGTGGGTAAAGCAAAGTAATCCACCTTGAAATAACTAAGTACTCAGCTACATACCTGAGGGTCCCATGTTGGACGACTCCACCAGCCCCACCGTGCAAGCCGACACCACGGTCGACAAAGGTAGGAGAGGCAGCTTTGCCAATAGCTATAGTAGCCTACCCAGTGTGCCCTCAACGGTGGGTGGGGGCACGGAGGTTGCCTGCCCAGACTCGTCCTCAAAGGACGACAGGGTCACCGACGGGCCAGCGTCCACCAGCTCCTGGATCTTCTCCAAGGTGGCCGCCGCATCATCACCTGCCAAACAAGCAACTCAAATCATGTCAATAACTCCGGCATGCAAAAAGTGCAACCACAACGGGAAGACTCCCTCCACAGCAATCGGACACTTACCCGGGCAGCTGCCAGCCACCATGGGTGCTGGCTCTCCTGCCTGTCCAGGTGCGCTGCTCAGTGCCTCAGCAGGAGCCTTGGCCCCTGACGTCACGGCCTCCTCTGCACAATCCAGACGGTTGTATCAGTGACCGGAAGCAAGCAAAGTCGCAGCTCACACCTAGCTGTAGAAGCCCTTACCTGAACGGGCTCCTCTTGCACCCTTCCACGACTCAATGTCGGGGAAGGTCTCGATGTTGGGGGCCATTTCATCCATCGACTGGAGAAACCCTTCCATGTCGATCTCTCACTCAGCTCCCTCCACATAGGGAGGGTCCACCTCCCGAGGGGGTGAGAAGGTCGCTCCCGCTCCAGTCTCTACGGGAGCTGCAAAACACAAATCCAGCAAAACAAGGTTAGCCCACTACCATGGCTAAATTAATCAGGAGCAAAGAAGGCAAAGCGACACTTACTCAAGGCTGCCTCTGCCGCAACCTGCCCGCCAGTCTCAAGTCTCTCAGAGGACTCGCCAGCCTCAGCTACTGCAGCCTCTACTCGAGGGCGTTTCCGCCTAGGCTGCAGACCTCCATCCCCACTCCCCGAGGACGCCTCCGTGGAGGGGTGATCCCCATCTGCCGCAGAACCTGCCAATAAACATAGCATTATACAATGCCCCAGTTCTATACCCAGAAAACAACAAACGCAAAAGGGACGGGGCATGCTAGAAAGAAAGCCTTGCCTGAAGCCCCAAAGGGGGTCGGTGGCAAGAGCACTAGCTGCTCTGGCCTCAATGCCAGGGCCCTGGCCGCCATTGTAACGGCCACCCGAATGTCCCGTAGAGTGTGCGCACACTCGATCTGGGACAAGAACTCCACAGGCCCAGCTGACCCGATCACGTGGCCGATATGGCGCCTCCAATCGTCGACCGCCGTGTCGGCAAAGCTCCTGCGTGGGAGCTCCCGGTCCAGCGAACCTCTGCTCCGAAAGCCGTAGTCGGCCAAGAACTGGGCCCACCAGGCCCTAGGTGCCCTCGGTCGAGACACCTTCGCTCCAATCATCGCCGCTCTCGCCGAAGCCTGTCTCAGGGGCTTCAGCGCCCCGCCGTTGCTCCGGCTCCCAAACGACGAACCCCGGCCACTCCGGGGCCACTGCTCCATAACTCGCTCGATCTCTCGACGGATCCGAGCAACGCGGGTCCTCAGGTACCCCTCATCCAGCGCAATAGGAGGCAGATCCTCCCTCAGTAGGCGACTCTCATCCGCCTTCCTGAGCGCGGAGGCCTGCTGTCGGTAGAGGTGGCTGTGCTCGAACCACCACCTGGCGTAGTGTACGTCAAATCGCCCCCGACGTCCCTGCCCTGGCATCGGGAATCGCTCCGGCTCCTGGCGACAGTAGAAGTCCCACCACGCTGCTGCAAGTAGGTGGGTGTCCCTGCCTCTGTACTATCTACCTGCTAAAGGGAACTCTCAGTTCGGCGGGATCCCCTGGTCGTACCCGAAGTTCCTTGCGAACCGATGCGGATAGTACGGCTCCAAGGAACTCGTCGCCGACCGGTGCAACGTCAACACCGCCGACCGGGTGCTTAGTATCCACTCTGTCCGTGGCCCTGCATCTGCCACCTCCTGACCGGGGTGGGCGCTGGTCGCCCCTCCGCCTGAAGGCCCTAGGAAAAGGCCGGAATCCCTCGTGGCGCTGTCGAAAGGTAGACCCTCCTCGCCCCGGGCGGGCAAGTAGCAAAGGGCTCTCCTAGCCCCCTCCAGCTGTGCCTCTGCGTCCCCGTCAGGCTGTCTAGGGAAGCTGAACAAAAGCGGTGCCGTCGGGTTCCCCACGGTCCCTCGCGTCACCAGTCCCGGAAACAGCAACCCGGCCCACGCACTGAGATAGTGGGTCGGTAGGAGTACACTCCTCTCTCTCGACGCCGGGTGCGCCGCCAGAACTCCCAGCCCCTAGTAGATGTTGGCCAGTGCAGCAGGAGCTAAAGCCAACTGTCTCCTCCGCATAAACCCCATCCAGGGGAGGGGGTTTACACTGACCAGCTTTAACCCTTTGGTCAATCCGCGTAAACCCCCACTATTCACTATGTTTACGCGGACCAGCTTCGCCCCTCAGGCCAGTCCGCGTAAACCTCTTGTGACCCTTCACCTTCCACTATAAAACCCCCCTTTGGGAGCCCAAAAGACAAAAAAAATGAATGATCAACCATCAAGCCCGGACTACAAAGGGGCGTTAACGAGAATTGTGTGTGTTTGCTAGGCTCACGCTGAAGGCATGTCACATAAGCATCCCTCATATGGCGTCTAACCCAAACACTCGTCTTTGGGAGATTTGTGTGTGTGTTTGCTAGGCTCATGCTGAGGGCATGCCGCATGCACATCCCTCATACGACGTCTAGCCCAAACACCCACCTCCGACCTCGTTCTTGTAATGAACATATGTCATCTCGATAATCATGCGAGACCCTAGATCTTGCTTGGCGAGAGCACTCTGCCCGAGCCCTGCCTCGATAGTCATGCGCCCCCAGATGCCACTCTACGGGAACACCCAGCTCGACCTTGCCTTGGCATTCGTGCATGACCCAGATGTCGCTTCATAAGAGCACCCTACCCAGTCCTTGCATCAACGAGGGTGCACTATCCAACGTCGCTCGATCGATCCACCCTGCCTTATCTCTACCTCAAAGTTTGTGCCCGACACAGTCATTGCTTGATGAGAGCCCCTACCCAGTCTTTGTCTCAATGATCGTGTGCCATCATACGCGGCTCAATCGAAGTGCCCAGCCTAGTTCTCCATCTCGATAAGTGTGCCCTAAATATTATTATCCAGACAATGGGCATACTTCACAAGTCTCGGCACAAGATCAAGTGCCAGGCCCCTGCCTCTATCAATGGGCCCTGAGCATGACCTTCAAGGTCCAACGGTGCCCATCTACTCAGTCACAATGGTGCCCCCGGCACCCGCCTGCTAGCCACTCTGGTAACATCAGGGCCCGCAGCACCGGGTCACTCAATACCTTGGTCACAACGGTGCACCCAGCACCTGACCGCCAGCCACTCTGGCCACATCAGGGCCCGCGGCACCTTATCACTCAACAGCTCGGTCACAACAGTGCCCCCGACATCGGACTACCAGCCACTACAGTCACAACGGTGCCCCAGCACCTGACTATCATCAACTACAGTCACAACGGTGCCCCCGACACCTGACTGCCAGCCACTACAGTCACAACGGTGCCCCCGGCACCGGACTGTCATCAACTACAGTCACAACGGTGCCCCCGGCACCCGACTGCCAGCCACTACAGTCACAACGGTGCCCCGGGCACCCTATCACTCAACACCTCGGTCACAACGGTGCCCCTAGCACCCGACTGCCAGCCACTCCAGTCGCAACGGTGCCGCTACCTGTGGGTAGCGCCTTCATGTTCAGACTGGCGGCTTCCACGATCAGCTTTGGGCTGTTTTGATTTCCATCATGGACCCTAGCCCACTCTTCTTGTCTTTGCGGCCACCACCGACCTCTTCTGGGATCCCCATCTTCAACCACGCGAAGCAGACTCATCACCGGTCATGATGGCACTAGCCCTGCCTCCAGCAATGCTCAGTGGGGTTAGTGGCGACCCCAATATCCCAGTGCAGTTCTGCTGACCAGACTAGGCCAAGCTACATCGGGCTGCGAATGTCAACCTGCAGTGACCTTGCTCGTACCCCAGATGATCCACGAAGCCTACGTCTTGATCCAAGTCCGTCCTCTAATATTTATACACCGGCCTTGCCTCCTTCATCAAACAGAGAAGCCCGTGGTGACTCTAATATTGCTCTACTGTCCTGCTGGCCCAGACAGGACAGACCCAAACTAGTTCATAAAGCTGGACTTGCAGTGGCCCCGATTGATCCCTGGGTGACCCATGGCTCCCACAGCCAGCTCCTACCACGTCCCCGGACAATTTTGGCATCGACCTCACCTCCGGCAGCACTCCGAGAAGCCCGTGGCTCCTCCGACATCAGCTTGCTGTCCTACAGGATCAGCCCGGATAGAATCAGTTCCTGTGCAATCCCCATCCCTTGCCTGGCCGGCTAAAAGCCCCTCCCTACGTGGAGGTACAATTTGGTTGTAATTAAGTTCATCCCCACCCCATGATCAACCCTCCTGCGTGAGGTGTAGTGCTATAACCGAATATCGCAGGCCAAGCTTCCCTGACGCAGCGTGCGGGATGCGTTTCCCACGCTCCCTGCTCGCCTTCGTCTCCGACCAAAATCAATTTCTTCAAACCAATTAGGTAAGCACTCTATACCCCTCTCATGGTCATTTCTTTACTTATCTAGTATCATATTCCTCTGGTCGTCGGACCATGAGGGAGCGCATGTCCCCCACTTTACTTACATTGTGAATCCCCACCGCGGCATGAGTTGAGCAAGCCAACAAGTAACCCACGCCCTTGGCGTGCTGGTCGCCCACGAAACGTGGGAATCCCAACCCCTCCGGGGGTCAGCCTGAGCTTTGCCAAACCTTGGAATGGTGTGGTCCCACCCCGGATCCCTTGATCATCCTAGAGTCACCTTCGGGAAAGAGTGTGCACCGCGTGAGTGCTACCGCCAACATCGAGTCCATTGCTTATCTATGTGCTTGTGAGTCTAGGTCCGAGGCACATTCGGTCATCCCCATTGCACCCCAAGGTCATCTCACATCAAGTGATATCAAAGAATGTCATAGACTTGTTCTCAAAAGTCTGGTCCTAGGGTGCATTTTGCACTAGAGTCACCCGTGCGTCATCATTTCCTCACCCAATTCACACATCTTGGATATATGATAATCCAAAGGTGAACCGCGTAGCGTGGGCAAGCCAACTTTGCGTTTTCGAGAAAGTGGCAATTAGGAAGAGGGAGAGACCACCCGTGGGTTGCACCCCCTCACAAAGACCGCACCACGTGGCCACCCAGCAGCCATCGGATTGAAAACCACCCAGCGTACTCCACCGACCGCTTCTCCTCCTTGTTGCCGCCCCGCTATTAACGTCGCCTTATTTTTAAGTGACCACACCACCCTTTTTTTTTTCTATTATTACCTCGCGGTGGCTTCCATCGGGTTTTAATTACACACACGTACACACACCGCCACGACCTTGCCGGTCGGACTCCCAACCAAAACATGGGGATCTTCGCAGCGAGGCCACTACGCCACGCAATATGATATTGGCGTCTAAACACCAGCGAGCGCGGCTTCATGCGCCTCGGTGCTTGTCCCACGTAATTTTAATCGTAAAATATTAAGTGTCATAATATTAAGAAGGCTACATTAAAGACATGCAAGAGAGGTTAGTAAGTCGGGGAGAGAGCGAAGGGCTTTCGAGTAATTGTAGCACCGTCTCTTCCCGGCCTATAAAAAAATGAAAAGAGCATCGGTCAGATGGAGGGCTACATTGCCTGCAACTGATACTGCTGCTCTCTGCTGCCTGCCGCTACAGCTCAGCAACCATGGCGACCACCTTCTTCGCATCCTGCCGCCTCTTCATGGCTGTCGCGACGCTGGCCCTGTCCGCCTCCTCCGCCGTGGCTGCCCGCCACCGGGTCCTCCTCGCCGCCGCCGCCGCCGCGGCCCCGCCTGCTGCCAAGCCCAACGCCACGGAGCAGTTCCTCTCCGGCCACAACCAGGCCCGGGCGGCGGTGGGGGTGGCCCCGCTCAAATGGAGCCCGAAGCTGGCGGGGGAGGCGAGCCGGCTGGTGCGGTACCAGCGGGACAAGGAGGGGTGCAAGTTCGCGGATCTGGGCAGCAGCAGCTACGGGGCGAACCAGGCGTGGTCCAGCTACGCGGCGGGGCCGGCGGAGGTGGTGGAGTCGTGGGTGAAGGAGAAGAAGTACTATGACCACACCAGCAACACCTGCGCGGCGGAGCACGAGTGTGGCACCTACACGCAGGTGGTGTGGCGGAAGACGCTGGAACTGGGCTGCGCCCAGGCCACCTGCGGCAGGAAGGGGGCAGGGCCCGCCCTCACCCTCTGCTTCTACTTCCCCCACGGCAATGTGCAGGGCCAGAGCCCTTACTAGCTGCTATGGCCGGTGTTGACCAAAGTGGAGCGTCTTCTTGTGTATCTCGGAACCTGTTTCCAATGCGTTTATAATTATGATGTTGGTTTTTTCAAGTTACACAGAGTTGTTGAATGGATCTCTACATCTACTCTTTCTCCTATGATGATCTATGGTATGACATCTGAATATCCAAGAAATATACATTCGTCACACTTGGGCTCAAACTTGTCTAAAACTCTCTTGTCATTATTATGGATAAAATATTTTGAACCAAATACTTTCATATGAGAGAGAGATGACTTTTTACCTTTAAACAACTCATAAGGAGTCACTTTAGTAGATGGTCTTACCATTGAGCGGTTGATGATATAGTAAGTAGTGTTTACTGCCTCTGCCCAAAATCTCCTTGGTAGTTGCTTTTCAGCAAGCATTGTGCGCGCCATCTCTATGAGACTTCTGTTCCTTCTCTCGACCACCCCATTTTGTTCAGGGGTTCTTGGTGATGAAAACTTATGATTTACTCCTTCAGTCCTGCATATATTATCAAAATCAGCATTTTCGAATTCACCACCATGGTCTAAAAGTATATTGAAAATTTTGAACTTACCATCTTGCTTTACTTGCATGAAGAGTGCCTGAAACTCATCAAATGTGTCATTTTTATGTGCAAGATAAAACACCCAAGTGAATCTAGTAAAGTCATCTACTAAAACATAGCCATATCTTTTACCACTTAAGCTAGCTATTTTGGTTGGACCAAACAAGTCCATGTGAATTAGTTCAAGTGGTTTGGATGATAGACTTTCAGTTCTGCTTTTAAATACTTTCTAGTTTGTTTTCCTTGAGCACATGCATCACAAATTTTAGAGTTCAGTTTGAATTTAATTTCTAGCAATCCTTTAACAATAGAATGCTTCACCAATTTATGAAGGGTATTGTAGCTAGCATGACCTAGTCTATGATGCCACAAGCATGCTAATTCAGATTTAGGTGCAGCAAGATAGAGATTTATGTGAGCATGGTCATCTAAATCAATCATGTACACATTGTTGACTGTTTTCTCGAAAAACTTGATTTCTTTTGAATTAGGTTATAAGATCCTACATTCATTAGAGTCAAAAACTACTGTATGACCCTTATCACACAATTGACTTATGCTCACTAAATTATACTCCAGACCATCAAGGAGCAGTACATTATCAATTGAGTTGGAGGGAGTCTTACCTACTTTACCTGTACCAATTATCTTGTCTTTGTTGTTCCCTCCAAACGTTACATGTCCAGCTTCTTTTTTCACAAGGAGACAGAATATTGTTCTATCTCTAGTCATGTGTCTTGAGCAGCCACTGTCAAGATACCAACGGTTGTGTACGGTTGCAAGACACTCCTGCACAAAGAGTTAAGTGATAACATTTGAAACCCAAGAGTAATTGGGTCCCAATACCTTCTTCATCTCTGTAAAGCAAGATAACACAGATTTAGGAATCCAGACTTTCTTGACATCATTATTTTTCTTATTTTGCTAGACGTTCTAGTTTTTCTTTTCTTCATTCACATTTTCTTTCCTTGTTGTGACTTGTTGGAATTATCTTTTCTTCTTATCTCTTCTTGTGGTTTGGACCCTATTATACATACACTGATCGACACGAGTGTATGACTTGCCACGCCTTGACATTCCACATCGGGGTGTGACAGTCTTTGTGGTATCAAAGCCTAGGTTCCATAAACCCTAGGTTTCCCTTGATATAGGTTTTAGATGTTGATATAAAAATTTGGATAGGATCTTGAACCTTCCCGGTAAGATTTGGGTAGAGCCATGGGCTAAGCTTTAAAGAATGATTAATCAAGAAATAAATAAAGCACTTAAGTTTTGTAGTTGTGCTCGCCGATGGCTACCGAGAGAGCTCAATGGCGTGAGATGCAAAGGACGGTGCAAGGTTTCACCTAGGCACTACAATAAGTAGCTCAAGGAGGAGCTAACCATGGAGCGGGAGATTTGCATAGGGATTTCAAGAGCATGAACCCTCCCAAGTTCGCTGGGTCCATGGACCCGGATGAGGTCGAACATTGGGTAAAGAAAATCGAGAAGATTTTTCGAGTCATGTAATGTGCGGATGAGTAGAAGGTCTTACTCGCTACCTTTCAACTAGAAAGGGATGCCCGTGCTTGGTGGGAGTTAGTCGAAGCAACTCTACCATACGACCAGGTGTTGTGGGAAGAGTTTGTAGTACACTTCAACAACAAGTACTTCTCTGACCGAGTTCAAGCGAGGAAGGCTACCGAATTTGGTTCCTTGAAGCAAAGGATTTTGAGGGTAGCAGAGTACGAAGCCCAATTCGCAAGATTATCCCGGTACGCACCACACCTTATGAGTACCGAGAAAATGAAGGCAAGGAGATTTTTAAATGATTTAAAACCTCAATATATTACTCAACCCACCCCGATGGATATCCAAGTATATGCCGATGCGGTGAGGAGAGCCCAACTCTTGGATGATGTAATGGAATTGACAGATCGCATTCGAGGAAGAGAGACCAAGAAGGAGCCAGTAACTAGCTCCGATAATTTCAAGCCCTCCTTCGGGAAGAAGAGACCCGATTTTGAATGGCGTAACTTTAACAAAGATGGGCATAATTTTCCAAAGGACAAGAAGCTGAGATGGAATGATACATAAATTGTTCCAGTTGCTGCTCCAACTAAGGAATTATGCAAGCACTGTGAGAAGCCCAGACACAAGGTCGAAGAGTGTTGGAGAAGACTGGGTGCTTGTCTTCGCTGTGGGAGTCGGGAGCATAGAATCCCGAGTTGTCCACTTCTCAACGAGCAAGCTCCAACGAAAAAACTTCCTGTTGCTGTCAAAAAGTAAGGAAGACTTCAAACCCTTATGAATGTGGAACCTATTGAGAATGGAGGCATCGTGGAAGGTACCCTTTCTATGTGCACAAAACCTACCTCTGTCTTATTTGATACTGGAGCTATGCATTCGGCTGCCACCATCGGTGGGATGGGGCTTGTACGCCATTGGGTACGGCGATCATAAAATGGTTCAACAGGAACCACGCACCAAAACTACACGGTTTAAATAGAACCGTTCGATGATAGAATGGCCCATTGGTGGCCATTCCAAAGGAGTTAAACTGGTGGGGTATTAGGGAGGAGCACGGTCTGTGGAAGACCGTGTGTATCTAGGATGGTCCACATTTGTCCGTTCAAAAGTTGAAGCATTGAGAACAGAACGGTCTCCAACGGACCGTGGGAAGCAACACGGTTTGAGGAAAGACCGTGCTACTCTAAATGATGAGGGGCTTGAGAGGGGAACAACACGGTTAGATGGGGACCGTGGCCTTATTGGACGGCCAGAAAAGGGTCGTTACTGGGTTGATCACAGTAAGACTGAGCGGTCGAATTTGGACCGCCCATTAGGTAGAACGGTCCACGGAGGGCCATGGACCTCTAGAAAGGGGTTTATTGGGACAATTTGAAGGAAACTGTGGAAGGGTTAAATGGCCCGTATGTAATCGTTCCGTGAGCAAAATGCATGATTCTATTATAAAATGAATGACCAATGTAATGGTCCTAAATGTATGCAGGGAAAGCGCAGGACTCGGATCTCTTGGCTGTAGGTCCGGGTAGTGTACCTCGCACTGCAGGACTTTCAGCGGGAGAGGCTCACGGCGATGGGCTTCGTCGAGTTCCTGAGTATAGAGGTGACTCAGCTGGACACGCCACTCCTCTATGCTCTACACGATAGCTGGGATCTAGTGAGCTGGACATTCCTTTTCCCGTGGGGCCACATGGTCCCCACGTTAGAGGACGTTGCGTGCATCACCAGATTGCGTGTGCACAGGACACCGGTCAGTGGGAGGACATACCCCGACTATCGGGAGCTAGCCCAGGAGCTGCTTGGGCTAGAGCTGCTGTGATCAGAGCGGCAGCCCACGACTTTGACATTCGCGAGGCTACAGGAGAGCCTCAGACTGCGGGGAGTAGGGATAGCGACCGGGGAGCTGCCCGAGCAGCACTTACATAGGCTCGTGGACCGAGTCTAACCCCGAGTAGTAGCTGGAGCAGGGCCAGAGGTGGACGTAGTGCTGCGGAGGTTCTTGATGCTATTCTTCGGGAGCCTCCTGTTCGCGATGAGGACTGACGTCATCAACTATTAGTTCCAACCCCTTCTCAAGGACGTGGAGCACGTGGGAGACTACGCCTGGGGAGCGGTGGCCCTCGCGTTTCTGTTCGACACCCTCGGCTCCACCAGCCGGCGGACCATGCTCGGTGGATTCTCACCCCTACTCCAGGTACGAGTTACCCTTAAACTGATTATGCAATTTGCTATATGATTCCTATATGTGTAATATGTTGATATTTGATGAAATGCAATCCAGGGGAGACAAAAAATGTGCAAGTACGGGCGGCCTTCTAAAGGCCTGCCCCAGATACATCGTCACGTGCCCCAGCTTCATTGGGCTCATGTGCAGCAACAACGCCAACGAAGCAGAAGCACCCACGTCGACAGCTGGTGCCTTGCCCCTGTCACGCCCCCGTGCCAGAGGTATCGACGCAGGGGGAGCGGTCACCGATTTGCCCAACGCTGGAGGCGGCACAGCTGCAGCTGGAGGATGCCCAAATGCCGAGGAAGGCGGAGCACGAATCCGACTGGGGGAAGGACTCCTCGCTCTCTTCCTCGACTGACGATGAGTGTCCAAGGATGCCAATTCATCATTAGTCAGGGGCGCACAATGACCACTAGCCATGTCGGAGCCCTCGCTAACCTCACCAGAAACCTCCTCGACGAGAATCCCCCGGGAAGCAAGACCTCCGCTCGCTACCGAGCCGCTCCCCGCTGTAGCGGATGTCGCTGGCCGGCACACCAAAGGAACCCTGGTGGGAATCGGGTACAGTAGCCTCCCCGAAGCAAATGCAACTTCGGCCGGGGGGGTGACGACCGACGCCTGGTCAGACCCCAGACTCACGTGGTCGACGGGGCGGGGAGCACTCAGTGGCAACTCCACGATCTCGGAGGTCCAATTCCGAGGCTCCAGCGCTCCTGGAAGCAAAGCAAAATCGAGTTAAGCATCGTTCATAAGAAAGCAAATTACGGAAACAACACAACCCGTACCCTACGGTAACGGGGGGCACAACTCCAGCTCCCGAAGCAGCGCTGGAGTCAGGACACGGTCAGCCTCAGCCAGGGAGTACCGCTTGAGAACCTTCACCTTCTGACACTCCCCGGCCCTAAGCCTGGGCTGGCTATTATGCCAAGTAGGGGGGAAGTTCCCACGTATCCACCTAGTAGGGACCTCATGATCCCGCGACTTGATAAGGTAGATGAATTTCTCTGCCCACCGTTTACGGTTGGACACAATAGTGGAAACCTCGACAAGGCGAAATTTGGTGCGAGGCTTGAAATAGGTAAAATACCTATCGGCTGGACAACTCTGGAGGAGAAAGTAGCGGAACAAGTTTACGGTCGGCTCTATCGACGCCCTACGACACGAATGGACGAACCCACAGAGGATGGAATACGAGTTTGGGGTTATTGTCCCAAGATTTCAGCCGTAGTGCTGAAGGACATCCATGATGAAGGAATGAATGGGGACGCGTAAGCTCACTTGGAATGAGGCTATGGGGATCATGACCCCACCCGCGGGGAAAGCCATGACATTGTCATCAACCTTGGGATAGATGATATCGTACTCTGGGGGGGTCTGGTAGCATTCCTGCAGGCGAGGGAACACTCTATATCTCACCACATTTGGCAACACAGGCCTGCTCGGGCCAACGCCGGAAGAAGAGGTTGCATAAAAATCAAGGCAGATCTCACCAAAGCTCATGGCTTCAAGATGCAAGAAAGAATTGGGCAGAAACTTTTGGTTCATCACAGCCTCAGAGAAACATGCATCGACCTTACTGAAGAAAGGTCCAAATGTGCATTGACCTTACTGAAGAAAGGGCTTCATGTGCATCGACCTCAACTCCAGATATGCACCGACCTGTATGCTTCAATCAGTCAGATATGCATCGACCTTCATATGCTTCAGAGAGATGTGCATTGACCTTTATATGCAACCAGTCAGATGTGCACCAACCTCTATGCTTCAGACAGAGATGTGCGTCGACCTGCATATGGTGAAAAATGAAATGTGCACCGACCTCTATGCTTTAGACAGAGATGTCTGTCAACCTGCATATGGTGAAAAATGAAATGTGCGTCGTCCTTTGTATGCTTCAAATAGGAATGTGCATCAACCTATACGTGATGGAACAGGAATGTGCATCGACCTTGACAAAGCATCGACCTTGAAATGTGCATCGACCTGCATGTGATGAAATATGAAATGTGCACTGACCTTCTTTATGTGCATAGACTTGGTTTGCAAATGTGCATAGACTTGGTTTGCAAATGTGCATAGACTTGGTATGCAAATGTGCACAGACTTGGTATGTAAATGTGCACAGACTTGGTCATGTTGTATGCTAATGCGCATAAACCTTGTCTTGATATATGCAAATGTGCACAAACTTAGTTGTGATAAAAAACAAATGTGCATAGACTTGGGATACAAATGTGCACAGACCTGGGTATGCAAAATTCCAAATGTGCACCGACCTCAACTAAAGAAGCTCCCAACGTGCACCGACCTCTACTGAAGAAGCTCTTAATGTGCATCGACCCTGCCAAAGGCCAACCATCTGATGTGCACCAACCCTGCCAAAGGCCAAGCACCTTATGTGTATCGACCTCGAAGACCAATCTTTAAGGGAACCTCAGCAGCTGCACCGACCTTGCAGAAGATAGGTCGGCCTCATAAGTCATGCCAAGCCAGCTGCACCGACCTCATGAAGTAGAAGGATCTATTTGATGAAATGCCTCAGTGAGCGGCTCCCAAGGCCATTTGTAGCAAACCTACAGGTTCTTCAGAATTGGATCCAGAGACCAAAAATAAGAATCACAAATGTCAAAATTCACGTATTTTGAGGTCTAGAGGAGGTTCCTAGGACTGACCACTGTCCTTCTCCATCATGAGGTAGTAGAACACCTTTTGAGAAGGTAGATCTGTCAGGTATCATTTGTGGAAAAGGTCAGCTTTCCATGGTACTCTACTTTTTGACCACAGCCAATCAAATTGCTGGCTGTGCAAAAACTTGGCAGAAGTTCAGATCTGGAAAAAGGCTAGTCTGTCTCTATGGACCGTCATAGCCCTCATAGGACATCAAGAGACATCCACGGGACAACGGGCAAATCATAAGGTCAAGCCAAGATATACGGAGACTGGAACATCGGGAAATGACACTCAGACACCGCCCTAGGACACATACCTAAGACAGACAGACACGAGATAGGCCATCCCGACCAACAAATGAGACGACGGACAAGACTCACTGGATGGTCAGAAGAAGGCCGCTCGGTGAAATGAACGGTCCAGATGGAAGCCGTTCAAAGAGGGATGAACGGTCGATAATGGACCATTCGAGGGGGATGAATGGTTGGGGGCCAACCACTCAATAGAACTGACCCCTAGACACTAAGAGGATGGACGGTTAGGGCTGGGCTGCCCAAAGACATGAGCGGTTATGGACTAGCCGCTCAAGCCAACCGACCTACTATAGTGTCGGTGAGAACGATTTTGACCAAACTGCCTGTCTCCACCGACACAAAATTATTGACCAAAGGTCAACTTGGTAAGCAGGCAGGACCTGGCCGCTCAACCCAACGGGAAGGATGAACGGTCCGAGATTGACCACTCAAGGGGGATGAGCGGTCTATCGAACGACTGCTCAACCCAAACCTACACAAGATATGCGGTCCGAAGACAGCCGCCAATACACATGAACGGTCTTAGATGTCACCGTTCAAGTGTGAGGGTGAGTAAACCTAGGGGTTCGTCCTATCGTGGCCTTTCCATGCCCCGTTCGTGCCGAAACAAAGGGGATACAGCCACAACCTCCCTGGAAATCACATAGACTCCGACCAGAGTCAAAATGATGCACGTATCGCAAGGAACAGGCGATTCTAGCGAAATCCACCAAATGGCGTTAACGAGCTTCTCGGCCTCCTACCGGCCTTGATAGACCGCCATTCGGCACGAAATTAGTATCAATGGAACACAGACATTCCAGGGAGTCAAACAGCACTAACCGTTTTGAAAATCATCACCATTTTTTGATGATGCCTACGAACTCTCAAAAATCACAATGAACCTAAACTCGCTCATTCTCGCACCGTAAAGCGTAAAACCACGAGGGAAGGTGCAGGAAAGGTAGGTGATCCATCTCCCTACCTCCACCGAAGAAACCACGCGTTGAAGTGACTAATCCACGCCGAAAATTATAAAACACGAACCACGCCAGCTTTGAATCCACCATTCGGGATCGTGCCAAAACTGGTACGATCCTCATCCCATCGCACATCCGATCATCCCCACGCCGTCACCACGTCGCCCACGAGCCTCCTCCATTTGCATCCGGAGCCGGAAGGGCGAGAGAGGAGAGAAAATGGGAGAGAGAGGGGAACGTGCGCGAATGAAAGGGAGGAGAGAGGAAGAAAAAAAAAGAAAGATATTAGGAAATTTTTCTAATATCTGAAAATCTATAATTCTCTTCACTCACCCTTCTTCTTCTATTCTTCTCTACTCTCTTCTCTCTTCACTCAATTGATGGCGGTCGTCAGAGGAGGCCCCCCCTCCCTTCTTCTCTTCTCATCTTCTCTCAGTATCCAGAGTCTCCTCCATTTCCTTCAGAGAGTCTCCCCTCTATATATGTAGGGCCGTGCCACGCTGGCGGTGAGTGGGTCAACAGGAGAAGCGCTCTCGGTCCTTCCTCTCTCGCCTCCACTGTCGTATCCCACTTCCCATTTGGGAGGGGCAGAAGGTTTGCAGCCAGGGTGGTACGCCATGTGTTGTGGGGCTAGGACAGAAGGGGCAAAGCTCAGAGCCCGCACCGCTGTGCACCAGAGGCCGGAGGGCAGGGACCCTTGGTCCCTGGTAATGTCCAGTGGACTTGGGAAAATATGGTCTTGTTGTTTTCATCAAGGAAGGCCCCTCGTTTACGCCGTCACCAGAGCCACCGGATGAAGAAGATCCCTTACGCCACCAGTTCAAGCAACTGGAAGGCCACCGGATTAGTTGATTCAATGGGTGCGCCACCCGATCAATCGCTAAGGATGCCACCGGACCAGCGACTTGCGACGCCACCATGTGATGAACCTACCCAAACGCCACCGGCTCGAGTGTGGCTGGAGTGCCACTGATCCAAATGGTGGGATGGCCACCGGTTCATCAAGGGGAAGGCTCCACCGGATCAAATGGGTGGCAAGGCCACTATATCATTTGGGCACTCGCCCTTAGACTCTTCCAAGTTTGGAATCATTTCACTTTCTGACTTAGGGTTTGATTCGCCTGTCTGAGCGTAGGTTGACGTGCATACTTTGTTATCCACAGTCGTTGGTCTTCTTCAGGGACTCAGGGATCTCGAGCCTCCTGGTGTATTCTTCGATGTCGTAGGCCCGAAGGTGAACTCACGGTGGTGTGTAACTTCAGGGACATCTTTCAACCCCCAACCCTTTATCATTTAATGCACCCGAGCAAGTGTAAGGTATGCCCCAGCGGTGGAATCATTCGGAGCCCAAGCACGGAGTCTCCTTGGAGTCTTCTTTCCCAGAGTTTGGATCAAACATCTCTCGTCATCATGCATCCTTGGAATGCATATACTTCTTCTTTTGGTGTAAATATGGGAAGTTTGCATGCGTAAAATTTTACACGTCCACACCTGCTAAGCCCAAAAAACTTCTGATCTCAATCGCATTGGTAGGTCTCTCCTAATTCCTCACTGCCTTAATTTTTGAAGGATCTACTGAAATTTCATCCTTAGAGATTATATGGCCTAAAAACGTGACTTCGTGTAGCTAGAACTCACACTTACTATGTCACGCCCCGAGCGCGGAAGATAACTCGGAAGTGGCGTGACGGAGTCTATAACGATCATGTCAATCAGAGCGTAGGCCGCCCCTCCCATCTCCTTCCCACAACCAGCGCGCCCCTCCTCCACACCAGCTCTAGCCACCCTCTCCAGCACCCAACGCCCCTGCCCTCTCTCCCTCTGGAACCCACATCCACCACCCCCTGCTCCGTACGTCCACAGCAGTCCCAGAGCCGCTCCGTCGACACTACGTCTCCCTGTGGAGTAAGAAGCCTGCTCTGCTACTCTCTGCTACAAGCCTGCCGCAGAGACTCAGCTGGCAGAGCTACTAGCAGCATCCACAGTGGGATTCGGCTCAAGGCGTCTTCATAAGAGTGGTCCACCTTCGAGTCAGCCACGCTCCAGAAGTGGTCCCGCCTCCGTTCATCAATGGCATCAACTGCTACAGGCATTTCTGTGTAACTGCACCCGGACTGCATCTATTTCTGTGTGCCACTTGGCAATGCCGACACCGACTGCCCCTATCTTAATCGACTAGAGCTCCCTTCATGAGAGTTCTCCTTCTTCAAAGCGCCGACAAACCAGAGGTGGTCCCACCTTCTTTCGACAATGCCTCCTCCTGAGGCATCCATTCTCCCTCAGTCACGCTAGACCCAGAGCCCTCTGTTCGCCCAGGATAGTCTACTGCCAATTTGGCCCCAACACTCCCTATTCCACTCAGTTTCAGGTCGATCAGTCTTCTGAATAGTTGTGGCTTTCGACGATACGAAACCAACGCATGTGGTTTTGTCCCGTTCTGACATCAGCACCGAAAATTCCAATAGGGTTGTTGTCGGCCTATCCTGCTGTTCATCAAGGAACCTGACACCGACCGTCTGGGTAACCCCGACCTGTGAGATGATCTAATGGCCGCCAGTTTTTGAGGGTTTGTAGTACCCCCTATCTGCTACGTCCACGAGTTGGTCCCGTCACTTTTGGAGTTCCACAGCGAGCGTGCCAGCCGACGCACTACGACTGCGACATCTAGTCCTGCACGGCAGAACTGCACAGGCCTACAGCTGTGACCACCGCCTCCTTCCAGTGACATCAACTCAACGTCGGACCTTCAGGCATCCTTCGTCATCCTCCAAGCTTCATCCCAACATTGGCTGCACCCCGGTTGGATGTTGGAGCGAGGTGTACTGTCATTGTTTGGTTTCTCCCTCCCCTCGTTTCCCCCCTCCTGCACGAGGGTAGTGCATGTAACGATTTTCCCACCCCCGTGATCCCCCTCCCTGCATGGAGTGTAGTAATTGTAATAGTAGGGACAACGCCAAGCCTCCTCGACGCAGCGTGTCCGCCGGGTGCGCACACTCCCTGGCTCGCCCTCGTCTCCAACCAGAGCCGGTCCTTCGGACGGGCTAGGTACGTGCGGCTGCCACTCCACCTTGCTTGCCTAGTATTAGTTCCAATCGCAGCGCCGTGTGAGGAGTGCCCGATCCATATAGGGGAAGGCAAACTACTTTGGGGAAGTATATTGGGGGAGGGGGACGGAGCACAGGCTCCTCCCCCTCTGGACCTCTCCACTCTGCCCTCTCCCTCACCTTCTTCTTTTCTTCTCTCCTCTTTCCCTTCCTTCCTCTCATCCAGACGATGGTGGTCGGAGCGACCTTCTCCTCCTCCTCCCGTCGTTGTCCCTCTTCTTGCCTTTTCTCTCTTTCAGCCTCTTTTTTGCTTCCTCCTTCTTTTCTTGTTTTTATAGGGGCTCACCTCAACGCTCCTCTGGTGGTGGACGGTCAACGAGGTGTCCCCGAGGCTGTGACACCGGTCACCATCATCTGCCATGCTTCCGAAAATGGGGTGAGCAGAAAGGTGCCGGCAGGGCAAGTACATCATGGAAGCTTGCTAGAAGCGTGCAAGCTTAATCTGAGGTCCCTGCGCATCAAATTGGTGACCGTTGGTCAAGGGTAATGACCATTGGATCTGAGGAAAGGAACGCCTTCCTCTTTTGTCAAAATGACACCAGAGCTGCCATGCCAGTGACTTGACCGCATCACCGAATCACGAAACCCACTGTACCAAATAATTTTGGAGTGCGCTGTATCAACGATCAGGTGAGCATGTCGTATCACTGATAAGCAGCCTCACCGTATCACTGGCCAGGCGGACATGCCGTATCACTGCCAGGGGCATGCCGTATCACAGGCTGGGCAGATGTGCCGTATCAATGGCCAATGGGTGGCCTCATCGTTTCAAGTGGTGGAAAGTCTGCCGTGTCTGGGCTCCTTCAGGTCTATGACCCATGATCTAATCTGCCCATCTCAGGGTGAGTACAGTACTCCATTGTTTGCAGAGTTTGCATTTATTGATTCTCTTCGGGGGCTCGGGAATCTCGAACCTCCTGGGTGTATTCTTCACCGCTGAGGATTCAAAGTCAAACCCACGACAGTGTGTAAATTCGGGGCATCTTACTTCCCCTTACTGTTTAATGCACTCGTGCAAGTATGGGGCGTTGCCGGGCGGTAAGATTCTTCAGAGTCTAGACGTCCCGTCTCTCCATAGTCTTCTTTCTTTAGTTCCACTCCTCGGTGTGAAATTTGCACGTCTACACTTCGCCATCACAGTGGATGTGCGTTCCTGGGGCCAACGTCAACGGCGACCGTCATGGTAGATTGCAAGGTTAGAAGGGTGGTTAGGGAACCTAATTACGCCTACACCTTCCCTTGTCCAATCACCTCTTCAATATGCTCTGATCGAGCGATGATCGTTCAGCTAGGGTTCCCCACTTCCCCTTTTTTCTGCTCCCGAGGGGCTATGTTACCACCTCCATTGCAGCGATGTGTTAAATCGACACACCGATCTCGATCGTGACCCTATAGTGGCACCCGTTCTTCTATTTTAAGTTCTTAGATCTCCTTAAATATTTGTCCAGCCCCAAGATATTTATAAAAAAACCAAAATAAAAGAGGTCATTTAAAAAATGAATGCATGCAGCAGACTTTCATCACTAAATTCTAACGAGGTTCTCAAAAGCTATGTACCGAGCTATCAAGTACCTTAGGGAGAAGTGATCCACATATTTTCAATTAGGATTCATATTGGTTTCTAAAAGATGAGAAGTTATAAACAAGAGCTAGAGTCCACTTGACCTATAGAAGAAGGCACCGACTTCCAAAGAAAAAGGTTTGGTGCTTGTTGATGCAAAAAATGGAGGGCAAAAAAGGGGAGAAAAGAAGAGAAGAATAGGCCAAGACCCAAACATGAATGGGCCCAAAAGGGAGGGAGGAAATCAAATGAAAAGAAATGGGCCAATGGGAGTAGACCCAAGCCAATAGCAAATTGGCAAAGGATAAATAAAAAAAAGAAAGAAAAAAAGAATACACAAAACTGGCACGGAGCTACTCCCCCGTGTGTTTTCCTCCCTCTTTCCCCACAGAGGGGTTTGACCTCCTCCCTTCGCATGCTTCACCGTTGGGGCATTTATTGCTCATTGCAACCCCTCTACCTACTCCGTCGTCCACCCATTCCACCAGTGACCCATGCTGCATTCGGGGAGCAGGGAGCGGGGTCCCCTCCCCTACTCCTCCCATGTCCTCCTTGACGTGGCACCCTCCGCGATGGCCAGCAACAGAAATGGCAGTGGCATCCGCAACCAGCATCATTAGAAGTGGCCGTGTCACCCAGCAAAGTAGCCACAGTAGTAAAGCAGTATCAGCAATAACACCAGCAGCCACAGTAGCAGCATGATGCAGCGACAGTACAACAATGTCAGCAGCAACGGCGGTGGCAGCGGAGAACAAGGAACCAATGGGAGGAAGAAAAATCCGGAGGGCGTCTCTCCGAAACAGGCCCTCTGGTGCCTATAAAAGGAGCACCCACGCGAATTGTGAAGCCTCTTGGACTCTTCAGACAATCTTGGAAACCTGGAGAGTGGAAGCTTTTCTTCTGAAAACCCCTTGAAGCCCCGAAGCCTGTGTGGAGAAGCAGAAAGAAAGAGTGGGAGAGAAAGGGTGAGGAAGAGTGAGAGCCAGCCGTATGAGGGTCGGGCTTTATTGTGCCTCTTTTCCTTCTCCCTTTTCCTATGGTTTGTAAAGTTGTATCTTATCCGGATGTAGATATTCACGTTTAGAAATGAAAAGGTTATAAGTTCTTTAGGCCAGATGTTTTAATTTTGTGATATAAGAGTTTCCCTTTCCATGATACGATGTATGGTTACTGCTGTTCTTCTTTATCTCTTTAAGAGATATGATGCATTTCCCTTTGCTCCATTTTACCCCCTCCCCACTGCAGTAGATAGGCTAAATCTCCCTTTAAAAACAACCACCAAACAACAATACCGAACCGTCTACTGGTTTGGACAACTAAACACAATAAGAAAAGAGTAGAATCAACTAATCCACTGAAAGACACAAAGCATAATGTGGACTACTCACAAGGATGTCAACACCGCAGGTGACAAACCACAAGGCTTACACAGAGGAATAGACCTCCAAGACAACCACAGACGACAAAACAGTCGAGCCACGTTAGCATAGGATCCACCAACAAATCCTGCCAACGTCCACCTCATCCATCATTTCATCATGTTCTATCCCATTCCGTCATATCTCTACCTCGGTCATCTCTTCACGGTTGGCCGCCCCGCGTCGAGAAGAACGGAGGGAAAAGAGAAACGAGGGAGAAAGTAGAACGAGAGAAATGACAAGGACAGGAGAGGAGAAAACCACAATCACACAAATAGCACCATCATAATGAACAATTAACAGATAACTGAATCACATAAAACTCGAGCAACAGGAATAATTAAAACAGACGCCATTTTGATATACCGAGGGCTCGGTCGTATAAGCGTATGTGCAAGCAATGATAGATGTAATTATGCAAGATGTATAGATATAATAGAAGTAAGCTTAACTAATTGATTCTCCTTTATTAGGTTCCTGATTTGTTTAACCTTGGGTTAGTGTTAATTTGTTCCCTTAAGGGGTTGTTTGACCTTTGATGGAGGGGGTGACAGTTGACCTAGAGTGAATAAGGTAGAACTGGGGCAGATAAGGTAGACCCTAGGGGGAAGTGAGGTAGACCTTGGGGCAGATAAGGTAGACCCTAGGGGGAAGTGAGGTAGACCTTGGGATGAATGCGGTCTATGCAGGTTTGGGGTTAAGGTTGATGCAGGTTAGGGTTAGGGTTGATGCAGGCTGGGCTGAGGGTTAATGCGTCGACGCAGGGCATGAGGTCAGTGCAGGTTTGGGCTAAGGTCTATGTAGGTTTGGGCAGAGGTCGATGTAGGGCATGAGTAATTCGGTGGCGTCGCCACCGACACAAGGCGAGTGAAAGGGGGGTGATTCAGCGGCACGGGCAGTCAGGAGATAGTGAGTCGGTGGCTCGGGCCCTCAAGAGAGAGTGAATAGGAGGGTGATTCGATGGCGTTGCCACTGAATTGAGTGAGACGGAGAGTGATTCGGTGGTGTCGCCACCGAATCAAAGGGGGGCAGTAGGGTAATCGGTGGCGACACCACCGAAACATAGGGGTTCATGCCGTTTAAGCTTTATGACACCACAAATGGCGTTTGAATGTAAATTCATGTGAGCTTAAGAATTTTAAAGGCATGAATGCCTAGGTGTTGGAAGAAATTTTATTGTCCTTGTTTATTTACTCATTCTTTGGTTCGTTTGAGTGAGGTTCATACCCACCCTTAAGCACAGGTAGGTAATCATACAGATTCAAACATATGCAATGCACTTCTACACCAAGGTGCTCACCCTTAAACTCCCCCTTTGTTGAATGCTCAGGGAAGTTAAGATTGACAATCAGCATGTTATTTTTCACATAAGTGATGAGTTCGGATATATGCAACCATGGAAGACATAATCAAAAATAATGATCAACAATGCTAAGGAAGAAGTTCACATGGCTGTAAAATGATAGAAAGGATCAAACAACAATTCAATCTTCAATTCAATTTCATTAGCATAACAAATTTTTCATGGATTACGTAGCTGAACTAATTGATCTGTAGTATATGGCGGAGGTTTGGATCTGAGACCCTACTCACGCACAGTGAGAGTTCTGGGCAAGCTTGACTTGTCTTTCTACTCTACACCATTTGATATACCAGAGGTCAAACTAGGTGTAAGCAAGTGATCTAGCTTAGATGTTCATCTCACACCATGGGGGATATAGATGGAACATGGGAGATTTCAGACATGTAGGATTTATTGGGAATAAGAAAGTAAGTCTAAATGCAATGACTCATGATAACCCTAACATGCACATTTAACATGAATTAAAAGATTTATTTACATACCTGTGCCTTGAGCTTTTATTTACTGGTTGAGTGTTGCTCAGCTCCAAGGCACCTGCACTCAAAATTCTCATTTTGAGTTTATAGGTACCCAAGCTTGCTTGGGTCCATGTTGGTTTGCAGCAGTTCTAGCAAATGACTTTTTTTTCCTTGCTGCTTTCTGGTCACCCACTCTCATCCAAAGACAGTGATTGGATGTATGTCCATATTCCCCACAATAGAGACAACGCATAAGGAATTTACCATTTTTTGTGTGTGTAGGTGCATTGACCCTTTGTGAATGAGCATGAATACTATCATGTTGATCATAAGAATGAGTCTTACCTTTCAAACGCCAACAGTCTTTGATTGTGTGGCCAATTTTGCCACAATGGTGGCAGCAAGGAGGCATACGTCTTCTGGCAGCCTTGGAGTGCGTTGATCTGTCCTGATGGGTGCCTTGATGCATAGGGTCATACCTGGGCTTCTGAATGGTAGTATGCTGAGCAACCTTTCTCCCAGTGTTGACGTGCTTCTTGACATTGCTTTTAGCATTGTTGCTTCTGTTCTTGCCTACTCTCAGTTCATCATTCCTCAATATAAAGTAATTATGCACAATATGTCCATGCTTACCACAATAAAAACAATAGACATTCATTTTATGAGTAGCATGGTACTTAGCATGAGATTTCCTAGCATGTATTTCCACATTAGCAAAATCGCATTTTTGTGTATGCCAGGAAACGTTCTTTTTCTGATTGCTATTTTAATTTGAGTTTTTCTTTTGAGCAGCATGCAGTTTTGGGAGGCCATAAGAGGTGGTGGCCTCATGTGTGAGGATTACAACTTGATATCAGAGCAGGGTAAGTTGTGGGTGTGGTGAAGGAGCACTTGGCTCCCAGCGTCCTATCCTGTTGCTGATCTCTTTCATGCCCATGCTCTATTTTTAGGGTACCGGGTGTGCATCAGGTTGCAGGAATCCTCTCCTTGATTCCGGCCAACGGAATCAAGTTTTCTTGGGAGCGCAAGGTCGAGGCTGTCTCCTTTTGTGCGGCTAGGGCTGCTTCCCTTTCCGCCCTCTTCTCTGAGTTCCGACATTCTTTCCGATAGTGGTCGCTTGCCCTGTTCTCCGTGATTCCAGCGGGTCTTCAAGTTGCGGACACTTGTTGGCTTGATTCCGGACAGTGGAATCAAGATTTCTAAGAGGTGCAAGGTTCAATGGGACCTTCCCTTTGGTGTGGCTGGGTCTCAACAGGGTTCCCAGATCTTCGCAGGTCCGGCCACCTCTCATTCACCATGGTGCGACTCCTCCTTGGTCAAAGTCTCCAACCCACCTTCCATTTTTCTTGATGCTATAGCCGCCCATGTCTTCGTCTACTAACGGCGAGACGCCACTTCCGTTGTCCGACGGCATATCTGTTTCAGAGGTGATGTCATCCATGTCAAGGATCTTACCTTCTCCTGCAATGGAAAATCTCTCATTGAAGATGACCTCAGTTTAGCTTACGGAGGCCAATTTCTATCTTCGGTTTATTTCCACTTGCATATTTCTTGGTGGTCGTGGCAAGTCTGGCTACATTGATGGCCGTGTAACAGAGCCCTCAGTCGACAACCCCTCCTATGCACAGTGGGATCTCAATAACAACCTAATGATGGGTTGGATAATTAACTCCATGAGTCTTGAAATTCAACAGTTAATTGTGATGAAGAGGACAACGAAGAACATGTGGGATCTCGTGGAGCAGATGTATAGGCAGTGCCAAGATGTCTTACGCATTTATCAACTGACCACTGACATTCAAAATCTAAAACAAGGAAGTCTTGGGGTCACTACCTACTTTGGTCTTGTGAAAAGTAAATGGGTGAAGCTAGATTATTACTCTGCCTACACATGGCATTGTACTGAAGATCAGAAACATCATATTCAACATGTCTAGCGTACTTGGATTTTCAAATTTCTTATTGACCTCAACTCCAAGTTTGATGTACTCCAGGGACAAATCCTTAGGGCTGACCCTCTCCCTTCTCTTAAGCAGGTTTACTTCAAAATCTTGAATGAGGATGGGCACAAGAAGGCCATGACTGGTGGTCACCCTCCTACTGGTGTGCAAGATTTTGGCAAGTTCTCAGCTCTTGTTACTTCTTCTTCCAAGGCTGACAAGTCTAGTGTAAGGTTTTTCATCTCGAATATCGGTTCCGTCTCGGAAAGACAAGAGAAGAGATCTCGCAGAGATCTTGACTGGGGGACCGGGGTATCCAAACTTGGCCCTATCATGCATGAATGCTTGTCTCAAGGATGGAAGACTAGGGCATCCACATGTGGTCCTAACACGTATGGGTCTCCTAATAATACTGCCTACTATAGGGGGACCTGGACACCCATAAATGCTCCTAACATGCGTTCGACCAATGTTGAATGGGGGTGGGCCGTTACACCCGAATATGGACCAATCATGCGTCCTACTTGACATGTGGGTGACATGATCGAGTGGACCCAACGTACTAATCATACCAAGTAGTTTGGTGTGCCAAGACATATGAATTTTTTCTCCAAAGATGACTTCCATGCGTGGGGTTGTAGGATGACCTTTGAGCTTCCACTCAAAAGGGTCGAAGGGGTCTAGGAAGGTGGATAGCACAGAGTGGGGCACTACCTCATTACCTTGGGATATGTGGCTCAAGGTCATGGCTCCCAAGGTGTGACCCAAGTCAAGGACTTGGTGGATTGGGTCAAACATGGTGGGTTGGGGTAGGAAAAGATGGGTGGTGGGTAAGGCGGTTGGGTCACATGGGTTCCTTGGCTTCCATTGGAAGGGATCAAAGAGATCATGGAATGGGTTACTAAGGGAGAGGAGCTCCATATCCTCAAGGCCCTCAAAAGGCGCTAAGTCATCCTTCTCCATAAGAGTTAGGACCGTGTCTTGGGTGGGTTGGTCGGCCATGAGGGAATGACTTGGCTTCCTACCCGAGATAAGAAGCTCCAATTTGAGGATGGAGTTGGGTTCATCAGGTGTGGGGAGGAGTAAAAGGAGGTCGCTAGTGTGCAACCAATAGTGCAAACCAAGGTGATAGTCCCGACACATAGGTGTAGGAGATCAAGGCTCCTAGGTTGTTCGGCTATTGGGGTCAACATGTCGGTCAACTCTAATTGCCATGTTAAGCCCTTGAGAAGGTCCCCTAAGGTTTTTACTTGGTAAGATGATTGGATTGTGGTGTGATAGGAGGAGAAGGGTACTATGGGAAGGTCTAGCTCCTTGGAAGGGCAAACATGGGCCATGATCTCTCTAATTGGGTTCTCCTTTAGCCAACTAACAAGGGATTCTCCTAAAATGAGCTCGGCCCCAACTAGAGAGGGTGGTGCAAGGTGAAGACCACCGTGTGAGGTTTCTTCTTCAACTTGGACATGGGTTTCCTCCAAGGTGGGGAGTGGTTCTGGAGTGTTCACCACTATGAGGTCGGGTATGAGTTCTTCTACCAAGGGGGTGAGAGGGTCTTTTGGGGATGGGGTGATGAGGGTTAGTGTGTGGTGCTCCCGAGGTGGAGGGTAAAGGGAATCTTGGTTTGGGATTGGTAGGGGAAGTAGTGGAGGACTAGGTTGGGGTAGGATTGGAGTTGGGAGGGGGAGGTGGGTTGGTTGATCGCTCACAATCCAAGACACATCGATCATCAGAGCAGGCACATGCAAGAAGTACAAGTCTGGCGTCGCCTCAGCCAACAAGAAAACTAACCATAACAACACTGCCACGATCTCGCTTACCAAGAACACGCAACCCTCATCACGAAAACCAACACCGATCAACGCTCATGCTCGGTGGACCATCCAAACGCCAGCTTCACAACTCGCTGACCGATCTCACACCCTGCACCAAAGACAACCAAAACTGAGCTTCCACCAGGTCACACCTGGCAAGCCGACCACTAACAACAGCACCGGACCAACTCTTGCCAGAAGATAACTTCTCACAAACCCCAGATTTAATCCGGGAAAAGCACATCTCATAATCGGCCACCCATGGCTGTGCTGGCACACGGCTCTCGCCACTCTCGAGCCCCAACAACCAGCATCTTCTGTCTATGAAACACCATCCACTGGTCACCAGATATGCATCAACGGAAAACCTTCACTGGCCCAACAGGCATGCTCCAAATCACGACAGGCCATCCGCTGACTCTCCCACAGATCAATACCACATCTCAAGTCAAATCTTGCTAAGACATCGCAACCGATCTCAAACTTCACACCAACTCTACCCTCTCAGGGGAGCACAGCGAACTCACATAATAGGATTCCACAATCCTCGATCCTCTTGTCACTCGACTCAGACTTACAGGGAATCCTCCATCGATGAGGGAGAAAGCTCTCGACCTCGACCTCAGACCCCACGCCGACTCTCCAACAACGACAGCAACAACCTCCACAGCGCCAATGCCACGCCCTCACGCTTTCACGTGAGAAACCAAGTGAAAAATAAATATAAAACCCTATGCCAGCTGTCGACTGTACTGGACCTTATGGACTCTGATCACCGCAATATCCTGAAATCCCATGTACTTCCACAACCATGGCTCTGATACCAGCTATGGCAACCCAGGATCTGAGTACCGGAAAGGAACTGACGTGACTCGTACCTCAGCCCGCCGCCCACAAGCCCAAAGACTCAGAAGGGCTAAAAGGATAGGTGTGGTATATACAAAAATAGGAAATAAAACAGGACGATAGATATAATAATAGAAATAAATAATCTAACTACAACAGAGTCCAGTCTAACAGAAAGTACAGTCTAAAGTAGTAAAACGTACCACATGCCGAGTGAACACTCAGCCCGACAAGTTGACGACTAAGAACCTCCGCGTAGCACCCTCGAACCTCGAGGAAGAACCGCCACACCTGAAAACCTGGGGTGAGCCTCCTGTCACTGGCTCAGTAGGGATCCCGCGGAACCCCAACCGAGAAACAACGGCGGCACGAAAAGTAGGAACTACGAAAGCAGGAAAGTAACTACGGTGGCCGGCAAAACCTCGGCTCTACAGCTACTCCTACTGTACCAAAAACACGACCCGGTCTCCCGTCGAGGGACAACCAAGTCACGCACCCGACGTCCCGTTCCCATGGTCGGGGGAACAACTAGACACGAACTGCCCTAGCCACAGTACTAGGAAAACGACGCGACGTCTCGGTCGCGGAAACCTGCCCTCACAGTAGGGCCTGAGCCGAAACCACACGGTCCGGAAACACAATCACGACCTCGCTGTCGTGAACTCAACGCTGTCTAGGGGAAGCTCTCGGTGACGCTCACCGGAAACCCCAGACCTCGGCTACGGGAACGCTCCTGAAAACGACACCCGAAATCCCGTCTCGCAGACGAGAAACGGAAACCCGGGACGCGACAACTCACGTCACGTGGTATGAGCACCACCCACTAGAAGAACGACAGGATACGTCCCCTGACGTCTTACACTGCGTCACAAGTGTCTAGCTACGACGTCCTAGGCGCAAGACTCAGACACACTCAGTAACCAGAAGTACCACAAAACAAGGACTAGCTGAGGTTGCGTTCGTCAGCGCGGGTCCGAACCCTCAGCCTCGTGTGCACACTCAGACCATACACCTTAGGTCTGTCCTCTAGCTGGTAATGCCCTCACCAGCCCGAACTCGGCGGTACGCGGGGGCCCTACGGTAACCAGCCTACTCACCGTCTAACTCGGGTATGCCGCTCCACCACTCCCAGGTGGGTCAGCACGCGCGTGTCGTAAGAAGGCTGCGCCTAGTGGAGGGTCACTGACGTGAACACAGAAAACCACGCACGCACCCATCGCGAGTAACGCGAAGTAACAGGTTGGTCGAGGCCACCAAACTCTGGACAGCCCACTAGACTTATTAACCCAACGGTCCTTGAGTCACGAGACTCGGGGTCAAGATCGTTGAGCGTGACGGCACAACACCGTCAATCTAGCCTAGTCCCTAGGTCTGAAACCACGGTAACACGGAACCCACGGACACCTCAAAACACAGACACGAAACCTCCGGGGTGTCCGGGACACTCACGAGACCAAAAGTCGACCACTGGGTCACAACTGGGTCGACCGGAGTCCAACACAACACTCAAACGGTCATGGAATAAGCCACTAAGGCAAACCGACAACGCACTGGGATGAGCGGTTCTGGGATGACCGCACAAGGGCCTGCGTGGTCAGAGGCAGCCGGGTCAAAGGGGGATGGGAAGTCAAGGGTAGGATCGCCCAATCATGAACGGTCCGGGATTGGCCACCCGAGGGTCAGATCCTAAGGGGGGATAAACGGTCAAGGCAGAACCGCCCAAGGGGATGCGCGGTCAGGTCTTGGCCGCTCAAGCCCACGACCCAAAACAGTTCCTGGTCAAAACGGTCTTGACCTGACCGCTGAACAGAACCAACATACTACAGTGTCAATCAAAATGATTTTGACCAAATCGCCTAACGCGACCAACACTCAACTGTTGACCAAGGGTCAACAGGGATAAACGGTCAGACCCTAGCTGCTCAACCCAAACAGAAGATAGGCGGCTAGAACATGGCCGCCCAAGGGGGGGATGGGCGGACCCTACAGGGCAGCACAACCTTGTGCAGTCTATCGTTCGACCGCACAAGCCCCAAAGCCCAGAGGGGATGAACGGTCAAGAGCTAGCCGCCCATACCTTGGACGGGCCCTGGTTCGACCGTTCAACCGTCACGGCGAACAACCCCAGGGGTTCGTCCGATCGTGGCCTTTCCACGCCCCGTTCGTGTCGAGACGAAGGGGATGCATCCACAATCACCCTGGCAATCACATGGACTCCGACCGGAGTCAAAACGACGCACAAATCGCAAGAAACGGGCGATTCTAACGAAATCACCCAAATGGGGTTAACGAGGTTCCCGGCCTCGTACCGGCCCCGATAGACCACCAGTCGACACGAAATCAGTGACTATAGAACGCCGACGTTCCAGGGAGTCCATTGACACCAACCGATCGCAAAACCGTCACCGTTTTCCGACGAAGCCTACGAAACCCACAAAACTCCGACGAGCCTAAACTCGCCCGTTCTCACACCGTAGAACGCGAAACCACGGGAAAATGAAATACACGAGCTAGGGAACTGTCCCCCTACCTCCACCGAAGATCTCGCGCGCCGAAGCGACCAAACCACGCTGAAATCGCCAAAACACGAACCGCGCCGATTCTCGGAATCCACCGAGGGATCGCGCCACGCCACGCTCAAACCGCCGCTCCATCCCGCGTTCCGATCACTCCACCGCGTCCTCGCCTCGGCCAGCTCCGCAACGGTGTGCACCCCGCTCCGAACGAACCAGAGGGGAGAGAGAATGAGAGAGAGGAAGAATGGTTGAAAATGAGGGAGGAGAGATGTGTTCCACACCTCCACCAACACTCAAGCTCGCCCCCAGCCACCCGGAGTCTGCCTCGTCGTCCTCCTCGACCCTGCATCGAAGCTACACCAACTCTGCTACTTGCAGATCCAGATAGAACCTGAGTTCCAGTTTGCAGGCTCCACCATGCCCCAGACGACATGAAGCATTGTCTACACTCTTCAGAGGCATCGTGCTGCTTCGAGACGACTTCACTCCAAAAGTGGTCCCACTGAGTTTTGACTTTGGCATTGATCGTGTCGACCGTTTTCGTGCAACTGCGCTAGATTCGCACTTGAACCTGAGTACCATTTGGTAGTGGCTACACCATCTTCTACAGCATGAATCAGCCCGAACTCTCTTCTGAATAGTTCTTCCTCTTCGAGTCTCCATCAATCAAGAGGTGGTCCCGTCCATTTTTGACATCAGCACAGCCCGTGGCATCCGTTCTCCTGCGACTGCACCTGACTGGTGCGACCTAGTCCGCCCAGAACCTACAGCAGACTCATCAGTTTTGGCACACCTTCCTATGCTAGTTTTCAGCCTAAGGCATCTTCACTAAAGTTGTGCCCCTCGATGACACAAAACCAACCCAGGTGGTTTCATCCCGTTCTGACTTCGGTGTAGAAAAGTCCACCATGGCCATCGTCAACCTGTCCTGTTGTTCGCTCAGGAACCAGAAGCCGACCATTTCGGCGACTGGCGTGGCATGGTGATCCGAGAGTGGCCAGCTACTGAGGATACATAGTTCCCGCTGTCTTCTACCACACTGAGTTGGTCCCGCCGCATTTGGAGATCTACAGCGAGCGTACCAGTTGTCGCACCTCGATCGCGCCAACCTGTCTGGTGAGACAGACCCGCGCTGGCCCTCCACTGCAACCTTCCCCGCCTTCCAGTGACCTCAGATCGACATCCAGATCTCAGGAGTTCTTCGGGATCCACCAGGCTTTGTCCAGGCGCTGACAGCACCTCGTTCAGACATCGGAGCTAGGCATACGGTATGGAACAAGTAGGCGTCATCCCGACAAGGCGGTGCAGATCGGCTGTTTGGATTCCCCTCCCCTTGTTCCCCCCTCCTGCGCGAGGGAAGTGCATGTATTAATTTCCCCATCCCCATGTTCCCCCTCCCTGCATGGAGGCTTTCAATTGGTTGTACACACAGGTCACAGTCGAAGCTACAGCGACGCAGCGTGTCCGCCGGGTGCGCACGCTCTTGGCTCACCCTCGTCTCCAATCGGTGCCGGTCTTTTCAGACTAGACAAGGTATAGATCTGACCCTCACTCCTTGGGCATTGCTTTCTTAGTATCTGTTCAGTATTTACGCCAAAGGTGAGGAGAGCTCGTTCCAAATTTCCCAAACATTGAGTGTTGATCGTTGCCGTGTGAGAGAGTGTCGTCAAACCCTACTCGGACCGTGTCTGACCCCGTCGCGAGCCACAGCTCACCGAACCGTCATTACATGCCCCGAGTGGAGTTCGTCACGTGCGTGATTGTTAGCTTCATCGTTGGACGACGTGCGCTTAGTTGATTGCTGGCTTAGGGTCCCGTATCTCGACCGGGTTCATCCCACGTCAGATGGGCCCCTGGGGGCCGTTGTTCTTTAGGTTATTATAGTTGCTCGCAAGGTGCTCGGGTAAATGCCCGACACACCCCGGATTATCGAACGACTTGGGAAGATGGCCGAGGGGCTCTGAAGCGGGCCTTGGGTTGAAGAAAGGAGCTTGTGGGAGCTAAGGAGGGGTATCTTAGGGATGTGAGTCATGCCTTAAACTGTGTGCCACGTTGCACGGTGGGTTGGCAGGGTAGCCTCGGGTTGGCCTGAGTGCCAGGGTCCAATGGCTTGTTGCCACATGTCTGAGTGTCGATGTTGGCCTTGACTTGCTGGGGGGGTTATTGTAGGACCCAATTGAGGTGTTGGAACCATGGGGCAGCCAATGGTTTGGTGTAGATTGGCTGGAATACACGTGCCCACAAGGTGTTCGATAGAATGCTGAACACACCCATGCGATATGCATGTGATAGGCCTCCAAAGCCTTTGGTTGGTTGTGTTAGGTCTCCCTTTGACCTTGGAGGGTTTAAAGAAGTGTCTTGGGGTGGGCCCTCAGCCCTTTCACTGGGTGCCATGTGGCGTGGCTTAATGTCGGGGTGCCCCCGGGTGGCTCCGAGCGGCTACGTAGGATACGGGCAAAGCCCGTATGTGAGTAGCTAGGGTTGACCCCGGACAGTTGCTTGTGTCGCCGCGTGCCACGACTAGCTGGTCAGGGCCCTTGTAGGGACCCACAGGGTTGTAGAAAGGGCTAGGTAGCCCATGCCTAGAAGGTGTTCGAGGAAATGCCTGAGTCCTTATTTCTTGTCGTTTTACCGAGAAATAGTCTGGGTACAACAAATGCCCCCCATGGGACGTGCGTCAGAGGTGGAGATGAGGGCGTACGGCCCGTGAGACCCCTATTCTGGGCTATTGTAGTTGTATTTGGACACTTCATGTGCCTTTATTTTGCTGTGTTGTACATGTTGATTTGCTGGTGTTCTGATCATTCTTTGTGTGCCCTGTCATGCAGCTATGGCATGCTTTGGCAGAGACGGGGGAGTCTCGAGGAGCGTGGCTCGGGAGGAGGACCACTGGGTGCGGCGGATCGAGTGACAGATGCCCCCTTTTGGCCTGTCAGTGATCACTGTGGCTGGTGTAGAGCTACTGGACCGAGGCCATGCGGTGGTGGCTGAGGGTCCTATTGATTAGAGAGCAGTCAGAGTTGGGACTGTGGAGGTGGCAAGGATTCTGGAGGCAGACGGTTTGTACACCTACGACACGTTCTCTCTCTTTCTCTCCCCCTCTCACTCGATTTTGGTCCAAACGGACTCCGATCGAAGCGTGGGAGGTACCGATGGGACGGGCTCGACGCGAGGATCGTGCTAGTACCCTTCTTCCCTCGGATCATGGAGCGTGGAGGCATGTGGGAGCGAGAGGATGGTGTGGCCCCCGTCGCCCGATCTGCACCGATTCGCGATCTTCGTCGCGCAATAGATTCCTCGACTTGCCAGGAACTCATTGACGCCACATGCATCGCCATCCGCCATCATTTTCATCATTTTTCGTGCAAACATCATTTTATGAAATTTTAGTCTAATTTCTTAAAAATCGTTCTTCTCTCTCGATTTTGGTCTAGACGGTCGCTGATCGACGCAAAGGAGGTACCGTTGGAAAAGTCGTGTAGCGTAGGTCGTGGTGACGCCCTTCTTCCCTCGATTTACGGAGCGTGGAGGCAGGTCGGGCCGAGTGGAGCTGCGGTGCCCCTTTGTCCATTCGTGCCTCGAACGTCATTCCCATCGTGTAAGAGGTAGGGGGATGGAATCTTCTCCTCGCTAGGAACCCGCCGGTACCACATGCACCATGGTCAGATGCAAATTTTCTCGATTTTCATGTAATCTTCCATGCTAGTGTTAATTAGCCTTAAATTCATAAAATTGACTCCATGACCATCATTTTTAAGTTTGAATGGCATGCTTAGTTATGGAATGTTGGTATGGTAGGGTGGTTTGTTAGAAAAACTAGTTTCCCCTTGATTCCCGTCGATTTCGGTCGACTGGGAGGAGGTTCGATTTCAGACTCCGCAGGTTTGCAACCTAGACGGTGCAACGCACCACCCTAGGTGCATTACAATCCCTTGACGCACCAGGCCTAGTGCGTTACCTGAATTGTAACGGGCCACCCCTGATCCGTTACTTGACCATTGATCGTTCCTCTGACCGTTGACTGAGATAGGCAGTTAGTCTGATGGCCCAGCCCTGTTCCATCGTAGTCACGTAACGCGCCATCTTTAGTGCGTTACATTCTATTCAAAAACTATGGATTTTTAGGTGTTCGGGTGCCTTTAACGGACCTGACCTTGTGCATTAGAATCGTGTAGCGCACCTTCCCTGGTGCGTTACATTTTATGTGTAAAACTATGGATTTCCTGGCGTTCTGGTAAGTGTAATGGCCCATAGGAGGCGCATTACATGAGTGTAACGCCCCATGCTTGGTGTGTTACAGTCTGTGTGTTTGTTTGTATTCCTGAATTGTTCGGGTGAGTGTAACGGATCGACGGAGGCGCGTCACAAGCAATGTAACGCCCCTACCCTGATCCGTCACACATTGTAACGGGGTGATCTTAGTCCGTTACGTTCCCTGACATTCTAAAAGATGTAAGCTTAGTTCCTAATGCATTCCATATTAAATATTTTTAGAAAATCCATAAAAATTAAATAGTTTCAAAAATTCATAAAAATAAAATATTTTGAAAATCCAAAAGGAATCATTATGGCATGCATTGCATCCCTTCCTTGTCAAAGAGCTTCAATTAGTTAAACGGTCAAATGAAGACCGCCCAACATTAACACGGTCTCATGAAGACCGTTCAGCAACCTTCTACACACTTCGGTCACTAGCATTTGAACGGCTTTGGAGTGTCCGTTCCATACCACCCACGGTCAGACCTGGACCGTTCTTATCCTTTGAAAGGACCACATTGGACCATTTAGGTCATTCTTTGTGTTCTGACCGAATTGCTTTAAGCGGTTTATCTCTAGACCGTGTTGGCCATGGGGCGACCTACTGGATGGCAGTTCATCTCCCTGCCACATCAATTTGTGTTTTTGCATCGTTCCTCTTTAAGTCCGTCCGTCTCTCGCCCTCACTCTCTCGTACTTCTCTAGCGTCAGTTAGCATTCGCATCCACATTCATTCATTCATTCATTTTCACAAAGAAAATCTATAAAAAGTACATGTCATATCATATCATAACCATCCATGTACAAAGTCACCTCATAAGTCCATCAGGCCTATCCCTCTAGCCTATCGCTATCCCCACCTCCCTCCCACCTCTTCGATGGCGGGGCCATCAAGGAGCTGGTGTCCCCCTCGCGGCGCCGTCGGCGACGCTCCTACTCCTTATTCCTCCAGTGACCAGAGGAACCCGTGAAGTAGCTGTGGTACGAACCATGGGTGCCATGGGTGCTACCGCTTGGTGCCACTCTGCTCTACTCTCGGCTCATCCCCCGGAACGCCCGTAGCTCCCCTTGTAGCCCTGACACCTCTATCAGAGCACGCTCACGCTCCGCTCAGACCCAGACCAGCTCCTCAGCACTGGCTCGAAGTCGCTCAAGCTCCGCGCGAAGGAGCGCCATCTTGATCGCGTCTGTCGGTCGGCTCCGTCATAGCTCCTCCCAAAGGTGGGCCATCTCCTCCCGTGCCACTGCACGGCTCTGCTCTAGCTCCTCCCTCAGTCGGGTCAGTTCGGTCGTCTGCATACATGCATCATGGTCAGTCAAACTACATTTCATAAGCATAATCAACAGGGAAAGTGTAGTGGTTACTTACCCTCTCGGAGAGCACTGTCTCGGCTACCACAGCCCGTGTCACCATCCGCGAGAACTTTGCGTCCTGCTCAGCACGGTCCGTAGTAGTCTGAGTGGAAGAAGACGGAGCGTCGGTCCCCTGTCACTGGGCTCCCACAACTCACTGCATTTTAGAACTACAGGGTCAGTCATTTCATAATAATAATCATAATCAAATGCATAATTAAGTTTAAGGGTTAAGGAAACTCACCAGAAGGGCCAACGCCTGTCGGGCCTCACCGACGTGGCTCGCAAACGTCGTCCTGGTGCCCAAAGCTTCAGGCAAGTGGCGGATGTGCATCGACTTCACCGACCTCAACAAAGCCACCCTGAAGGACTGTTATCCGCTGCCAAGTATCGACCAGCTCGTTGATTCTACCGCAGGTAATGAACTTCTCAGCTTCCTAGACGCGTACTCCGGCTACCACCAGATCTATCTGAACCCCGAAGACATAGAGAAGACCGCCTTCATCACTGACTTTGGCGTTTACTGCTATACCTAGATGCCGTTCAGGTTAAAGAACGCCGGAGCTACTTATTAGAGGCTGGTCATTCAAATCTTCGAGGAGCAGATGGGGAGGAACATTGAGGCCTATGTTGATGACATGATCGTGAAGTCATTGAAGGCCGAAGAGCATTTCGCTGACTTAGAGGAGACTTTCAACACCCTTTAGAAATACCAGATGAAACTTAATCCTGCTAAGTGTGCCTTTGGGGTTAAGTCTGAGAAGTTCCTGGGCTTCCTGGTGACTCACCGCGGGATCGAAGCCAACCCCGACAAGATCCAGGCCACCTGGACATGCGGCCACCTACCTGCGTCAAGGACGTCCATTGCATGATTGGGAGGATTGCCGTGCTCAACCGCTTCCTATCCCAGGCGGCAGAATGGTGCTTGTCCTTCTTCAAACTGCTAGGAGGGCCATAGCTGGCATCTGCCACCTTCGCATGGGACAGCGAGTGCCAATGAGTGTTCGACGAGCTGAAAGAGTTCTTGACGTCACCCCCGGTCCTGTCGAAGCCAATTCTCGAAGAGCCGTTGTATCTATATCTCTCCGCAACCTCCTCCAACATAAGCTCGATGTTAGTCTGAGACGACGAAGGCACCCAAAGGCTGGTATATTATGTCAACAAGGTGCTTCTAGAGGCCGAAAGAAGGTACCCGACAACCAAAAAACTCGTGCTAGCGTTGGTAACCTCGGCCAAGTGCCTCTGGCCCTACTTCTAAGGACACTCTATCGTGGTGCTGACAAGCAAGCCCCTGAAGAAGATCCTAGCTCATCCCGAAGCTTCAGGTCACCTCGTCAAGTGGGCCATACTCCTCGAGACCTACGACATCTCCTACCGACCCTGCACTGCCATCAAGGGACATGCCCTTGAGGATTTCGTCACAGAGAGCACAGCCCCCGCCGAAGAAGTACCCTTGCCGATGACGGGCCCCGCCTGGGACATCTTCATCGATAGATCCTCCAACTTGATCAGATGCGGAGTCGGTGTCCTCCTCCGATCCCCCGAAGGAGTTGAACTACAATACGCCTTGAAATTTGGCTTCTCAGCATCCAACAACGTCTCTGAGTATGAGGCTCTCATCTTTGGGAGCTGAGCGAGTCCAAATTCATACCGACTCCCAATTGGTCGCCAACTAATAGGTCTTCTAATTGGTACAACCTACATGGTCGTGAGAGAATCCACAATGAATGGTGACCTGAGGAGGCCCCCAAGTGAAGGCCAATGTCTGCCACCACAAAATGAGGGGTAAGAGGTCTTCCATGGCACTGAGGGAGATGTTCCTATTGATATAGTGCAAGAATATGACTCCATGTGTGCCGGAACGCATGCAAAGTCTAGCCTACAATACTAGGGGAGCAAGTTCGAAACACGTCGGAATTTGGTGTCCCGTTCAAGCTAGTGAAATGGTCACCCTTGTATATCGCATTGTTTGAGTGACACATGAAGACTGGGGCACTGTTCACTGTGCCAACTTGACTCGAGTCCTAGGTCCCGGACTATGCAAACAGTGCAAGGAATGAGAAATAAAACAGCAAATCAACTAGATCTAATAAATCGCATCAATGACTAATGCTGCATTCAAGTGAAACACGCCACCCCTGTATGTCACGCTATTCTGAAACACAAAAGATATGGCTCATTTCATCTTGCCAATGAGGAATGCCCATTAAGTGCTCAGGCCACGCAAACGGTGACATGCAATAACAAATTAATGCGAGTAGAACAGCGTCCGTGCATGGTGATACTTGGAGCTTCCAGTTGCACGACCTCGACTTCAACGGGAATGCCGAATGCACCCACCGCCTCCCTCTCGCCGATCCTGCCAACGGAGGGTCAGCTGATCTTTGCGCCATCCTGCAAGAAGAAAGGTGGGGTGGACGTCTTCATGGCTCTCCTGCATGGGCATCCTGAGGTCTTCGAGCAGATCTCACACCGCTTGAACTGAGCGAGTATTTGTTCTTAGTTTTTTTTGTCGGTTAGGAGAGAGGATCGAGGCGCTTGTGCACGCCCAACACAGTGTGCGGATGAGGGGCGCCCCACGGGAATTCCGTGCGTATGCCCAGGATTAAACCCGTGCCCTCCTCCTTGAGAAGGAGAAGGGATGTCCACTGCACCACTGGAGCGGGACTAGTATTTCTTGTAGTTGCCGGGGTGTTGTGTGACTGCACTAAATTTTTAGCCGTGTCTCCATTCGTGAATCTGGTTAGGGATCATGTGTGTTAGATGTATAAAGCTAAAAGTGCCAATTCTGTTGTAAACATGGTCGTATTATTAAGGTCATACTATTGTTTCACTATTTTATCATCTGACACAGGTTAATCACTCGACCTAGATCTAGCGGTGGTGACTCTGAATATCAGATTGACCTTCCACCATATTATTGTCACAATTCCGTGTGAGAATTGAGGGCAAGAGATGAGGCCCAATCCCAAAATGTGTAAGTAACATTGCGAACCACTGTAGCTTGCCCGATCGGTCCAACTCTTTCGGATCGGCCCAATTTAATTTACTCGGCCCAGGTATGATCTACCCACCAACTTCTTTATTTTCTATTTCTATGTACACCACACCTATCCTTTTAACCCTTCCGAGCCCTCCAGCTCGTGGGCGGTGGGCCAGGATTTGAATGGTATCGGGTCATTTTCGGTATTCGGATCTTGGGTTATTATAGCCTTCATCGAAGCCAACATTAATCGCTCCCCGGGGACCTTACGCTTAGACCCTCGTCGCTCTGCTTCATCTTCCTGGGCAACCCGCTTGCCCTTATCCCGAGCAGAAGAGGAGCCCTCGAGGGCTGGAGGCGCATCCAAGATAGTCGCCCCTCCTTGCTAGTCAGCCCCTAGCTTTATGGACATCTGGCGATCCCCATCAGTACTGCGCCATGGCTCTGTTCACCAAAAGGCAGAGTATCAGCGGAGGATTAACCAACAAGCAAAGGGATGCGAGATGTCGATCCCCAAGGCCCTTACCCTTGGGAGGCAGCGCTGCGCACATAGTACTCGATGTTGTCCAAGGTCATCAGCTCCATGGTCGACTGCCAATTATTCTGAAGAATCTTACTCTCCTCCTCGATCTCCGGAGAGAGCACTGGATGCTTCACTGGGAATACGGGCTGGAATTCAGATTGATGGGAAATGCCCAGGCAACGCCCTTAGAGGGTCCTACCCAAAAATATTGAGTTTCTCACCCCTTGTGCGAAGAATCTCAAGGGGAGAGGGTAACACAACTCATACCACTCCTGGCATGGAGGTAAAGGAAGCCCTTCCCGACATGAGTATGCTTCTTCAGTTCGAAGAAAGCATGGAAGAGGTCGAGAGATGTGGCAAGGCCGCACAAACAGTAAAGAGTGATGAAAGAAAAAATGAAGATGTAGGAATTGGAGACCAATTGGATAGGAGCCAGCTGATAAAATCCTAGCAGACTTATGACGAAGGGGTGAAGGGGTGAAGGGGAAGACGGAAGCCGCACTTCCAGGCCAAAAGAAAGACACAGAAAAGGCCTGAACGAGTAACCAAACTAGACTCATGGGGTTTGGCCGGAGAGAAGAAATATCGCCATGAATGTTTGAGGCGGATCTCGAGATCCTTCACCTCCTGTTCAGTCAACTCGCTGCGAGGACAGGGGGCTAGGCGTGAGCTCTGAGCCCCCCGCCCCTTGATCGATCTCCTGGACTTCGGCGTCATCATTATGCTCCGCCATGGAAGCTCGAGACAAAGAAGAAGGAATGCTGGAATCCGACGAACTGGCCAGAGGAGGAAGTTGATGGATCACTTTTGTAGTGATCTCCGCTAATTCTGTAAAAGCTTCTACTATCCCTGGCTCCCTCCGATTATCTGCCCAGTGCATGAATTCTGTTGTGAACCCACGGAAGCAACGAAGGAAGGAAAAGTTCTAAACGGAGGAAACGTAAAGTGTAGGCATATATATAAGCTATTCATAGGCGCGTAAACCCCCTCCAACCTACTCTGTGACCCAGAGCACCCTCCGTAGGGGGTTTACGTGGACCAGCTTCACCCCCTTAAGCCAACCCACGTAAACCCCATCTAGGGGAGGGGGTTTACGTGGACCGGCTTCACCCCCTCAAGCTAGTCTGCGTAAACCCCTTGTGACCCTTCAACTTCCCCTATATAAACCCCTTAGGAGCTCAAGGGGCAGGGGCATCTAGTACTGATCACTTAACACAGAACGCTAGCATCCAACAACTCCAAGGCTTCGAGCGGCTCCCTTCAGTGAGCTAAGGAGAATTGTGTGTGGGTGACTTGTTCGTCGGCTTGGCACGCCGAGGGTATGCCGTTTGCACTTCCCTCACGTGCTAACTAGCCGCAACACACAAGTCCACGCCCGCCGCATGTGAGACACTACAACAAGGGTAGACATCCCCTCATGCTGAGATCGCCCTTCACGCATCTGTCAACCACGACCACGCACGTGTCATGACGTCATGCTCCTTCTCAGTAACGAGGCCACGTTCGACCACTCAACTTGAGCCGTGATCGACCCTCACTTGGGCACCGGATCGATGTATCCCTTCAGTTGCCCAGCCAGTCATAAGCCCCCGTTTGGCACCACGGCCATGGCCCACGTCACAGGAGGAACCTTCTGCAAAACACACGTGTGTTCATATGCCACGCATCGACCTAGGGACCGACTAGCACGTCGGAATTATCCTGTGGCATGCACCTATTGTACCCTGGCCACCATGGCCCGCCTGTAAAAATATATACCTCTTAGTGTTACATCGCCAGTTGGACGTATGCTCTCGCATCCACGTTCGGGCCTCCAGCAACCCTCTGTGTCACCTAGTGTGAACCTCCAGCACCCCTTATCCCCAGCCAATAGTACCCAGTCTAAGACAAACCTATAGCTACAAAGTGCTCTTGGCTCTTCACCCCGGGCTTCAGGAAAATGGACTCTTCTTCGACATGGAACAAAGGTCTTTGGATTCAATCTGATGTAAATAAACACCGACTGCTTGCGGTCGGTGGGGAAAGACGTCCTGTACACGACTCCCCACAGTCGCCTGCCCACTCGCACCCACGGAACCGTTATTCCCTCCACGTGTATCTCACCCCTTGAGTCCACGTGCCGCGCCCTGGTGGCGCATCCCCGGCTAAACATTCGGTTCCACGGGTGATTGTCGAGAAATCGACTGGCACACCCGCATCCCAGTCACGTTTCCCCTCAACCCGGAAACTTCCCGTGTCACTCGGTCTCCCCTCGACTCTCCGTTAAAGGCGAATGCACGGTGCCGCTTTGAGATAGATACGGTCACGAGAGAGAGTGCCCGAAACACATTACCTTCTGGTCTATCTCCCGTAGCTATATCCTACCCCTCACTCCGGTCACCGCACACACGTCACGCCGGCGACAAACCCCGCTCGCGCGCGAACAAAAGGATGCCACGCCCGGTGGGACATGTCCCGCCTTCCTTCTTTTTGCTGAGGAGAAAGTCCGTGCCAACCCTGAAGCCCTGGTGCCCTTTTCCTGTCCTTGCAGGAGAGGTAGAAGAAGAGCACATGTTTGCACTTTCCAGCAGCTTCCAGTTCACCTCCCAGTTGTCCGATCGTGTTCGACGACTGTTAGTGGCAGTTGTCCCAGGTTGTCCGGTGTTTCAACAACTATGGCGGTCGTCACCTATTGTCCCATCATCGTCGCTACCCACGCACGGGTGGGCTACTTGGCAGTGTCGATCGCTTTTGACAGTTTTGCCCTGGTCTTCGGATCGCCCTACTTTTTGGGTGTGGTCCCCATGGCTACTCTGTCGCCACCCCTAGCTCCTGTCTCTTTTGGCGCCACCAATGCGCCACATCAGTTACCAGTCTCGGTAGCCAGACTGAGCGTCAGGCTCAGATATCCTGTTACTGGTCCCCATAGGGGTTCCGGACCAGTCCCAGCCTGGGCAAGCGCCAGCCCCCGGGCCCAGCTCGAACTGACTCCTGACGTAGGTTTCATGTCCCGAGTTTCGGTCTCCACTTCTACAGTTCGCTAGGGCCTCTAGCCTCGGGCCCCGGCCAAGTCGGCATCCAGCGTGGGTCTCCACCTTCAGGTGTTCGACTCCTCAGCACCCTGCTCGGGCCGTCAACCCTGAGCCTCCACCGAGCCGACTCCCCACACGGGTCCCTTGGCCCGGGGGCGTGGCTCCCCAGCATCCCATTCAGGCCTCTCGGCCCTAACCTCAGAAGAGCAACCGTGTCACTCGGGTTCTCAACCCCCGGTATGAGGCATCTCAGCACCCAGACCCGGCATACAGCCCCGGGGTTTCCCAAGGACGACGCTTGGCGTGAGTAGCTCGCTTCAGGCTTCGCACCTCCCGGTTCCACCTCAGGGACATTTCTCCCTCAACCTGACAATGTTAGCTCCCAGCACTGGTCTGCCTCTATGGGACGCGGTGACCCCGGCATAGACCGAGGGCCCCCTATCGCGCCTTCCGGTATCGCCAGCTCCCAGTCTAGGCTCAAGGCCTCGGGTCACCGACACCCCGGTACCCCCTGCAGTGTCATCTCTAGGTGCAAGCACATCGTTGCGAGCATTTGCAACACTAATGTCGGCTCGGGCAAAGGCTTACACTCGAGTCACCCAGCCACCGGCCTTCACTATAGACTTTGCGTCTTGGGGGCGTATTCTGGTATTCCCGGTGGGTGGCCCCGCACCACCAGCATTCACAGACCGGGTTTTCTCGGTCTACCACCTCGGAGCGGAATCATCTTTGGCTCTCCAGAAGAAGCAGCGTCGTAGCCACAAAGGCAAGCGACCTGCTACTGTCACCAGCAACTCCGGCAAGACCATCCTTGTTGGGGACTTACGGATTCGCCTGGATGGGGGTGAACCTATTGTACCTCTAGAACGGATCATCTCTACGGTCCCTACTACCAACCGCTTTAGCCTCCTGCAGCGAACACGGGAAGACAAGACGGAACTCAAAAGGGTGAACGCTTCGACAACGGCCCAAAGGCACCAGTGCTAGTTCGACATCCCAGCTCCCAAGTCCCGTTAGAGAAATAGGGACAAGGGGGACCAGCAGTCCGACTTGAGAAGGATCTGGGGTATCCCAGAGGAAGCTCAAGCTATCTGGGAGGCACGTCTCAGCAACCCCTTTCGGGCACTAGGACGCCGCGCCAAGCAAGGTGCGACTGGCCCTACAGCCGCATCATCTGACGGTGCCCAGCCCCTCATCGCCTCTTGCTCAGATAGGCTAAAATAGTGATGGGCTCGTTCTGGGCCCCACCAATATCCAGCCTTGAGTTCTCCTCAGGCAGATGCCGCAATAGAGACTCCTCTGCAACGCACCTCGGTCTTTGATAGGCTGGGGACACCCA
Organism: Amorphophallus titanum; assembly: GCA_024336825.1. Taxonomy (NCBI): domain Eukaryota; kingdom Viridiplantae; phylum Streptophyta; class Magnoliopsida; order Alismatales; family Araceae; genus Amorphophallus; species Amorphophallus titanum. Next base: position 6,032,620 of record JANBPO010004458.1, on the reverse strand, counting down.
TCCGCCCCAAGAGGCATTCTCAGAAGAGGGGGACGGTCTGGCTCCTCAATGACGTGGTCAGGGTGTTCGCGTGCTACATCGCTGGGCACCAGCCTGAGGTTCAGACTGACGATCTGAACCAACCCATATCCCACCTCAGGATACCTCGTCACCCGACTCAGTCGCCTACCCTGGTTGGCTACGTCGGCACTTCTGTCTGGCCTCAGACATCGACGTGAGTGGAGGAAGTTCCTGTCGAGGAGCGTGCGACCCCCATCAATGTAGAACCGGTCAACGACGACTCTCCGGCCAGTGAAGTCCAAGAGATGACTCTTGAGACTCTCATGAAGGAGAACCAGCACTTGAAGGCCCTTCTGCAAGACTTACTTAACCTCCCCTACCCAGCTACAGTTGCACTGGACCCCGAACCAGCCTTTGCCCCTCCAACCGGTGCACCTCTAGGTCAACTTCTCCCAGTGCACTCCCATTGCACCTTGCCCAGCACACTCTTAATACCACCTTCAACAGGTGAACTCTGCCCCTCCAAACGGTGCACCCCTCACCCGGTACACTCCCTGGTCTTTATATGCATTGCCCTTGGTGGCCCAGCCTTCAGATGTGCATAAACCCCTTTCACAAACACCCAAACCCTGGCCTCAATGTGCATAGGCCTTACCCTCTACACATTTCCAGTGTGCATGGGTCTTGCCCTCCACGCACTCCTAACTCACATAAACCCTACCCCAACGTGCTCATACCTTAGCTTACATGTGCATTAACCTCTTGGAGCACAATTGCTCATGTGCTCAGACCCTAGCCCCCCCAATATGCATTAACCTTAGCTAACTGGCCCTTCACACATCCCGTATGTGCATCGACCCAGACCTCTACATATTTCGCATGAGCGTCAACCCTTGCCATTCACACATCTCACATGCACCGACCTCACCCTGTGCATGCACAAACCTTGCACAGACCTTGGCCAGAACCTGCATGGAACTTGCTCAGACTTTGCACAGACCTTGCCTGAACCTGCACAGACCCTGGCAACCCAGCTCTCAAGCCTACACAGACCTTGGCCCTTATATGCATGGACCTACATAGACCTTTGCTTAAACCTTCATAGACCCTGGCAGCCTAGCCTTCAAATGTGCATAGACCTTACCTAAGCATGCACCGACCTTGCTTGCGTGTGCACTGACCTTGCCAGCAACTGTACCGACCTTGCCAGCATCTGCACCGACCTTGTCCCTTGCATGGCTAAAGGCTGCACCGACCTTGCCCTTGCGTGGTTGAAAGCTGCACCGACCTTGCCCATGCATAGCTGCCCATATGCACCGACCTTGCCAGCATCTGCACCAACCTTGCCCCTTCATAATTTAAAGCTGCACCGACCTTACCAACATCTGCACCGACCTTGCCCCTTCATAGTTCAAAGCTGCACCGACCTTGCCAGCATCTACACCGACCTTGCCCCTTCATAGTTCAAAGTTGCACTGACCTTGCCCACACATAGCTACCCATATGCACTGACCTTGCCAGCATCTGCACCGTCCTTCCCCACGCATAGCTGCCCATATGCACTGACCTTGCCAGCATCTACACCGACCTTGCCCCTTCATAGTTCAAAGCTGCACCGACCTTGCCCACGTATAGCTGCCCATATGCACCGATCTCATCTCAAACATGCACCGACCCTTCCCCTTGGACCAGGCCAAACATGCACCAACCTTATCCCCATCATGCTTAAACTTTGGCCCAGCCTGCACAGACCTTTCCCCCAGCCCCTTTGCAGAACACCAGCAAATCAACATACACAGCACAGCAAAAATAAAGGCATATGAAGTGTCAAAATACAACTACAATAGCGCGGAACAGGAGTCCCATGGGCCGTACGCCCTCGTCTCTTCCTCCGACGCACGACCCGTGGGGAGTATTTGTTGTACCCAGACTATTTCTTGGCAAAATCACAAGAAATAAGGGTTCGGGCATTCCATCGAACACCCTCCAGGCATGGGCTATCCAACCCTTTCTACAATCCTGTCGGTCCCTACAAGGGCCCTGACCAGCTTGCCATGATGCACGGCGACACAAGCAACTCCTCAGAGTCAACTCCAGCCACTAACATGCGGGCCTTGCCCGTACCCTTCATCGCCGCCTGGGCCAACCCGGGGGTGCCCCGACGTCGAGCCATGCCACGTGGCACCCAGTAAAAAGGGCCAATGGGCCCACCCAGAAGCACGCCTTTCAACCCTCCAAGGTCAAAGGGTGACCTAACTAAGTCAACCACAGGCTTTGGGGGCGCACTACACGCATATACGGCTCACGCGGGTATGTTCGGCATTCCGTCGAACACTTTGTGGGTGCATATGTTCCAGCCCATCTACACCAAACCACGGGCCACCCTGTGGTTCCAGCCCCTCAATTGGGTCCCACAATGACCCCCAGTGAGTTAGGCCCAACCCCGACACTCAAACACGTTGCAATGAGCCATCTGATCCTAGCATTAGGGACAACTCGAGGCTACCCTTGACAACCCACCGTACAACGTGGCACACAGCTCGAGGCATGACTCACAGCCACAAAGTGCCTTCCCTTAGCTCCCACGAGCTATCATTGTCAACCCAAGGCCCGCTGTGTGGCCCCTCAGCCACCGACTCAAGCCGTTCGACAATCCGGGGTGTGTCGGGCATTTACCCGAACACCTTGCGGGTGGCTACGACAACCCAAAGAATGGCGCCCCCATGGGCCTGTACCAGCCTCCCGGAGATTGAACTCTATCAAAGGATAGCCCCGAATGACACAAGAAGACCCTCGGGGGCCATCCCCCAGGGTTACGACCTACCTCGGGGCCAATTTGCCCCAGGGACAACCGCGCGCCCTCGGGAGGGCGAACCTCCTTGGGAGTCGTGCCCTCCCTCTAGCCCGATGGTCCCACGACCCCACTCAGTTTCGGTTCATCTCATTTGCGGACCTACGATGTGATTTGTGTGCCATACCAATTCGAGGAATCAACACGTGGAAGCACAGAGTGACAGCACGATGGGTTCACTCTCTGGTCAACGCGCACAAGTCTCGACTTCCACGTATCCTCCCAATCAAAACGTCCTTTTCTTCTTAGTTAATTTAGGAAGAAACAAGGGCAAAAATGTAATTTTATATGGTGGGACCGGCCCCCTCTCTCTTGGCACCACTAAACTTAGATCCGAACCACTAAGAATCCGCTACGACAAGGGTCTTATAGTGTCGATTTAGCAGCCAGGGGGCACGTTAATTTAAAAGCCATGGGGGCGCCGATTTAGCAGCAAGGGGGGGCGCACCAGTTTAGGCCAGGGGCGCGTCGGTTAAACAGGAAAGGGGCAGGCCATGCCGGTTTAGCCCAAGGAGAAGTCGTGGGCCAATTTAAAAGTAAAGGGGGGTTCTGCCCCAGCTCCGAAGCTGCCCAGACAAATGCTTGGCCTCTAGTACTGCCTTGGCATTGATGCACCATCTCCAGGGTGTCCATTTCGAGGCCTCTGGGCCTCGGTTTGTAATTCTGAGTGATTTTCGACACATGTCGAACCCACATCTGAATTATTGGGTTTTTCCTGATTCGGCCTTTGGCACTGCCAGCTGGGGAGCCATGGCCATCTCTTCTGCTAGAGGGGCTTCTTTATCGGGTAGCGGACCACTAGGTGTGCTCTCATCCTGATCGGGCGAGGTATGGGGTTTGTTCAACCTTTTCGTCTCTGACTTGCCCTCGAGTGTCGAGGCACGCATTCCGTTTGGTCATCATCATTTATTTGTTTTGATGTCCACAAATGCCCCCTACTCGCGAGTGGCGCAAGCGAGGGATGAGTGCGCGGGACCGGTGAGTGTATCTCCTTGTCTAGCCAGTGGTCGACATAGGAGTAGAACATCGTTGGTTTCACTTGAACCACCCTGGCCACACACTACATTGATTGGTTCCGATAGAGAGCCAGGCTCCAATCCAGATAACATCGTCAGCATTGGGCCTATGCTAACGCAAGGGATTAGGTTCATCTGGCCTTAGACGTATGGTCTAAGCCATTTAGGTCATCTTGAACATCGTGGTGGGATGGATGGATAGTGTTAGGTTGAAGAGGATTGTTTATTCATTGGCCTAGGTGAAAGGTCTAGGTCGAAGGTTTGTTCGTCAATGCTGACAGGGTGCCGGGAGCTGGCGTGGTTTATTCGTCGACACGGGGTGAGCGCCAAAGTAGAGAGGGTTCTTTTGTTCATGGACTTGGATGGAAGGTCCGAGCCAAGAAAGGAAGGTTCTTTTTGTTCATCAACTTGGACGGAGGGTCCGAGCCAAGCAAAGAGGGTTCTTTTTATTCATTGGCATGGACGGAAGGTCCGCGCCAAGCAAAGAGGGTTCCGTTTATTCATCGACTCAAACGGAAGGTCCGAGCCAAGCAAAGAGGATTCTTTTTATTCATTGGTTTGGATGGAAGGTCCGAGCCAAGCAAAGAGGATTCTTTTTATCCATTGACATGGACAGAAGGTCCGAGCCTAGCAAAGACGGTCTTTTCGTTCATCGACTTGGATGGAAGGTCTGAGCCACTAGTTTATTCATCAGTGGGACTAAAGATATTCAAATAAAATAAAAAATACAATGATAAGACTCAAATAAAATATAAAAACTACATGCTATGACTCAAAGAAATGTGAATGACACGATGGTACATGATGACGATCCATCCGAGCTCTGAAAAGTGTGGAGGCGTAAATGATGTCCCCATCAGACGCTCATCCAACTTTTTCAACCAAGTTGGGTGCCGCTGCCTTCGGCTCAGGGACTCCCAAGGGGGCCCCTCCGATACTACCCCCAACAGAGGGCAGTCCAAGCCCCTAAGGGGGGCAGTTTGCCCTTCTGACTTCTATTTATGACTGTTGCCAGTTGCCGGTGACTCTCCCTGTTAGGGACGAGTTCCAGCGCTGCTCCTCCCAAATGCTCCTTGAGAGGGTCATGGAGGGAGGGCTTTTCCTGGCCCAGTTAAGGGCCAAGATCGTGGATCGCCTCGCACAAGCAAAACAAGGCAAGGTGGCACAGGCTAAGGCTGGTGCCGAGTCAAATCAGAAGCTCAGCCAACTCTCTACCGAGCACGAGGCCCTTCGTCAAGAGGTGGCATCACTCCACTTCCAAGCTCGAGTAGATCAGGAGGAAGTGCGGTCCCTGGCCAACCTACTATCCCATGCCCGATGCTTGGCTGACCTCAAGAGCGAGCTCTTGGATGAAGAGCGCCAAGCTCATGAGGCGAGCTCAAGGCAGTGGGAGGCCGAGCGGGAAAAGCTCCATGGCTGCCTCCTTACAGTGGAACGAGAGAAAGCAAAAGCCAAGATGAAGGTAGCGGCGATCAAGGCAAGGGTAGTGGAGATCGAGGTAAGGGGAGTGGAAGCCGAGACGAAGGTGGTGGAGTGGTCTCTTGCCTCGGAAGAATACTAAGAGGCTCTAAAGAAGACCACCTTCGCCTACTATAAATCAGGCTACTGGCATAGGCTGAGGAAGGGCTTCACTCAAGGGTTCAAGAAAGTAATATGAGTGGCCTAGGACCAAGTTCTCGATGAACTTACTTTTGAGCCTGGGTAGTGATACGACTCAGATGAAGAAAGCTCAACCCCCTCCGTCCACGCCTGAGCCTGGTGCCTCGGATGAAGAGAGCGAGGGCCCACCTGACGCTATGGAGGAAGAGATGCCTACCCCAGCCGCCCCAAGGGACCTCACGGTCGAGACAGTTCTCACACAAGTGAGGTCAATGCCCAAGCCAGTGTCCTCCGAGGGGACCGAGCGTACGTAGCCTTCTGTCATCGAGGTGGCGCCAGACACCAAAGACCCTCCAGCTTCCCATCCTCCGGAAAGGTAGTCGATTCCACGATCTTCCTCTTTAATCTCAGTAGACTGAGATCAATTTGTACTTGACTTTTTGGCCTTCTTTCATTTCTCGCCATTATCTTTGTACTTTCCTTCCTTTACTTCTTATGAAAGGAAATGTTCTACGAATCATGAAGGAAATAATTGGATTCAGATCCTTAACAAACCTCTCAAACCTGAGAAACCGATATAAGAACAAATTTTGCAACTGAAACCAACTGAAACACTTACAAACTTGTGATCTTTTTCCTGAAAAGGAAGACAAAAAGAACAAAGAGACTTTATTAGACAAAAATGGTCGAACAAGACATCCAGGAAGTGAACAAATAAGTTGTGAATCGTATCAGTGGGAAACATGGTTCAGAGATCAACATGCGTTAAAAGAGGAAAACGAAAGAACTAACAATAAACTTCTTCTAGCTAAGATGATAACACAGTGTGGAGAACTATGAACTTAATAACACTAAATTGAAACAATAATTAAGAAAAATAAAAACCACTAACCAAACCTTATCTGAATCCCAACAATTCCAGCCGCAGTAACTGGCAGGGCAGAATCAATCCAGAAGCATCGGTGGACCATGCAGTCACAGCCTCTTCAGAACTCCGACAATAGAACGCCGAAGCCGACTCGATCAACGGACTTCCAGACACGGATAGAGACCAAAAACCAACATGTAGAGCAAAAACTGCAACCTCACTCGCTGGAATTTTCTCCAACCTAAACAAAACAAACAAAAGATTCCAGTCTTCCCTACACCAAAACCGAAACTCCTGCAACAAACACATACAAGAAAACGAAAACCAAATATCAGAGACAAAATATCAGAATCCCTACAAGATCAAAACTCAAACTCCCGCACGAAGCTGCTCAGAAGCCAGGATCTGCCACAAATTCGAGGGAACAAAAACAGCACATGAACAGGCAATAGGAAACCGAAACAACCGGAAGAGCAATAGAAACCACGCAACAAAACAAGATCTGGAACAGGAACATCAAAATCCTCAGAAGAGCAAAACAAATAATAACATATGTTACAAAGTTAAAATATGACACATGTATCTGTATGACACAATTACAAGTCAATCCAACATACTAATCATACAGTCCCAAGACAAACTAAATTGCATAGCGTCATTTTTTTCAAAACTTATCAAACAACATCTTAGGATACAGAGTATAAATTCTGATCAAGTAGACAAGTACCAATCTAACTCCCTGAACAAGTCGCAATCCAATACTGATTCTAACAACGCTAATAAAACTTGTTAAGGAAGTCACATGAAGATAATGTTCTCATATGTTCTAGGGATACTACATAAATTGACATGTTTTTTAGAAGATAGGAGGTTACAAGGAGAACATGCCGAACTTAGACAAATTAATTCAGAAGCACAAATAGGAACATAACCATATTCTTCATGTACAATCAAAGAAACAATATTACAATTTTTTCTCCCTTTGGGAAAAGAAAGGTATTATAGAAATATGTTCATCCAAACTTAACACATTAGTATTTTTTTATCCCCCACACCTGAAAATCAGGGGTGAGCCTCCTATCACTGGCTCAGTAGGGATCCCGCGGAACCCCAACCGAGAACAACGGCGGTACGAAAAGTAGCAATTACAGCTAGAACAACAACGGCAGCAGGAATAGTAGCTACGATAGCCGGTAAAATCTCGGCTCTACAACTACTCCTATTATACCGGAACACAAGACCCAGTCTCCCAGTCGGGGAACAACCAAGCTTTGAACCCGACATTCCGATCCCACGGTTGGGGGACAACCAGACACGAACCGCCCTAGTCACGCTACTAGAAAAACGCCACGATGCTTTAGTCGTGGAAACCTGCCCTCACAGTAGGGCCCAAGCCAAAACTACACAGTCTAGAAACACAATCACGACCACGCTGTCATCAATTCCACGCCGTCTAGGAAAAAGCCCTCGGTGACGCTCACCGGAAACCCTAGACCTTGACTACGGGAACGCTCCCAAAATCACACATGAAGCCTCCGTCTCGCAAACGGGAAACGAAAACTCAGGACACGATAACTCATGTCACGTGACAAGAGTACCACCCACCAGAAGAACAGACCGGATGCATCCCCTGACGTCTTACACCACGCTCCCGTGTCTCGCTACGATGCCCCAGGCAGAGACAAAGACACTAAAGTGATCGGGAACACAAAACAAGGACTAGCTGAGGTCGCGCTCATCAGCGCAGGTCTGACACCCTCAGCCTCGTGTGCACACTTAGACCATACGCCCTAGGCCTGTCCTCTAGCTGGTTATTCCCCCTAAGCCCAGACTCAGCTGTACATGGGGGCCCTACAGTAACCAACCTAACAACCGTCTCTCTCGAGTATGCCGCTCCACCACTCCCGGGTGGGTCAGCACGTGCGTACCGTAAGAAGGCCATGACTAGTGGGGGCTCACAAAATGTGAACATAGAAAACCACGCATACACTCATCTCGAGTAACGTGAAGGAACAAGTGGCTCGTTGTCACTAGACTCTGGGCAACCCACTAGACCTATTAAATTCAATGGTCCTTGAGTTACAAGACTCGGGTCAAGACCATCGCACGTGACGATACAGCATCGTCAATCTGGCCTAATCCCTAGGTCTGAAACCACGATGACACGATTCTCAAGGTAACTCACAAGCTACCGGGTTAATCCCTCCTCCAAGGGACACACGGAAAACCTCCAACTCCATGCTGGTTGACTGCACTCACAGTCTAAGACCACACACATGTCCCCCCTCAAAACTCGGAACACACACGGGGTCACTCAGACCCCAGGACTCACAAGAACGTAAATTGAGGTAATACGATACCTCTGGACACCCAAAAATACGGTCACGGTCCCCACAGGGTGCCCGGGACACTCACGAGGCTAAAGGTCGGTCATTGGATCTCAACCAGACCGACTACTCCTCTCGCAGGAGGGTTGGACAAGGGGTGGGGGAAAGTGGATTACAACAAAAACTACCTCCACACAGGGAGTGGCGCTAAGCCGGCCAGGCGGGGTGGGGGAGAAGACTACTAGGATACCGAAAAGGCCACCCGACTGGTTCTGCCAGCTTCTGGAACAAACAGACCTACAGTCGCTGTTAATGCCGCCACGCACTCCCCCGAGCTTGGAAGTCACTATGGCTGGTGCCAAAACGTCACTGATAGGCCCTGGTACACCTGTGAATTTCTGTGGGTGGCCCCGTCGTCGGCACCGGCCGGGGCGGGCTCAGGTCCTGGACCTCTGCACTCTGGCTCAGACTGGTCTTGGGGTACAGCAGCAACTGGAAGAAGTCGTCACGACCACTCCTGAGGTCCGATTGAGGCGGGACCAAGTCGAGGAGGACCGTGGTCGAGTCTTCATCGAGCGGCAGCCAGGTAGATCACCAGATGATGTTGGGGTTGAGAGATATGTCTAGAAGAGTGGGAGGGGGTCTAGACGGGTCCTGACTGACCTGACCTGCTACCTTGGGGTAGAAAAATCGAAACGGGCTGCTCCGAGCTTCAATCAACGCCCCGCTTATTGCGTTGGACAGGTGACTAGTGGGACTCCAATCCGGCTAAGTGGCACGCCAAGGTGAGCCGTGGTGTGGTCGCTGGAGCTTCTACAAGCTGCCTCTGGTTGCAGGCCAGACTGGTTCTGCACAGTCTGTGGGGAATGACTCTCAGGAAGGCAGTGCCGTCACGATCACTCCTGTCATCAAAATGGTGCGGGACCAAAACAGGTGCGTCCATGAATGAATCCTCTTCGATCTCCAACCAGGAAGGCCACCAGGGGAGGTCGGAGTAGGGAGATAGAGGATGAAGAGTGGAGGGGTGTCTATTCTGATTCTGGGTGGACTGACCTACACACCTGGGGGAGAAAATTTGTAACGGATAGCTCCGAACTCCAAACGAGGCTCTGCCAGCTGTGTTGGATAGAGGACTAGTAGGGGAACGTCCCAGCCAAACGGTGCACTAGGGGAAGCTGGGGTGTTGACGTAGGAGCTTCTACACCAGTGCACTGGTCTTCCCTCCGATGCCAGATGCGTGCTTTGACGAGAATGGACCTCCCAGATAGCCCCGACCTCGGATGAAGATGGGATCACCTCGCCGACAAAGCTAACTGGAAGAGCTTTCCAGCAATATATGGTAGGCCACCTAGAAGTCCAGGTTGTAGTGGAGGCCGGTGTTGCAGCAGGTGGGGACTCCTCCGGGCTTCAGTAGTGCACAGCTAGTAGCTAAGGGGTGAAGAAAAAGGGGTGTTTCTTAGGTGGGGTGCTATTGGGTCTGTGGTGGTGGTGGAAGGGGGGGTGAGATGAGGATGTAGGGATGGGAAGTTATTGTAAGTCCTTGAAGGATGTTTGTTGAAAATGTCAGATTATGAAATAAAGATTTGATTTTATCTATTTGTTGTTTGTACTCATTATCTGAGTCTCTTGATCGACCCGCTTGTATAATTGTTCACGCCTTGATATTTTCACCTTGTTCGGGGCGTGACAAGGGTTGACATCGATTGTCCGATGGGACGGGCTGGTCACACCTCTGAGATGCTACAGCTGGAGTTGTGTCTTGGACTTCCCTCGATGAGGCATAATAGTCTGTTGTCAATGAAGACCTATTATCGCTATGTGTGTTTGATTGATGCTGCTGGAGGAGAGACTCGGCGAGGCATGTTGGCCTGGTGTTGCTAGGGGTCGGCCTTAGCAAGGGCCGTTGACCTAGTGTTGCTGGCGGTTGGCCTCGATGAGGAATGTTGACCGGGTGCTGCTGAGGGCCTGTTCAGGAAGCATGTTGGCCTAAGGTTGCTGAAGACTCGCCTCGGTGAGGCATCTTGGTCGGAGATTGTTGGAGACCTACCTTGGCGAGGCACCTTGATCTGTGGTTGGAGACCCATCTCGGCGAGGTGTCTCGGTCTGAGGTTGCTGGAGACCTACCTCGGTGAGGCATCTTGGTCTGAAGTTGTTCGAGACCTACCTCAGCGAGGCATCTTGGTCTGAAATTGTTGGAGACCTATCTCGACGATGCACGTTGGTTTGAAGTTGCTGGGGACCTACCTCGACGAGACGTCTTGGCCTGAAATTGTTGGGTTTGCCCCTAAAGGGGCGTGTTGGCTTGAAATCGTATTTAGTCGACCCTTGCAGTGTATGGCCAATGTTGATGTTGCTGGGTAACCATCGTGGTGGAATAGCCGAACTTGAAGTCGTCCGACCCATTAAAAGGTACAATGGCCACAAATGATGTTAAACGCATAATCATCATAGTGTGGTGGAAGGTACCTGTTAGTGTGTTGGTTGACCATTGATGTCTATCGACTAGGAACCCCGCTCCGCTGATCATTGAGGTATATTGCCTGTGAGTCACGATCGGCTGATCACTAAGGTGCCGCTGAAGGTATTGTCGCTGGCCGACCATTGAGGTGTGCTAGTCTGTAAGGTATCTTGATTTTTTCATGTGGTTGTTGTTGTTGATCTGCCTGCGAGGCGTAGTGGCCTGTCACTGGCAACTAGAAGTCAGAGGCTGGAAACTAGATACTTAGACTGGAGACCTACCTAGATGAGGCATGTTGCTCTATTGTTGGAATCTGGAAGTTAGAGTCCGAAAGTGGGAAACTAAAAATTGAATACTGGGACTAAAGATTGGGACTTAGATACTAGATATTGGGACTGGAGACTGGATACTGGGACTGGAAACTGAGAACTGGATACTAGATACTGGGACTGGGAATTGGGTATTGGGACTGGAAAAATCAATTTTTTTTTACAAAACTGTCGCTGACCTCTCTCTCTCCCCTCACTCTCTCGAACACACTCTCTCTCTCCCTCACATGTTCTCTCTCTTTCTCTCCCCCTCTCACTGGGTTTTGGTCCAAACGGACTCCGATCGAAGCATGGGAGATACCAATGGGACGGCCTCGATACGAGGATCGTGCTTGTACCCTTCTTCCCTCAGATCGTGGAGCGTGAAGGCATGTGGGAGCGAGAGGATGGCGTGGCCCCCGTCGCTCGATCTACACCGATTCGCGATCTTCGCCGCGCAATAGGTAGGGGAATGGATTCCTCGTCTCGCCAGGAACCCATTGACACCACATGCATCGCCATCCATCGTCATTTTCACCGATTTTCTTGCAAACCCCATTTTGTGAAATTTTAGGCTAATTTCTTGAAAATCGTTCTTCTTTCTCGATTTTGGTCTAGACGGCCACTGATCGAGGCAAGGGAGGTACCGCTAGAATGGTCGTGTCGCGTAGATCGTGGTGACGCCCTTCTTCCCTCAATCCACGGAGCATGGAGCAGAGTTGGATTGAGAGGCACCGCAGTGACCCTTCGTCCGTTCATGCCTCAAACATTGTTCCCATCGTGTAAGAGGTAGGGGGATGGAATCTTCTCCTCGCTAGGAATCCGTCGGTACCTCATGCACCGTGGTCCGACGCCAGTTTCCTCGATTTTTATGCAATCTTCCATGCTAGTGTTAATTAGCCTTAAATTCATAAAATTGACTCCATGCCCATCATTTTTTAAGTTTGAATAGCATATTTAGTTATGGAATGTTGATATGGCATGGTAGTTTAGCTTGAAAACCAGTTTCCCTACGATTCCCGTCGAATTCGGTCGACCGGGAGGGGGTTCGATTTTGAACTCCAGATTTTGGCAACCCAGACGGTGTAATGCACCACCCCTGGTGCGTTACAGTCCCCTGACGCACCGGCACTGGTGCGTTATCTGAATTGTAATGGGCCACCCTTAATCCGTTACTTGACCATTGACCGTTCCTTTGACCATTGACTGAGATAGGCAATTAGTCTATCGGCCCAGCCCTGGTCCATCGTAGTCGCGTTACGCGCCATCTTTAGTGCATTACGTTCTGTTCAAAAACTGTGGATTTTAGGTGTTTGGGTGCCTTTAACGGACCTGACCCTGTGCGTTAGAGTCGTGTAGCGCACCCTGGTGCGTTACATTTTACGTGTAAAACTGTGGATTTCCTGGCGTTCTGGTAAGTGTAACGGCCCCTAGGAGACGCGTTACATGAGTGTAACACCCCATGCTTGGTGCGTTACAGTCTGTGTGACTGTCGTTGTGTTTTCTGTAAATTATTCGGGTGAGTGTAACGGACCGAGGGAGGCGCGTCACAAGCAATCTAACGCCCCTGTATAGGGAAGGGGAATGGGTGTATAGGGAAAGGGAAAGGTTGATTGGGAATTGAGGGGGGAGTAACTAGACTTTATGGTCTTGGGAAGGTGAGGGGTTGGATTAATGGCTGAAGGAGGATGTGGCAAGGAGAGAGGAGAGAGAGGGCTACACCCTAGAGAGAGAAAGAGGAGAGAGAGGGGGCCGCCCCCCTTTTAGAGAGAGAGAGCTAGAGAGGGAGAGAGGCAAAGAGAGAGAGAGGGTGGACACAATTTGTAGCAATTTTTGATTCAATATCTCATTACCTTTTTCCAAGTGGGGTTGGGGTCCTATTTATAGGGATCCCAACATTTACAATAAGCCCCTGAAACTTAGACTAATAACAAATAACCAAAAGAGGGGAAAAAGGGGGAAGGGGCGCCCCTGGGCCAAGCCCACATAGTTGGGCCCATTAACCGCTTAACCATTCAAATGACAACTAACTTAGGTAGAAGACTCATTAACCTAGGTACCAGACTCAAATAAAGTGAAAATTACATCAAAATGACTCAAATAAAAATTACAGAGGACTCGAAGATAGATAATTAGACCATGCTGGATGTCCCCGTGGTGAGAAGATGGGCCCTGAGTGTGGGATCGGATGGTGATGACCCCATCTTCCGGGGGCAACCCAGCGTCTTCAACCCAGCTGGCGTTGAGGAGATCGCCGCCGGCATCCCTGTCTCTACACCAGTTCTAACCTGCCTTGCAGAACAAGTAGGGCCGTCCAGCGAGGACGGGCCAGCCCTTCAGCGTCCCTCGGAAGAGCCATCATTGGCCTCTCTCTTCCAAGAGTCTGCGGGTGGCCAGGGTCAGCCCGATCCCAGTAACAAAGGCAAGGCAGTGCAACTCCCCGACGAGGAGCGGCGCGGCTGCTCACAGCAGACCCAGCCCGACATACTACTGTCATTGGAGGATGCTCGAGCTCGGGTTGACCGAAAGGTTCTCCACCAGATGAAGCGCTTCCCTACCAGCATCATGATCTGGGAAGCCATTACTTGGAGCAAAGATTTTAGGGAAACCCTTATCAAGATACTCCAAGAGCCGAAAATCTATAAAGCATGTGCGGCAGAAATAAAAGATGCCATGTACGAGGCTTTCACAGTCGCTGTCACCTTCATGGAGAAAGACTTTCTGCTCTCTCCTCTGTGCTATAATCGACCCCTCTATATGAAGGGGGGAAATCAATGGGCATGAAGTAAACCGGATCTTGGTAGATGCTAGCGCCACTGTCAACATCATACCCCTCAAAAGATTCAAGACTCTGTATCAGACTCCCTACCTCCAGAAGGTCCAGGCAGTCAAGATATCCAACTTCAATCAGAATACCGAGGAGGTCCTCGGTCAGGTGGATGTTGACTTGGTATTTGATGATTTCGCCTCTAAGGCAACCTTCTACATCATCGACTCCAGCACATCCTACAAAGTGTTGTTGGACAGGCCCTAGCGCCATGAAAATTGGGTCATCCCCTTAACCCTCCATCAATGCATCAAATATATCAAGGACAGGGAACAGCGTGCAGTCTTCACAAACCTGTCTCCATTCACTCCAGCAAAATGCAACCGGGCCGATTCAGCTCTCTACTTCAAGGGAACTGGTCCTTTCCCTGTGATTAAGAGCAAGAGCAACGGCTGGCTCTCCGAAGAAGAATAGGACGACCTCTTCTCCATTGACGAACAGAAGGCCAAGCTTCACCGGCTATGCCTTAGTGCCAAGTCAACCACAGACCGCCCTGAGAGGCGCAAAGTCGATTTTGACGCTAATCTTATTAGCCGAGCGATTGACCAGAGCAAATGTTGCCACCAAACTACCTTCAGCTCGTGTGTGCCCTGGACGAGCACAGGGTCGAGCAGCTCACGACGTTCATCGTCACTTACAAACTACAACACCGGTCTAAGAAAAGGGCTAGAAGGGACAAGTCCATCATTTTCCATAAAGGAGATATGGTCCCTCCAGCCCCACCAGAACATGATTTCGGCTGGTCCAGGCTAGCTGACAATGTCCTAGAAGTCGTCCAAATTCTGGACGACCTGTCACCTTGCATCCGGGAGATGTGCCTCAAGCAGCATATCCCCTAGTGGCAGGACTCTACACAGTAGCGATATTTTCAGAATCTCTGGATACCCTCGCAAGTCCGAGGGAAACCCCCGTTCTCCCAAAAAGACACCAGAGGTCTTGGCTATGACCAAGACCTAGACTTTTGTGTCTACCATACGGTCCACGTCGTGGGACCAACGCAGCAAGCTGTGGACCCGGTTGTCGCCAACACCAAGTTTGATAGCTCGGAAGATAAGGGAGAGGAGATTTTAATCCCACTTCCCGCCAGAACCAGTGCCCCAGTTCCAGCAGCTGATGAGGCTTCCTCATCCTTTCACGAGGATGTTGCGATGGACAAGACCCCCGCGGCCTCCCAGCCAATTGAAGAACCTAGCTCACCACACTTTCCCCATGAGGAAGGTCCCCAGAACAAAGATTGTGAAGCATCGCCGGTGTCGGCAAACAACTTCAGCCAGGCCTCTGGGATGCCAACCGACAGCTGCTAGTCTGACAGGGATGACTTGGGACAACCTCAGGCTGGGTCTAGCAGCGACAATCTTCCAGCCCCATCAGCTTCAACTATCGGCTCTGAGGACCCACGGGTGTACGAAGCCGACACTGATGATGAAGATTTTGTTAACTTCCAGCCAGCACCTCCCGAGCTGGTGGATGGTGGCCAGGCAATCGTCGACAAGCTTATCAAAATTAATCTGGGCAAAGATGAAGCCCCTCACCCGACATTCCTCAGTGCTCTCCTCACCAAAGCAGAGAGACAGGACTACAAGCAACTCCTACTTGAATACAAAGACTGCTTCACCTGGACATACAAAGAGATGTCAGGGTTAAGTCCCTCTGTAGTAGAGTGTGACCTGGCTATATCTCCCCCAAGCACGCTAGTCAAACAACCCTAGCGGCGCATGCGCCACGAGCTAGAACTTCAAGTCACAGTCGAGGTCAATAAGATGACAGAGGTCGACTTCATCGTGCCATGCATCTACCCAATCTGGCTCGCTGACATTGTCCCAGTCAAAAAGGAAAATGGTCAAGTCCACATCTGTGTCGACTTTCAGACCTCAATAAAGCTTGTCCGAAGGATGACTTTCTAGTTTCGATCACAGAAACAATGGTCGGCATGACTACCGGACATGAAGCTCTATCTTTCATGGACGGATCATCTGGTTACAATACGATCCAGATGTCCCTGAAAGACAAGAAGTACACCACCTTCAGATCTCCCAAAGGGATTGTCAACTACAAACGCATGCCCTTCGGTTTGAAGAATGCTAGTGCTACCTACCAGAGGGCCATGACCAAAATCTTCGACGAGATGCTGCACAACATAGTCAATTACTATGTTGATGACCTCATCAAATACTATGTTGATGACCTCATCGTCAAGACCAGAAGGCGAGAGGACCACATACATGATCTGCGTCAAGTCTTCGAGTGTCTCTGGTAATATGGGTTGAAAATGAACCCCATGAAATGCACCTTCGGCCTATCCAGTGGCAGGTTCCTTGGCTTTATCGTTTGATACCAAGGAATTGAGGTGGATCCCAGCAAGATCAAAGCTATCTGGGAACTACCACCACCCAGCAACCTCACCGAACTCAGGTCGCTCCAAGGTAGACTGACCTACATTCGGAGATTCATCTGCAACTTCTCCAGTCGATGCACACCTTTCAGGGAGATTCTAATAGGGTGTTTGGAAACAGTTTTTTTTTAAAAAATAATTTCTATCTAAAAAATTGTGTTAACACAATTTTTGACTTAAAATTTAAAATTGATAAAAATTGACATTTTCTGTTTGGCAGTAGCGTTATAAATTTTAAAATTTGTGTAGACATGTTTGGGTGTTGGAGGGGGCGGGGTGGTTTCTTCTTTGGTGTGGTGTTCATGTGGACTCGAACACGAGGCTGTCGGCGGGGCTGGGGACAGGGACGATGGCGCCGCCGTCGTGGACGGCGCCGCCCTAGATGTGGCGGTGATCCCCCTCGTAGGTCACGATGAGCATCAAAGGGTCGTGCGGGTCCCTCTCCACATGCTTCCTCGTCGGGCATCCGTGCATGGTACTGCACTTGTAGCACCCCTTGAAACAACCACAAGAACATAGCAAGCAGGATCAGAATCCGTGCACTATTTCCATGAAGAAGAAAGGCATCTGCATCTTTTCTGCTTTACAGCCACGAAGGAAACCCAAAAGAGAAGAAGCAAGCTAGCTGCATGCACCCCCCCTCTTTCCCCCCATCACAGGTCGCCATGCACCTTTGCTTCTCTCCACCACCTTTCCCTCCCCTCTCCTGCAAAATAAAATAGAATTCCCACCGACCGATCGACCACCTCATAAGATGCGAACTCTGATCCCTCTCCCACTCACAAAAGGAGCAGCACACATACGTACATACATACATACGTGTGGCGGGTGGCCTCCCACATCCACCACCAGGCTCCAATGGAGTCCTCCGGCAGCTGCACCGTCCCCGGCGCTAGCGCCTCCTTCCACCTGTTCCTGCTGCTGCTGCTGCTGCCGTTCACGGCATGGGCCGTCGACGCGGCCGCCGACCTCGTCCCGCAAGATGGAAGCTCCCTGTGCGCCGCCAAGTGCGGCACGTGCCCCGTCATCTGCACGTCGGCCCCTCCGCCTCCGCCGCCGCAGTCCTACGCCATACGCCAGCTGCCGCCGCCGCCGCCGCCGCCGGGTAAGAAGAGCGACGACCAGTCCTCGCCTCCGGCGCCGCCCGGGGGGCAGCGGGGCCTCTCCTACCCTTACTACTACTTCTACACCTCCGCGGCGCCGTCTCACCCGCCGCCGCCGGCCAAACCCACCGAGTGCCTGCTACTACTCCTGCTCTTCTCGGTGCCTGTGGTGTTCTTATGCTGTTGAAGTCTGCGGGCGGGCATAGCATGGTTGAAGTCTGAGGAGTTTGTCGACGACATAGGTGGGGAGGCTGTCCTTGCAGAACTGGTTGGTGACCGTCCCCTCCCCGCCCTTGGCCATCCTCGGGGTCGGCTTGGTGAAGTCCAGATTCAGGTACTGCGGCGCCACCTGCGCCAACGGCATTCTCGGGAAACGTAGGGGGAAGAGGGAGCACCCCCTTTCCCCTCTCATTTACCTCATCTCCCACCTCCCATCTCCAACCTGCACTTCTTAGTTCGCAGGTAGCAGAGTACTAGCATCTTGAAGAATCGGCCTCGACTTCATCTGGCATCCCTAGAGGCCTAATTGGTATCGTCAGAAGCGTCTTCCTGTCTTCTTCGCAGTGGCAGTGGTCTCGACCCTTTCTGAGTTTGTGACTATCGAAGATAGCCATTCTTCTCCAACTGCGTAGGATAGGTCTGGTCTGCAACCTGAAGCCACTTCCAGAAGCTCCCACTGACACATTCCTGTGTTTCTTGAGGCGCCACTTGGCTGAGAGCTTCTACGACAAGTCCTCTTCCATTACGAAGAAGTGGCACCTCGTTCGACATCTGGAGTAGTGATTTCTCATTTTTCTCCCCTGGTTGCACTGTTCTATCCCCTCTGGGACTGAGAAGACACCTGGTCACTGTTCCGGACTTCGCTGGTGACTTTGACCTCTGCTGACATTGCCGTGGCTCTCCGTTGGAAGAGGAGCTGTCCACAAATCCAACGGTTCCAACCTCGCCTGAATCGGAGCTCAGTAGCACCCGTGGTGATCTCGCCTTCCTACTGCTGTGGTGCAGACATGGTCAGAGCGAGAAGACAGAGGCCCTGCTCATGACCCTGCCTCGACTGTCGCCGGCGTCCAAAACTTCTCCCAAAAATCAGACGTCATCCTGGGCCAACTCAGGAGGTTTTACCACCAGTTTTGTTGACAACAGAGTTTGGGAGCAGCCGCAACAGCGCGAACATCTCCTGTCCATCCTTTGTTCCAGAGGGTGGACAGAACCGATGAGCTCCGCCCAATTAGTTTCTAGTTCAATTCTCCCCTCCCCGCCTGGCCAGCTGACCGTCCCTCCCTGCGTGGAGGTACATTTTGGTTGTAATTCTACTCCTCACCCCTAGTCCAACCCCCTTGCAAGGGGTGTAGTGCATGTATTAGCATGTCGCCATCCAAAGCTACACCAGCGCGGCGTGCGGGTGCATACCCACGCCTCCCCGCTCGTCATCATCTCCGACCGAGATCGGCGTCTTCACACCGATCAGGTGAGCATCGGTTACCCCCCTTAATGGTATTTCCTTGCTGGTTTAGTATCGTTGGTAGTGCCATCGGACAGTGAGTTGAGTACTTGATCTTAAATTTTCTTATATTTGAGTGACCACTGTGGGCGAGTTGTGAGAGAGCTATTACAACCCACACCCTTGGCGTACTGGCCGCCCCCGAGAGTGGGCATCCTAGGGCCCTTAGGGGTTCAATCTTAGGCTAGCCAACCCCTGGAGCAGTGAGGTTTTGTCTCGGACCCTCACCACCATCACTGGGTTGCCTACGGATACGAGAGTGCGCTTAGCGGGTGAGTCCGCTCGAGTGAAGTCGGTTCGATTATTAATGTTGTTATTACCTCTCACTCGATTGTTGTTCAGTTCACTGGCCAAGAGGGGTTCTCTACTAACATTGTGCGAACTCATACGGCTACCAAGAGTCTGATAGATTCTGTATTTAAGTGGTAGTTGGCCATATCTTCTATACTTTACAAGGACATTCTGCACATCTTATGCAGTCTTCCTCAGTTTATTGGTAAGTCAACTACGTCAATGCCACACATTACTCTCCCTTAACTGCATTCTCATCTGTGAAGGAAGTTATGCTCCATAGCTAATTGCCGAGTGGAGTTGCCAAATCTCATACTACTTGTGCCAAGAGGAGAGACTTCATGGTTTTCTGATACTCATTATTCTGAGGAGTTACTTGTTCAATAATGTCCACATATTGTTAGCTCCGGGTGTTTAAGGGAAACCGCCCCGATGAAGCTGCATGTTCATAATCAGGCCAAGCCATCTACAAGGTGGGCTCGTTATTTGAGAAGGTATTGCAGATTGAGAAGGTCGAAGGTTCGAGTCTGCGCCAGGCAGGTCCATGTTCAAGAAGTGCCCACTAAGAAGAGGCAGCAGCATAAGTTTAAGGGTCGTCCTCTGTGCACTCAAGGGTCCACTTCTTCCTCTTCCTTTCATTCATCCTTTTTATTACTCAGCTCCCACCCTTGGGTGGTGTACCTCCCTTCCTCTAATCTAGTTTTCATAATTTTTGCCTCTCTTTTCAGGTCCACAAACCCCCATTCTTCTTTTTCCCCTCATCCGGAGCCTCTGGATCCTCCATTTTCTCATGATTCTAGGCCTCGACCTATGTCATCCTTTCATCCCACTTTCGGGACTTATTCTGATCCTTCTCCTCTGGTATCCTCGGGCTCTATTTCTGATCCTTCCCCGATGATGTCAGGTGATTACCCTTCTTTCCTCGACCATGTCAGGTGATTTTCCTTCTTCTTTCCCGCCTCTATCGGGTGACTCTCTTTCTCCTT
The DNA here is from genome assembly GCA_024336825.1 of Amorphophallus titanum. Classification (NCBI taxonomy): domain Eukaryota; kingdom Viridiplantae; phylum Streptophyta; class Magnoliopsida; order Alismatales; family Araceae; genus Amorphophallus; species Amorphophallus titanum. Next base: position 6,012,093 of record JANBPO010004458.1, on the reverse strand, counting down.
CTCCGACCCTGTCAGATGATTCTCATTCCTTTTCTCTGACCACGTCGGATAATTTTTCTTCTCATCTTTCCATTCTCTCCTATTCACCCATTCGGGGTCATTACCCATTTTCATGCTATTTTTGAGACTTTAGTCCACCTTGATCTTAGTTAATCTCTGTTTCTTCTGTATTTGGTTCCTTGTTATCAGGGTCTCTGCACCCTAATGGGGGAGTTCTAGCCCTCGTCTCTCTTCCTTTTAATTCTTCTTTGTCTAGTTTGGTGTCTGTCGCTCCTCCGTGCTGAAGAATCTCGATCCTTGTTATCCTTTCCTTTTCCTGTCGAGCAAGGCATACAAAAGCTCATGCGACGTGAGGCTCGCTGATAAAGATTGCTTCAGGATGTTACTTTCACGTTATGGATTTGTAAGGTATCTGTATTTAACAAAATGGGCATTCGCCCCTTGTACGGAAGGATGGGTTCGAGATTGAAAAGTTGGAATAAGGGGGGCCCTGCCCGGCCTTGGGACATGGACTCGTACGGCATCAAGTTTTGACATTCTCTTCTGGCGAGTAGCGGCGGGGACTTGGCCTCTTCAACCATGCTCGGCACAAAAATGCGGATTGGCATCCTCCAAATAAATTCTTGCATCTTGAATGGCACGGTCATGGTCGAATCCTTCTTGCCCTACTCATGATCATCGTTGGCACAAATACTTGACGAAAGTCCCCCATTCCGAGTGATAGAAGAAAGTGAGGTGGAGGCGGAAGACACTATGGGTGGTGGTGTAATGGAAGGTGTTGAAGAAAACACGTCGAGATTCTCCCTTTATTTAGAAGTAGTCAGGGTTGGCTCGAGTGCAAAAAAGGGTGGACCCTGCTCAGGATTAGCCACGGATAAAGGTGAAGGGATAGATGAAGGAATAGGCAAAGTGGGTTTTGAGGTTAAAGGGATAATGGAGGGCCGAGGTGGTGGTAATGGGAGATTACTTGAGGCAAGTTTGGTGGTGGGCTCAGTGGAGGCCAGCGCTGCGGAGGCTAACGGTGAAGTTGATGGAGGTTTAGTGGGAGACTCGACGGAGGCTAGTGCTACAGAGGCTAATGGTGAAGTTGATGGAGGTTTAGTGGGAGGCGTAAAAATAGAAGGTTTGGCACAGAGGAAACGCCGAATGGGGTGAGTAGTGTTTGGGGTAGGATACATGTCTTGGTGCGTCGATGCGGGTGATTGGAGTATCGACCCATCATCATAACACCAATAAGTCTCAAAGGTGGGGGTTGGATTGGGGATAGTGGCTTCGTCCTGAGCAGGGGGTTCATCGGGTGGTAGTGGAGGTAGAGAGAAACGAAGGAAACTAGGAAGGGATGCTTGCGGAGCTTCATCATGTGCCGTCTTGAATTCTTCAATAGCCGGCCCTTCATTAGCAGGCTCAAGTGGACGCCGTAGTGGAGGCATATTGATGGGTGGTGGAATGTAATGGTATTGTGGATGATTTTGTGAGTGTGAATGCGTATGCGTAAGTGGAGGCGGAGGGCCATATTGATGAACGGGGTGAATAGATGGAGGTTGGACGGCGTCCACTTGGTCATCGAAATCTGTTGGCTCTTGCTCGCCTGCACTGCTGGTGCCGTAATCATTTCTCCTATCCTTCCATTCTCTCTCCATCTTTGTAATATCATTCAGAACAGTGTGAAGGGGATTGATTGGAGAAGGAGAAGGAGAAACGGGCCGTAGGCTTGCAACCCTTTTTAATTGTTCCTCCAACGAAGCGACTTCGTCAAGAAGAGTTTGCTGGAGGGGTGTGATTTGATCCATAGAGGGTTGGTAGGGCCTTGAAGGAGGGGCCGCAATATTTCACAATCTAGATAATGATGTGAAATAGTTGATTCTTTGCCAAGAGGAGTTTCAATAACTAAATCTATCCACTCCTGTTCATTCGGTAGTGGATCGGCAAACTTCTTAGAAATAAAGGAATGTGATGCTCCAGTATCAAACAAAACATAGGCAGATTTTGAACAAATAGTTAATGTACCTTCTACTAGTCCGCCTTCATTGTCTTGTTCTGCCTCCATAACAGTATGGAGACGGGCACTTCTTGTTACTGGACGCTTTCCATCTTCGGGTGATTCCTTCATCATCGGGCAATCCGGGATTCGGTGATCTCGACTCCCACATCGGAGACAGGCTCCCAGTTTCCTCCAACACTCTTCAGCCCTATGTTCGGCCTTATTGTAGTGTTTACACACCACGTTTGATGGGGTGGTGATGGAGAGCGACTTAGACGTCTTCTTCAGCTTCTTATCTTGCGAAGACTCGCCTCCATTACCGGGTCTCTTCTTGTTGTTAAAGCTCGACTTATAATTGCCAGAATCGGCAATGCTTCTTTCCCGCCCACGGATCCTGTCAGACAGTTCTGTGGCATCTTCCAACAGCTGTGCTCGGCGCACCATCTCCGAATAGACTTGTATGCCCATCGGTGCCAACTGGGTGATGTATTGGGGCCTGAGCCCATTAAGGAATCTTCTAGCCTTCATCTTCTCGGCACCAACTAAGTGTTTAGCATACCGAGATAATCTTGAGAACTGTGCCTCATATTCTACCACTGACAGGGATCGTTGTTTGAGTGCGGCAAATTTGGAGGCTTTCCTCTCTTGAACTCTATTCGAAAAATACTTATTGTTGAAATGTTCAACAAATTCTTTCCATGTGACCTGAGCCTGGCCTAAAGTAGCTTCTACAGACTCCCACCAGCATTGGGCGTCTCTCTCTAACTGGAAAGTTACCAGTAAGACCTTCTCTTGATTTGTACACTACATCACTCTAAAGATACGTTCTGTTTCCCTGAGCCAGTGTTCGGCATCATCCGGATCTGTGTGTCCCGTGAACTTAGGAGGGTTCATATTGCGGAAACTTTGATGGAGATTTTTGGCTCCACGGTGTGCACCTCCTTGTGCAACTTGTTGTAGTGCTTGTGTGAGGCCCTGGATGGTCCTCTGCATGTCGCACCATTGTGTACATTCCGCGGCCATTGTCCTACAATAATTAAATAACTATTACATCGTGATTATTTTCTAAGGACTTTATTATCTTAGCCCTTGGTTCTACCCACTCTCACCAGGTAAAAGATTAAACCTATCCTTGGACTTAGGTTTCCTAAGAATTGAATATCCTAGACTCTGATACCACCAAAGACTGTCACGCCCCGAGCGCGGAAGATTACCCGGGGGTAACGTGACGAGTCTATATCATTCCGACCGAAACCGGTACGTATCGGTTTCGGTACCGGCCGAAACCGGTACCGAAATCGATACTGCCATCCTTGGGGTGCAGAGATTCCCTAGGCGGAAAGAAAAGAAATACTGGCTGACTATATCCCATGCAGTGCTATGGGCAGTCTGGGGAGAAGGAACAGTAGACTTTTTTAAAGGAATTTGGCATAGTCAGTGTTGTTCTTCTGATGGGAGCTGTTCATTACACAGAAGATTGACCAATGATCAGTGGGATGCAGAGTTCTGTGGACTAGCAAGCTCTTCTGTTAAACTTTTTTCTTCCTTGTAGGAGACTCAGTGTGCTCTTCTTGTTTTGGTTTGTTCCATTGGTTGACTTGATAGCTTGCATTTTTCCTTTCATGAATTATGGCTTTCTCCCCTTCCTATAAATACTCAGTAGTTTACAGCTTCTGGATTCTGGAGAATCCGGACAATAACTTTAGAGATGGACAGAACCCGTCATCCTAGGAAAACTTCTTTATCTAGTATCATGAAATGGTCTGTGAATGTTGCATTATTGTTGACTAATTGCCAACCTTGGAATAAGTTGAAAGATAGTGGGGATCTTGCCTCATGAAGAGAGGTCACACATTCGATTTCCACACAGGTTCACCCATTTGCAGGTGCACATGTTCACAAACAATGCCTAGTCTTCACCTGTCATTGCTCATTTTGCATGGATCTTAGGCATCTTTTGATCTGTCTTCACCATAGCTGGTTGTCTCTTAGTTGAGAGCTCAGGGTTGGGTGCGAGTCCATCATGTGACAAGTTGTTGGGGTTGTGTTACTCTTGCATCCCTGGGAGAAAGTTGATAGGCAATCTCATGGTTGCTAATACTGACTGACTTGGTGCCCTACTTAAATCTTAGCATATTCTTCATATCACCCCTAATATTGGCATTAAAATAATAGGAAATATGTATATGTATGTTTATTTAATTCCGAGGACTCGCCAGATTGGGCAATAGGAATGCTCTACTTGATGAGTCTACTAAAATCTTTCCCAGTTGCACCATTTGATTGAAAAAGTTCTGCATAGTAACTAGACTAGACTAGCGTTGTGGCAGCAGAAAAATACATGCTCTATATTTTGAGGCAAAACATTGCAGAAGAGGCAAATGTCTAATGAATGTGTTGCATGCTTCGACTCAATCCATATTGCTGTTTTTTATTGTATTCTTCATTGTAGATATGCTTCTGTATGTTTTATGTGCAGCCATGTGAAAGATTCTTGGTTAAGAAATATGATTTATTTAACATTTTTATGCAATAAGTACTTAACATATGTTTAGAGACATCCAACCAGAAGGTATTTATTCATATAATACCTACTTGCTTAACAGTTGGTTTGTTGGGATACAATGCTTTTAATTTTACTGCAGTTACAGTAATACAAATAAATCAACCCACTCCACGCAGGGAGGTAACAGGTCACATGTGGGGCCCGGGAGTCACGCTAACTAGGTTGACGGGCAGCATCTTGAAGTCGCCTCCGTCAGTACCGAACCTGCGTTTCGGTGTAGTCCAGACAGCACGTTCAATGGAGCGGTGGGGCCCACGGACCGCTCCAACCTTCGACTCTGGTGGGGTGGGGCCCACTGGGATGGGGACCCCTGGTGGCGTGCCTCCACGGACGGCGGTCGGGCTGAATCACCGGTTGGGGGCCATTCGGCTCCGGACTCCAAGGTTTGGAGTTGCTGCCCACGGATTTGTGCTTCTGCTTCAGGGCGCGCGCTTCGGCGAGATTCATCGCTGTGACCGATCCCAACGTCTGATCGATGCGAGACCGGCGCCGTTGAAAAGCTGCTTCGAAGCTCTTCAATCTAAGGCCAGAAAAGAAACTTGGATCTGCATGGATCTGGCCGTTATCATTTTTTTTAGCTGCTGCTGGACAGTGACTGAAAACTCAGGACTGCAGGGGAGTTTCCTGAGAAATGCCGTTGACCATGGGGTAACCCTCAGATCTGGAGTTTGCCATAGACTCTATAAGTCCATGTTCTCCCAAAAGCCAGTCGACCTATGCCCATTTTCAGTCGATTGAAATTTCAATTTTAGTTGACTGATCTCTTAGTTTAGTCGACTGAGTTGCCTTTTTTGCCTCTTTGCCTAGTCACGGTCTGTCTGGCGACTGTGATCAAGAGGTCATGGTCGACTAGATGATCCTGTTCTCCTTGAGTCAACTTGGTGAGTCGACCCATTGTCGTTTGTGTGTCGACTCAGCCTCTAGGCCTTTTCTTCTTTGGGCAGGTCGCGGTTCTTGCATGACCACGTTCTTCGGGTAGCGGTTGAGCGACTGGCCGCATTCTCAGTGCAGAGTCCTGTTAATCCCGGACTCCATTTTCTCCAGCCAAGGATGCCTTGGAGTCCTATTTGAAGCCATCTACTCTGAGGATTTCATGCCAGATCGATTCCTATCCCTTCTAGGGACATTATCTCATTAATATCACTCAGATTTATCAATCCAAATCCTATCTTTCAGGGATTTATCGTCAAATTCTGATTTAGGGCTTTGAAGGCCAATAAATGGCCTCCTATGGCCATGAGCCCGAGGAGAGGGCATTTTTCGATGTGGGGCAAAGCCATGCTGTGATGCTGACTTGCTTCTTCGACCCCCAATCACCAAGGAAGTCTTACGCCTTCATCCTCCTTCTTCTAGGGTTCCTTTTCTTCATTGTTGTTCTTATTTTCTACACTCTTCTTCTATTGCATCTCATGCTTGCACATGCATGTTTTCATCTCTTTTTCTGCTGTGTTTTCATCTTCAATCATCACACAAACACACACCTATACTAACCCCTCTAATAGCCTACTAAACACTAATATGACCCAACTACCATCCAATTGGCCTTAAATTGGCCTACAAAAGGTCCATAGTGAAGAGAATAAAAACTCCAAGCTCACGAATAGCTCTCTAAGTCCTCTCCAAGCCAAAGTGAAGTCTGCGTGTCTCATGCAGTGCTGCGCATCCTGTAACGTCGCTCTGCCGCATCGCGTCGATCTCGAGCTCGGGTGTCCTCACCAACTCTCCCCAGGTGGAAAGAACTCGACCCCGTCGAGTAAGGGTCTCTATCGCTCCGGTACCGCTCAAGCAAGTCTGGATCTAGCCTCTCAAGCTCTGCCCCAGTGATCCATGTGTCCTCTGACATGGGCCGTCCTCTCAAACGAACCAAGTAGTGGTGATACGCGCCGCTCCTGGTGTTAGTCACCTGCTCATCGAGTATAGACTCTATCCGCTCACACTGCTGAGGTGACAGAGCCGGAAGTGGACTCTCAGGGGGTGGAGAAGGCCCAAATAACTCACTGGGGATCACTGATGGGTCCCTATATGCGACTAAATCTGAGATGTTGAATGTGGAGCTAATACCGTAGTCCTCCGGCAAGTCTACGACATATGCATTGGATCCAACTCGCCTCAGAACTCTAAAGGGGCTAGCACCACGAGCCTGCAGTTTCTTCACAGTTCCAGAAGGAAATCGTTCCGGTCTGACCCGGATCATGACATAATCTCCCTCCTAGAACTCACGGGAGTGTCTATGAGTGTCAGCCAATTCTTTATATCGCGCATTGCTGGTCTCTATACGGCGACGAATAACATCATGCAAACCCCTAACATGCTCGGCAAATGACTCTGCAGACTATGACACTCTAGCATGCACGGGTAGGGGAACTAGATCCACTAGCTTCCTAGGTCCATATCCTGTGACAATCTCAAAAGGACTCATGCCCGTGGACCTATTGACTGAGTCATTGTATGCAAACTTGGCAAGTGGTAAAACCAGATCCCAGTCCCTCTTGCGTTCCCTAACCAAGCATCTCAAGAGGTTCCCCAAACTTCTTTTAACTACCTCAGTCTGCCCATCAGTCTGGGGGTGATACGCAGTAGAGAACTTGAGCTGAGTGCCCATCATATGCCAAAGGGTTTTCCAGAAGTAGCTAGTGAACCTGATGTCACGATCAGATACAATGGACTTAGGGAGTCCAAATTGGCTCACTACCACTGCAAAGAATAATCGAGCAACCCTAGTGGCATTAGAAGTTTTCGAACACGGAATGAAGAGGGCCATTTTTGAGAACCTATCAACCACCACAAAGATAGAATCATGCCTGCGGGCGGTCCGTGGCAACCCTAAAACAAAATCCATATTGATATCCTGCCACGGTCTATCAGGCACAGGAAGAGGAGTATAAGGACCTGAAACCTGCTTCCTCATCTTGGCCACAGTGCAAGTGCGACACTGGGCCATAATGCGAGCAACGTCTTGCTTCAGACTAGGCCAATAAAAATGATGCTCGACAGCCTTGATGGTCTTATTCCGACCGAAGTGGTCAGCTAGACCTCCAGTGTGCATCTCCCAAGTGAGGAAGTCGTGAACTGAAGTCTGCGGGACACACAAGCGACTCCCTCGAAAAAAGAAACCATCCTGCATCGTATAGTTAGTATGCTCTCGGGACGGCCCTGCCTGAAGGGTGGTGTAGATCGGACCAAAGTCTGGACAATCGGCATATGCCTCCTTCATCCTATCCATCCCTACCATCTTGACACTCATGGTGGTCAAAAGATAGGCACGACCGCTCAGAGCATCGGCCATACGGTTCTCCATGTCGGCCTTGTGCTTCAGCACAAAAGTATAATCCTGGAGGAACTCCACCCAGCGACTATGACGAGAATTAAGCTTCTTTTGGGCATGGAGATACTTGAGTGCCTCATGATCAAAAAATAAGATAAACTCCTAGTGGAATAAGTAATGTCTCCAATGCCGAAGGGCCTGCACAACTGCATAAAACTCCTTATCATATGTAGAATAACGCAGTTTAGCATTGCTCAATTTCTCACTGAAATATGCAATGGGGTGAGTCTCCTGACTCAGAACACCACCAATACCAACCCCAGAGGCATCGCAAGAGACCTCAAACACCTTCGTGAAATCAGGAAGTCGAAGAATAGGTGCCTTAGTCATGCACTCTTTGAGGAGTGCAAATGCAGCTGAAGCAGCTTTCGTCCATTCAAACGTCCCCTTTCAGATGCAATCAGTGATAGGGGCCACGATGGAACTGAAGCCTTGAATAAAACGGTGATAAAAGGTCGCCAGTCCGTGAAAGCTGCAGACGTCATGAAGAATGCGAGGCTCGGGCCGCTCCACTATAGCCCTGACCTTCTCCGGGTCGGCGGAGACTCCCTCGCTAGACACTATGAACCCCAAGAAAGTGACCTGACTAGTCATGAAAGTGCATTTCTTAGGGTTGGCATAAAGGCTCTCTCTCCTGAAAATAAGACAGACCTGTCGAAGATGGTCTACGTGGGCCTCCCGAGTGCGGCTATAGATGAGGATATCATCGAAATAGACCACTACAAAGACCCCAATCAAAGGTCATAGGACCTGGGTCATCAGCCGCATAAAAGTGCTGGGAGCATTAGTCAGCCCAAAGGGCATGACCAGCCACTCATAAAGATCATCATTGGTCTTGATGGCCATTTTCTACTCATCACCTGGCCTATTCCTCACCTGGTGGTAGCCACTCTTCAAATCGATCTTGGAAAATATAGTGGCTCCCACCATCATATCAAGCATATCATCTAAGCGGGAAATGGAAAATCTATACTTCACTGTGATCTTATTGATTGCACGGCTGTCAACACACATCCTCCAAGTGCCATCCTTCTTAGGGGCAATCTAAGCAGGGACGGCACAAGGACTCATGCTCTCACGAAGAGATCCCCTCGTCATCAACTCATCGACCTGACGCTGTAGCTCAGCGTAATCAGTGGGGCTCATCCTATAATGTGGCAGGTTAGGCAATGAGGACCTTGGAATCAGGTCGATAGCATGCTGAATGTCCCACATGGGTGGGAGACCCTCGGGCAACTCATCAGGGAATACATCGGCAAACTCTCGAAGGACATCAGCCACATCTGGGGAGATGTCACTCTCTGTCTCTCTCCCCACCTCTCGAACTACGATGGTAAAAATAGGATCCCCTCTAACAAGGTCTCGCTCCAACTCCCGGGTGCTAACCAACATCAACCTCCGAGGCGATGGAGAATCCGAAGTGGGGACATCCAAAGATACGATTGTAGTCCGGGCTGGAGATGGGGTACTGGGCCTTGAAGCTGAAGGACACGGAGTACTAGGCCCAGCAGGACCCTAGATGGATGGACTCCTCGACTATGAGGGGTGAAGAGTAATCCAATGGCCATTATGGTCAAATGTGCAAGTGTTTGACCGGCCATGGAGGGTGGCATCCCGATCAAACAACCAATGCCTCCCAAGGATAACACTGCCTACCTCCATAGGTAATACATCACACCCGATCTCATCCTGGTAGGTAGGAAACTGCAATGGCACTAGACATCGTAGCCTGATCGGGATGGAAGTGGAGTCCACCCAAGACACACGATAAGGGGAGGGATGGTCCACGAGGGTCAACCCAAGGCGTGTTACAGCACCTGTGGAGATAACATTAATGCAACTCCCGCTATCGATGATCACCTTGCAGGCTTTGCCCCCCAGCCTACACAAGGTATGAAAAATGGTTGGCTAGAATATCTCAAGGACTTCGACTTCACAATACAATATCATCCTGGAAAGGGTAATCCTGTAGCTGATGCCCTCAGTCAGAAGCCAAGAGCACTATTAGCCAATTGTATGATTCAAGAATGGAAGTTGCTAAAATTATTTTCTAGACTTGATATAAGTATAGACAAGGGAAACATATATGTTACACTATCACATGTGAGAATACAACCAGATCTACTCTCTGAAATACAACGACTTCAAGACAATGACCCATTATTAGTAGAAATCAAGGACAAAATAGAGGGGCAATCTAATTTCAAACTAGCATTAGATGGGAGAGTGTTGTTTAGAGAAAGAACTTGTATACCTGATTGTCCAAAATTAAACAAGAAGATATTAGATGAAGCTCACAGATCAAGGTATACTATTCATCTAGGATCTATCAAAATGTACTAAGATTTGAAGAGGACCTTTTGGTGGCCCAATATGAAAAGAGAAGTAGCAGACTTCGTGTCTCGCTGTCTCACATGCCAACAAGCCAAGGCGGAACACCAAAAGCCTACCGGTAAGCTACATCCTCTTGATATTCTGAAATAGAAGTGGGAGGATATCGGTATGGACTTCATTATGGGTCTATCTAAATCCAAAGGAGGACATGATAGAATATGGGTCATCATACACCGATTGACCAATTCGGTACACTTCTTGCCAATCAAGAGCCGATGGTCCATTGACGTCCTTACAACTTTATACATTAAGGAGATGGTCAGGCTTCATGGAGTTCCTGTTTCAATCGTGTCTGACCAAGACCCACATTTCACTTCACACTTTTAGAAGGGTCTACAACATTCATTGGGAACGAGACTCAACTTTAGTACTACCTTTCATCCTCAAACGGATGGTCAGACCGAGAGAACAAATCAGGTAGTAGAAGACATGCTCAGAACTTGTATTATTGATTTTGGTGGAAGCTGGCATGATCACTTGCCTATGGTCGAGTTTGCATGCAACAACAATTACCAGGCAAGTATGCGAATGGCACTGTTTGAAGCTTTATATAGTAGAAGTTACAGATCACCCTTATGCTGGGATGAAGTTGGGGAGAAATAACTATTAGGCACAGACATGGTAAGGGATACCACCGAGAAGATTCAGCTCATTGGAGAAAGACTTCAAGTGGCTCAGTCTAGACAGAAGGCTTATGCTGATACAAGAAGGAGAGATCTCAAATTCCAAGTCATAGATCATGTATTTCTCAAGATATGATGTGACACAAAGAAGGGGGTGGGCAGCAATTAGACAATATGCCCTCGGACCTAATTCGCAAGTACATCCACAATCTGAAGAGCAACGTGACAGTCGCCGTCACACCGCGCGCACTCGTTTCCCAAGGTGACTCGGTGATGCCGAGTCGAGGTGAAACGCGCTCCGAGACTCCCGAAAGTGATCCGAAACTTACGGATCCTGATCCGAAAATTGTCTAAAAAATCTGGGATATTACAGCCCTCCCCCCTTAAACAAATTTCATCTTCGAAATTTAAAATAAAGCACATGGGAAAAAGAAGAGGGGGAAAACTCACTCAAATAGGTAAGGGAACTGTTGACGCATCTCGTCCTCACACTCCCAAGATGCCTCACCGCTAGAGTGCCACTGCCACACCACCTTAAGCAGGGGAATAACCTTGTTCCGCAGGTGTTGTTCTCGCCGATCCTCAACGCGGATGGGGAACTCCAGAAGAGACAGATCGGGAGTCACCTCGGGCCAACAGAATCCTCCAAAACATGAGAGTCATCGGACATATACTTTCTCAACATCAAGACATGAAAAATATCATGCACCGTGGCTAACTCTGGGGGCAACTGCAACCGATACGCAACCTAGCCAATGTGCTCTACAATGGGAAAAGGGTCAACATAGCGGAGACTCAACTTTCCATGCCTACCAAAGTGCATTACCCCCTTCATAGGAGAGACCCTGAAAATAGTCGATCGCTGACAATAAAATTGAGGGGCTACCTTCTCTGATCGGCATAGCTCTTCTGCCGACTCTGAGCCACCAACATGGTCTGACGGACCAAATACACCACATTCACGCACTGCTACACTAGGTCTGGTCCTGTCATAACACGCTCACCAACCTCAAACCAATCAAGTGGAGTCCGACACGGTCGCCCGTACAATACCTCATAGGGAGCCATTCCAATGCTCAAATGATAGCTATTGTTGTAGGCAAACTCCACCAATGATAGATGCTGAATCCAACTCCCCTGCCACTCCAGGCAACATGACCTCAGCATGTCTTCTAGCATCTAGATGGTCCTCTCTGACTGACCGTCTGACTGAGGATGATAGGCTGAGCTAAAGGCTAACTCGGTACCTAGAGTGCTCTGGAAACTCCTTCAAAATCTAGAAGTGAAACGCAGATCTCGATCCAACATGATGGAAATGAGGATTCCATACAAAGGTACGATCTGCTCCATATAAAGATGTGCTAGCTTGGGCACACTTCAGCTGACTCTGATCGGTAACAACCGAGCCATCTTTGTCAGCCTATCCACAAGCAACCAAATACTATCATGCCCACTGGGAGTCCTCGGCAATCCCACCACAAAATCTGTGGTCACGTGGTCCCATTTCCACGCGGGAACCTCCAAGGGTTGAAGCATACCTCCAGGTCACTGGTGCTCTGCCTTTACATGTTGATAGGTCAGGCACCTGGCCACAAACTCAGCAATATCTCTCTTCATACCAAGCCACCAGAATTGTCTCCTTACATACAGTTTCAGCAGAATCTATCTTACGAGGAGCAACATGTTCGAATTAATATAAAAATATAATGAATAGACTCAGAAAAATGAGACGAACGTGATGGCACATGCCGACGATCAATTCGAGCCTCTAAAACATATGGAGGGGCCAGGGATGCCCCCATTAGTCATCTTTAAGGAAGACAGTCAGCAACTCGCCACTGGGCTCAGAGGTTGCTGGCTCTTTCTCAACTTCCCCTAGCCCTTTATTCTTCCCTTCCGGCCTTGTGACTTCAACCGAGATTATATAGCACCTTCAGGCCACTGCCTGGTTACCTCAGACTTCCCCCACACCATTTTTGGTGGGGAACTTCATTTTTTGGTGATAGGTGGAGGGAACCGCCTTCGTTCGGTTGAGGATTCCTCGATCGAAGATCACGTTGTATGCTGTCATACCTTTGATCACTATGAAGTCTACCATAACCGTAATAGTTTTGGGTGGGGTGTCGAGGGTAACCAGTAGGCTAAGGGCTCCCTCGGGATAAGTGTCCTGGCCGTTGAACCTGTAAAGGGGGGTTCTGATCGGGTGGACTTTAGATGGATCCTCCCTCATCTTCAGAAAACAATCATAGGATAATACATCAATGGCACTACCATTGTCAACTAGAATCCTATCTACGTTACAATGGTTTATTGTAGCCGAGACAATGAGGGCATCATCATGTGGAGTGGTCAACCCTTCCAGGTCTTCGTCAGAGAATACCAGGGCTTGTGGTTCACTGGGCAGGGCTTTTGGGGACTCGGAAGCTCAACTTGCCCGCTCGGCACGACGTTTCCTTCCTCTGCTGCTATCTCCACTTGATGTAGCTCCTCCAGTGATGACGTTAATGTGGACCCCGCGGGAGGCATTGTCGATCTCCTCTGGGGCACCTCGATCTTCCTTGTGCCCGGACATGTATCGGGATAGGTGTCCCTGGCAAACGAGGCACTCGAGCTCATCCTGGAGCTAGTCGCAATCGCCTGTGTGGTGCCCGTGGTCGCTATAGAATACGCAATGCTCATTGCGATTGCGATTCTTTGCCTTCATAGGCTCGAGCTGGCGGAGGAGACCAGAGCCTTTAATGTCTTCGTAAATCTCATACACCGGAGCGATTAAGGGAGTGTACCGCTCATATCTCCTAGACGGCTCCTTGGGCTCTCCGTCTCGATTTCACCTTTTCCCTTATCCCGAGCTTGGCTCGAACGCCCATTTCTTGTCCCCCTCCCAACCCGAGCTGGTTGTGCCTCGGCAAGCGCTGAGGACCTCTTCACACTTAGTGTGTCGTAGAGCCAAGGTCACTAGCTCGGTGAGGGTCGAGGGAGGGTGGAGGACAAGTTTGCGGTGGAGGTTCTAGTCGCGGGTGCCCCCGGTTAGGGTGGTTATGGCTGAGGCTACATCCAGGCAGGGGATTCTTAGGGCCTCCGACTTGAATCGGTTGATTTGTCTACATGAGTGATGAGTTGGGATATATGTAGCCATGGAGGACATCATCAAATACAATGATCAACAATGCTATGAAGGAAGTTCACATGGTTGTTAAATGATAGAAAAGATCAAACAACAACTCAATCATTAATTCAATTCTATCAGTATGACAGATTTTTCATGGATTACGTAGTTGAAAGGGTTGATCTCTGGTACAAGGCGGAGGTTTGGATCTAAGACCCTGCTCACGCATAGTGAGAGTTCCGGGCAAGCTTGACTTGCCTTTGTTCTCTGCACCATTTGATATACCAGAGGTCAAACAGGTGTAAGCAAATAATCTAGCTTAGATGTTCATCTCACACCATGGGGGAAACATAGATGGAACATGGGAGTTTTCAGACATGCAGGATTTATTGGGAACAAGAAGGTAAGTCTAAATGCTTGACTCATGATAACTCTAACATGCACATTTAACATGAATTAAAAAGGTTTATTTACATACCTATGCCTTGAGCTTTTATTCACTGGTTTAGTGTTTCTCAGCTCCAAGGCACCTGCACTCAAAATTCTCATTTTGAGTTTATAGGTACCCAAGCTTGCTTGGCTCCTGGTTGGTTAGCAACACTTCTAGCAAATGACTTTCTTTTCTTTGCTGCCTTCTGGTCACCCACTCTCATCAAAGGACAGTGATTGGATGTATGTCCATATTCACCACAATAGAAGTAAAGCACAAGGAATGTATCATTCTTTCTGTGTGCAGGTGCATTGAGCCATTGTGAATGAGCATGGATACTACCATGTTGATCATGAGGATGAGTCTTACCTTTCAGACGCCAACAGTCCTTGATAGTGTGGCCAATTTTACCACAATGGTGGAAGCAAGGAGGCATATGTCTTCTACTGGCTTCAGGGTGCATCGACCTATTCTGTGGACTGCGTCGATGCATCAGACCATTTTTGGGCTTCTGAATGGAAGTGTGCTGAGCATGCTTCCTCCAGTGTGGACCTTCCCTTTGAGAGTGCTTCCTATGTGTCTCCTGACCTTGCCTGCTTTTAGCTCATCATCCCTCAAACTAAAGCAATTATGCACAACATGTCTGAGCTTACCACAGTAAAAGTAGTAACCATCCCTTTTATGGAAAACATGATGATCAACATTGTTATTCTTGGCATGCCTGACAGCACAATCAAACTTGTTTTTCTATGTTGGCTTTTGTGTTTTCAATTTTTGATGTCTGTCTTGCTTTTTATCTTTCTGAGCATTGGACTGTTTTGGGAGACCACTAGAGGTACTGGCCTCATGTAAGCTAGAGACAAAAGATTTTTACAATTTGTACTCAAGAGCCTTTTTATTCACAGATTTATAGTTTAAGTCCTCTTTCTGAAAACTTACCTTAGCTCCCAAAGTTTTGTCTACCAACATATCCCCCAAACCCTAGCACACCCTCTCTCCACCTCTCAAGCCCAAGAAACTCTTCATCCTTCAACCCGCACAAGATCCGATCGGTTCGTCACCATCTCGGGACGAAATCTTAGCGGCCGTTCGTGCAAGTGTGAAGTTCTTCCCAAAAGTTCCAGATTGTGGAGAAGATCATTCCAAGCCCCAGGAGTGTCTCTTGGTCCTTCTTCATCCCCAAGGTTTGAGTTTGATCATCTAGGGTCTCCACATAGGGTTCCTCTCTCAGGATGGCACCTAGAAGAAGCTCTCGGCATCTTACCCAGGGAGAGTCCAGCACCAAGGGTAATGAAGGATCAGTCCGTCCACCACAGCGAGCTCCTGCAGCTCCTACACGTCCACAGGCACCGTCGATCTGGCCACGGCCTATTCTGGATCCTCGTCTAGTCGACTTCGATGAGATGCATGAATTCTTCCTAGATTTGAGTGGTATCTTTGAAGTTCAGGATGGTTGGATAGGTTTTATGACAAGGTACCCAAGGTATTATCCCAATCTGATTCAACAATTCTATGGAAATCTCATTGTGAGGAATGAGCTCCTTTTTACTGCAGTCCAAGGGGTTCAAATTCAAGTTGATCAAGATATGTTGCACAAGCCCTAGGGGTTTCTAATATGGGTGCTGACTTGGCATTTGGACATGGACTTACTGAGGACACTTTCACCCTCATGACTTGTAGTCAATACGTGCATGGAGTTAGCAATCTAATCAAGCTGAATTCCAACCATTTCCCTCCATTGCAACGTATTTTGCATCACATGTTCACCACCTTTATATATCCAAAGGCAGGGAGCCGAAATGAAGTTACAGAAGTTCATAGATTTCTATTCTATAATGTGATGAATGGTGTGACAATCAACATAGGTCGTCTGATGACAGAGTTGGTGCATTCATGCCACACCCAAAGACAACGTTCTCTTCCATATGCATCCCAACTGACAGGCATTTTTACACATGCTGGAATTCCATTAGATGATGAGGTATATATAGAGGTCTGATATAGTGATATTTACAATGAGCACAATATGTTCACTAATTTTGGGTATTATTGGGGTCCGAATGGAGAACTAAGGAGACATGTAAGGATGTATGGAGAGGATGCTGAAAATGAAGAAGTTGCAGAGCAACAATATCCAGAAGCTCAAGTACCATCTCCACCTCCAGCTCAGCCCGAGGAGCAGCCACTCTCACCTCATCATATGGATCAAGAGATGCCACCTCCTCCATAGTTCTTTCATGGGGAGTCTTCTACTCAGGGGGCCAGACAGCACACTTGGGTAGATTATAAGACTTTTGATAGGCGTCTCACTGGGCTAGAGACTCGTGTGGACTCTTTTGGGGATCGACTTACTACCTTTGGGGATGAAAGCAAGTGATAAATTGAATATACATCACAGAAGGAAAATCAATAAATGCAAATCCATGGGAAATGCCAGAACTTTGCTCTTTAATAACACGAACATGACGAAGTGGTCCCCATTCAACCTGAAAATTAGAATGCATGATAAAATGACCTAATAGAATAAAAAACATAATTAGTAGTGCACGTCCTTCACCTGTTGGTTGCAGGTGCAAAACCTTGGATGCGTATGAGAAAGAACTAAACGCTGCTCCTGTGGACCTCTATCCATGAAAGGAAGCAGATCCTACATCAAATACAACATTTAAACTTTTTCAGAATAGGGCAAAGAAAATGAGAAACCTGCCGTAAAAAAATAAACAAACACTGAGAAAAGCACTAGGCCCACATAAAATGCTAGCTATCATTGATGCTACAGAATTCACAAATTACAAAGGCGGTAACAAACCAAAACCCAAAAAGAGGTTCAAAGCAGGGCCGAGTAAGATGCAGGACCAGCACGGCCACCAGCCACCAACAACACAGGCAGAGGCCCAGCAAGAGACGGGGGAGCACCTCCAGCAACTGCAGAGGGTGCGGGGAGCCGACCAGTGCCAAAAGGGGGAGAGGAGGACAACGTGACGTGTCCTACTACCGCGACAGACACGAACGGAGCAGGAGGAGGAAGGCCAGGGCTGGAGGCCGAGGGCAGGGCACCGACAGAGGAGGAAGACATTTGTACATCAGAAAAGGACAGTGGGGCAACAACTTCCCCACGCAGGTCATGCAAAGAGGCAATGGGGTCCACGAAAGCAAAGCCACCCGCAGCAGGACCAGGGAGCGCCGAGGAGGGAGCGCCTTCACTAGAGACGATAGGAGTCACTGCGGAGCCAGAGATAGGACCACCTGGGGTGGAAGCAGAGGCAGAAGACGCCCCAAGGGCACCCACCGGCGCTGGAGGTAAAGCCGCAAATGTGGGAGGCTGGGGGGAAGGAGTGGCAGGAGGTGGCTTAGGGCCACGGGCGACAATGACCGGTGTCAGTAGCAGACCAGAGGCCAAGGGAAGAAATGCCAATGGGGGGCCAGAGGGTGGGGAGACGCCAGTGGAGGGGCCTGTATGGTAGGTGGTGACGGGCGTAGAGCCTTTTGCAGGAGGTGGCGTGAGGAAGGAGGCAACAATGTGTCGAGGAGGAGCAGCCGGAGAGCTGAAGACGCCACCGTAGGGACCCCCAGAGAGGGAAGGAAGGATTGCTAGGGGCCCAGATCCTGAAGGAGCAGCCCCGGCACGGGCCACAGCAGTTGGAGGGGGCCGGAACACCACCTCCGTACAACCGAAACCATGAGCGGAGGACGCGGCGGTGAAGATGAAGGACCCACCGGCGACGGCTGGCAACGGGGGGCGGGTGGGACTAGAAGGGGAAGGGGGGGCAGAGGTGCTTCATGAGGTTGTGGAGGGTCAACCTTGTACTCTCCCAACTCTATTTCTTTCTTCTTTACAATGCCTTAAATGATGTCCTTGAACACATAGCAATCCTCAATCTGGTGCCCTAGCACCTAATGATATGGGCAGAATCTTGGACTATCTCTTCTCTTCAGGTCCTCCGGCCTTTTTGGCTCAAGCAGGGTGACCTTGTTGTACTGGGTGACCCAGTCAAACAGAATTTTGGTCTTCTCCTTTGGAAAAGAGTAGACCTTCTTCATTTTGTCCCTGAGTGAGGGGCCATCTTTCTTATCTTCTATTCTGTCAAGCTGAGGTGTAGCTGCCTTCCTGCCCTTATCCCTTTGTTGTTCAAATGCCTTGATGTCAAGAGTGTTTGCCACCTTAGGTGCTGGGCGCCGATCCACTGCGCTTGCCTTTTGCGTGGTGGCAGTGGTTGGTGTGGGGGCAGGCCTTGCCAGAAAGGCTTCAATCTCGACCACTATATTATTCAAGCAATCAAACGACCGAATCTTCATGCCAATCATCTTTTCTAGCACCTCCCTCCTGAGGTTCTGTTTACAAATCTGTGTAGCGTCCTCCTGATGTAAGGTCCCTTGCTGATGATCTAGAGGGGGGTGAATAGATCGATCACCCAATAGAACTCACTATAGCAGAAACGGTTGCGAAATAAAATCAAGCTACTATAGGACGGATAGAAGAACACTTAATTACAATCGCAGTAGAACCAATCAAGTAGAGTAGATCGGCCCTTACTCGATCCTAAACATGCATCTAGCCCAAATAGGAAGAGGGGATGCGATACATACCGAACACAGATCAATCACATAGAGTACTCAAGAACTTTTAGGTGGTTCAACCTCAATCTAGAGGTCTACATCCACCTCACACTCAAACCTGAGTGTGGCTTCACTGCTGACTAACAGCTTGTAGCTGATCCACAGCTTCGAGAAATTCCTTCCCTACAAGTCGCTGAGCATTACAGCTTCGCTATCTAGATGAATCCACCTCTAATCGCTGAGGATTATAGCTTAACTTCTGCTGACTCGCAGCTTGGACAAGAGTTTCAAAGACAAATAGAAACAAACGAAGAAACAAAAATCACAAAGGGAATATAGCTCAATAGTGAGCAAAATCAGTTCCAATTTTGAACCAGGAAACTGATAACAGCTCTTTCTCTCTGAAAACTACTCTCTCTCAGTTCTGCTCTCTCTTTTCTACTCTCGAGATCGTACTAGCTCTTTTTCTTTCTGCTTCTGCTTTCTTTCTCACAATTACGATCACTATCTCCTGAAGGAGAATCTCCTTATTTATATGCGACAGCAGAGAAGAGGGGCATGCAGAAGTCATGGTTCCCACCCAAGTCCAGATTTGGTCCCCCATGAGCCACGTGCAGTTAGTGTTGTGATTTTCGATGTGTTGAGGATCGGAGCCTGCGGAGTTGCAGAGGATTATCGGGATGGAGGATCCTGAGTTGTCGTTGTGGTGGCTGTGCACGTAGATCTGAGTGCGCAGCGGAGGATCATAGCGTTGGATGCTACGGGCGGATTTTCGAGGATGTGTAGGGCGTCGGAGGATTGGTTCCTCGGTGTGAGATTATCTTAATTGTATGAGACGTGTTGTTGTCGTGCCATTGCTTGAGGCATTGTGATCTGTGGCATTGGCTAGGTGGAGAATTAGGGGAAACGTGCTGGCGAGGTTGTCGCATAAGTACCCTATTTCTGTGTTGGAAGCTGTGTCCTTCGGTGAGATCGTGCTTTTGGAGAAGTGATCTCTGACAAGATTATGGGTCCCGGTTGGTTGCCATGAGCGACTGGTGAGGTTGACCGAGTGATCGACCATGGTAAGAAGTGTATTATCTAGGGACCCGTGAGCATTGGTCGTAGCGTTATCGATCAGCTTGCTGAGATAACAGGTGGTGTTTGTCAGTTCTGGAGAAGTGTGTCGTAGATTGTGAGAGCTTGTGTCCCGAGGCTCGGTGGTAAGAGCGGAATGCAGACGTCCTTTTGGATGGTTTTTGAGGCGAAGGGTTTGATGAGACAGGACGAAGGATGATACCGGTGTGCAGAGGTCTCTGAAGAGACGTTGGTGTTAGATATGGTGATCCCCGGTCTGCGACTAGCATGGGATGGCTTCCCTATAAGTCTGAGTTGAGTGAGGTAAAGACCGAAGAAACCTGGTTCTTGTCATGTGGTTTCGCTATGCTCCCCCGAGAGGGTGGAGTTGGCGTGAGGTTTTAGATCAGACATGGTGTTGGTCTGTAGAAGAGTCAGCGGATGGCCTGTCGTGATTTGGAGCGTGCCTGTTGGGCCGGTGGAGGTTTCCCATTGACGCGTATCTGGTGACAGATGGATAGCCTTTCACAGACAGAAGATGCTGGTTGTTAGAGCTCGAGAATGGCGTGAGCCGTATGCCAGCGGGGCATTGGGTGGCCGATTATGAGGTGTGCTTTTTCCCGGATTGGATCTGGGGTTTGCTTGGAGTTTATCTTCCGGCAGGGTTGGTCGTGTTGCTGAGGGCGTTTGGCTTGCCGGGTGTGAGCTGGAGGAAGCTCAGTGATGGCTGCCCCTGGTGCAGGGTATGAGTTTGGTCAGCGGGTTGTGAAGCTGGCGTTTGGTTGGTCCGCTAAGCGTGGGCATTGACTGGTGTTGGTTTCCGTGATGAGGGTTGCTTGTTCTCGGTAAGCGAGATCTTGGCAGTGATATCGTGGTTGGTTTTTGTGTTGGCTGAGGCGACGCCAGACTTGTACTTCTTGCATGTGCCTGCTCTGATGATCGATGTGTCTTAGATTGTGAGCTTCCCAAAACCAGCGCCCCCTCCCAAGACCCTAACCCTAGCCGCCCCCACCCTCATCCTCCCATGCCCCCAGTCCTTCCATCACCCTTCCCACTACCTCCCTCACACCCCCCATCTCCCAAGCTCGTCCCCAGCGGCCCCGGAGTTTCCCCGACGTCGCCCACCTCCCGGCATAGTAGAAACCTTGTTCTGTTGTTCCTAGCTTCAAGGCAGAACCTGAGGCTCGGTTTGCAGAGGCTACCCCGACGTCCACAGTGTGAATCAGCCAAAGTTGTCTTCTGTGGAGTCGTTCTACGTCGAGCCAGCTTTGCTCCAGAAGTGGTCCCGCTTTGATTCGACTTTCGCTCCGATCACGTCGCCCATTTTTGTGCAACTGCGCTAGATTCGAGTCTGAACCTGAGGACCATTTGACAGCGGCTGCACCATCTTCCCGGAGTGATTCAGCCTGAACTCTCTTCACAAGAGTTCTTCTCTAAGTCACTATCAATCCAGAGGTGGTACCACCCCTTTTTGACATGAGCACTGCTCGTGGCAGCCATTCTCCCGAGACTGCACCAGACTAGTGCGACCCAGTCCGTCCAGAACATGCAGCACGCTCATCGGCCCCGGCACGCCTTCCTCTGCTGATTTTTGGCCCGAGTCATTGTCATCAAAGTCAGAGATCTCTATGTCCTGAAACCACTCCAGATGGTTTTGTCATGATCTGTGTCTAGTGCTGCCCGTACCAAGGTGATCAATCCGGCTGTGTCTGGTTGTTCACCCAGAAACCAAAGCCTTAGTGCAGAGGCGACTGCGGCCAGACCTGAGCTCTGACGCCCACCAAATTTGACTGGCACGTAGGTCTTCCTATTATCTTTCAAACCACGCAGGTCCCGCCTCATTTGGAGTTCGGTGGAGAGTGTACCTCCCTCTACATGTCTACTTTGCAGATCGAACCTGCAGGACAGGTTCACGCAAGTCGTCATCGGTGACTGACTCCGCCCTCTCACCACCTCAGAACGATGCCAAACTTCCAGGAGTGCCCGTACACTTCATCAGCTTCACCTGGGTGCCAGCAGTGTCCCGTTCTGACTCCCCTGTGTGCTGCGTGCAGTTCGAGCCAGGTCGGTTCTACCCAGCCAGATAGACGTAGGGCAGCAGGCCCATTTCCCCTTCCTCGTGCTCCCCCCTCCTGCGTGAGGGTAGTTTTGTATTGATCAATCCCGTCCCTGTGATCCCCTCCCTGCGTAGAGAGTAGTGCCATAAGGCTGTATTCATAGGTTCGCACCGGACGCCGCCGTCACCATTCCTATGCTCGCGCTCGTCCCGCATCATATTTGGTATCAAAGCAAGTTCACTGACTTGTTCTAGCCAAGTCGGGTCCTAGGCCGTGTGTGAATACGCCCTCAATGCATGATGGATCCCCCCTTAGGGTTTCACTAAGCATGTGTAGGGTGATTGGAGAGGGTTTTGGCAAGGGCATCTTGGTCTCTTATGCATCTATTATAGGCCCTATATATATCATTGTGATTTTCAAATTGGGTGAATATCTTTGAGGGCTAAACATTTTTTTTTCTTGCAAGAAGAGAAGGAGGACGGTTTGCATCTTCTAGAGAAGGAGAACCCCATCGCCAAGGATCGTGCTCCACGTTCCCGAGCTCAAGGCTGGAGGCGCACTGCTGCTGCTCTCCACCGTGGTTTGCTTGGGCGGTTTCCATCAAGGGGGTGGCTTCATCCTCTCATGGTTTTTCATTCCAATGCATCCTTCCACCTATCTCAAAGTTGTACTGAAGGTTAAAGGGGAAGATCTTTGTTAGACTACATTTTTCATTTCTTCTTCAGCATAATTTATCATTCTTGAACTGGGCATTGTATTTCCTATCCTTTTTCTTCATAGACGTTTCGGAGCTTGTCTCCGTGTGTGCGGTTCCTCGTCATCGTATGAGAATCCACGTGTGCTGGGCCGTCGAGCCCGTGTGTGTGGTTGCTCACTGCCATCGTGCAGCGTTTATAGTGGAATCCTCTCGAGTTGAGTGGGGTGGACGTAGGATGGCACTTGGGTGCATCCGAACCACCTAAAAATTACTATGTCGTGGGTTGCTACATTGTGTGCTTGTTGTTCTTCTTTATTCGTTCATCTTACAAGTGTGAAACGGTGAGTTGAGAGCTCAATTAATTTGTTCGTTCATTACGTTCTGTCCCTATGATTCATCAAAAGTGCTGGGTAGTTGTGAGAGCTTGGTTGATGTTTATCATATCTAGATATTCTTTCTTAGCTCTCTAGATATTTTTGATCATCTCTTCGTTTAAATATTAAGTTTGTTTAAAAAGGGGGCGCAATCAATTCACCCCCCTCTCGATTGCTTTCCTAATCAGGCAAACAATTGGTATCAGAGCCTCGGCTCTATTTTGTCTAGAAATCTTATGGTTTAGAGAGATCTGTTAGGATGACTAACAAGGGTTTAATGCCCAAAGGGCATTCTATTCATAGGCCACCCTTCTTTGATGACAGTAACTACACCTATTGAAAAAATAGGATGACCATGTTTCTTCGTGCTCAAAGCCATGAAATATGGATTGTGATTAAAATAGTCCATACACTTTACCTCCTGATGAGGAGTAGTGGAATGATGACAATGTCAAGAAGGCCATTGTGAATTTTAATGCTTTAAATATTATTCAGTGTGCTATTCACCCAAATGAATATGCTCGTGTTTCTATGTGCAGCAGTGCAAAAGAAATGTGGGATAAGCTGAAGCTAATCTATGAAGGTACTATAGAGGTCAAGGAGACAAAGGCAAACATACTTATCTAAGATTACGAGCTAATCGCCGAGTCACCCGGGTCCGTGTGTGAGCAACGGTGGGTTCGGCCTCTACCGAGGAATTGCTTGTTGTGTGTGTGCTTGCGTAATAGGTCCGAGGACCCATCGTTTACTTGCTGTCCACCCTCATCGTCGTGTCACATCATGAAAGGCATGGGTGAAAGTCGACGTAAAGATGGGGAAGGTGTGCCTTGCTCAGGCTCGGGTGGCGAGGAAGCTGGAGGAGAGGGTAGAGGAGGTATAGGCACAGTGGAGATAGAGGGGATGGTGGTGATGATGGCAAAGGAAAAGGTCATGGCGCCCATCGCCAACGTATCGACACGACATGCCAGGTGGCATTGGGAGTGGAAGTAGCGGTGGCAATGGAGGAAACAGAGGAAGTGGAGGCACTAGCCTGAGCAAGGGGTTGGGTAGGCGGAGGTGATGGAGATGGGGTAGGAGATGGTGAAGGCAACGAGATAGGCGAAGATAGAATAGGTGGTGGTGAAATAGGTGGGGGAGTAGGCAAGGGAGAAGGTGACAGAGCGGGTGCACCGCTAAATGAAGAATCACATGGGTGCCCCTGATCTTGTAGGGATGGAGATGGCTTCCTCGGTGGTTCCTGCTGCTATAGCTTGCTATGGAGATGTAGAATGACTTCGTGAATGGCGGCCCAATCAATCCTCTTCTTGTCTTCTAAGCTATAAACAAGCTCCTGAAACTCGGGGCAATCCTCGACCAAATGCCCCTACTGGCGATGGTATTCACAGAACTAAAGCATACTCCCGACCGTGGGTCGGCAAGGTTCAACTGGAGGGAGCGGCAATGTGTGAGTGACCATCAAAGCCCAAAAAATATTAGTGAAACACTCCGACAACGGAGAACGAGAAGCCCGTCTCAGGCAAGGTGGATGCCGAGGGGTATGAGATGAAGTGGAAGGTTGTGGAGAAGGGAGTGGAGGTTGCATAGGCAAAGAGGCGTGGCGACTGGCGGAGGGATTTGGTGAAGGCATATGTGGAGTGGGGGAGGAGATGGAAGGTATGTAGATGGCATCCACCTGCTCGGAGTGTGGAATTCCCTTGACTAGAGGCGGAGACGAATGTGGGTATGGTGAGGGGGGAGGTTGACTGTGGATGATGGAAGGTTGACTCAGGGAGGTTTGATATGCAGAAGCGTATGGCTGACTCGTGGAAGGAGGATGAGGGGTATATGTGGCAGAAGGATTCATGGAGGGTGCATAGTGTAGACATGTTTTCCTTCCCTTCCTTCCTTTTCTAAATCCCTTTAATTATATCAATATAGAAATAAACAAGAATGAAGCTGGAAGGGAGGAGGGAGGTGAGTATGTGATCGTGATCGCCACCAAGGTTTGGAATGCAACAGGGTGCACCCTTACCTTGGAAACGTGAGAAGACACTCGCCTGAAGCAGCACTGACAGAAATACACGGTCGAGAAGAGGCCGCCCTGTGGATCACACGGCCGCTCAATAGACTGCCCACCAGTGCTGGAAAGAACGCTGGATGAAGCTTGGCTGACAACGGGATGGTCCCGAGGAGGCCGCAAGAAGAAGTGGAATGGCTCTATGTGGACCGCTCTCTTCTTCAGACGGACGGGATGAAGACCATTCAGTGCCACTTGGTTTCAAGTTGTCGGATCTGAACCTCCACCCCTTTCGGCCGGCCAGAAGGAGTGGCCCTCGTGCTGTGATGATTGCTGACCTGCAAAACACGTAGAGAACACAAGAAACAAACCCAAATTAGAACTGAGAAGCATAGTAACTATAAAAGACAATGGAGACTAAACATAACAACATAGGGTGAGGGATACCTAGGGGTTTTTAAACCCCTATGGGTGTGAAAACAGGCAGGAGTGAGTATGAAATGATGTGCAAAGAGAAAAAATGTAGGAAGAATAGCAACAAGATGAGCATGCAATGAGATGAAGCAACGATGGGACGCTTAGACTAAGACTCAATTGACACGACTACTCCCTTGACCAGAGGTTCAACGGACGTGGAGAGCCTCCCTCCATGACTGTAGGTCACTCCAGAATGCGGCAGGGCTTCGCTATCGACCTAGGATCTCCCCCCTCTTCGAAGCCTGGACTATGGGTCCTATTTATAGAGCCCAGAAATCTAGTCCCAAAATTAGGATTTCTAGTGGAAATTAGGGCGAGATATTCAAATAAAACCCATAGATAATTGACTTATCTCCCACCAGGCTCAAGCGGTATCTCATTTGGTTGAGATTCCATGGAGAAATGGGTGGGAGAAGTTAAGGATTCCACCACGGATGGAGAGAGAAAACTCATTAAAATCTCAGAAATCAGGCCAATACATGG
The DNA here is from genome assembly GCA_024336825.1 of Amorphophallus titanum. NCBI lineage: Eukaryota > Viridiplantae > Streptophyta > Magnoliopsida > Alismatales > Araceae > Amorphophallus > Amorphophallus titanum. Next base: position 5,985,971 of record JANBPO010004458.1, on the reverse strand, counting down.
TCGTGTGATAGACCGCCCAGTTTATTACACGATCCAAATCTAGACTGCTCAATGCTGTCAGTGGAAAATAAAAAAACTAGAAAATTATCTAATTATCCATCGAACTGACCGATAATCTCGCCGTTGGACCCTTGAGGATTGAACGGTCCAATGGTAGGCCACTCAATGCATGGAGCAGCCCACGGTAAATCGTGTAGGACTTGTGGGTGATAAATCCAAAGAAATAAGATAAATAGATAATTATCTAAAAAACCAATGCCCTTAGGACTCTGGGAATTGGATGGCTAAGTGTACACCGTTCAATGATCTTAAACGACTACAATTAGACCGTGCAACGGCTTGTCGGTGAAAATTTAAAAAATTCAAAAAATATCCCATAAATACATGAACGGCTCAATGACAGCCGCCTAGTGACTGAACGGCCAGGTGACCGACCGTGTGAGACCAGGACGCTTGAAATTGATAAAAATGAGGTAAATTAAGCAAAATCAAGGCCCATTAAGCCCTAAATCAAAGCAGACCGAGTCAGGGAGGGAGGTACCCATAAAATAAGCCCAAAGACGCTCCTGAAAATAGCCCAATGAGTAATGGACAACTCGAGGCATCAATAAATAGTGGTAAGAGGAATGACTCAACTTATCGATAAAAAATGGGTGTCAACAAATGCCCCTCCTTAACGCCTTCTTTGCAGGGGAGCGAGCGGAGGTGAAGCGAAAGTGAAGTGGAACATGGAGATGAATCGGAAATGAAGCGGAGTGGGCTGAAAAGCGAGCGTTAAGGTAAAAGACACCCATTTTTCTCACCAACAAGTGATAGGAATCTTCCGGAAAACTCTGAACCACTCACAAGGAATAATCAGACTAAAATGACGCCAGTCTAGAGGAGCTAACTAAAGTAAAAGCAACGTAAAAAGGAGGCAACCTCATTGGAGGACACAATCCACAACCAAATGAAGGAATCAAAGCAGCAACGAAAAGTATTGAGATAGACTAAAACTCTAGACAGGAGACTCTTAGTCAACCAAACCAAGTGAATAGACCAGGGAGAACCTTCAAACTCTGAGTGGAATTATTCCTCTTACTCAAAAGCACTGAACGCACAATTATCCATCACTAATGGGACATTTTTAGACAAACCATGGGTCATGAACACTTAAAAGATGCGTATGATTAATGCTGGGCTAAAAAAGAAATCATTAAAATGAATGCAAAGAAAGGATAAAATATAAAATACTCAAGAATAGTAATGCTAGACCAGGGCAATTAGGGTCAGGATACTACCCGCAACCACGGCGTGCGAGATAGAACTATCGTCCTCTAATTTTTCCAACCTAACGGCCTATCCGAAGGTTAAACGCGTGCACCTAGGCACATCACTTAAATAAAAGGGAAAATAGAATGATAATACTCAAATAAAATATAAAAACATATGGGGGAGGACAGACCTAAGGTCTGAAGGTCGCCTGACTCAGCCGAGGCAGAACCAGTGCCCGAGGGCGGGTATTACGACACTCTCTCACACGGCAACGATCGACACTCAATCTTCAAAAATTTTAGAACGAGCTCTCCTCACCTTCGGTGTGAGCATGAAAAGATATTATAAAAGCAATGCCAAGGAGCAAGAGCCAGATCTATACCTTGCTGAGTCTGAAGAGACCGGCACCGATCGGAGACGAGGGTGAGCCGAGGAGCGTGCGCACCTGGCAGACACGCTACGTCGAGGAAGCTAGGCGAGGATCCTTGCTAATACAATGACTACACTCCACACAGGGAGGGGATCACGGGGATGGGAAACTGTTACATGCACTACCCTCTCGCAGGAGGGGGGATCGAGGGGAGGGGAAACCAAGCTGTCGACCGTACGCCTAGCTCAGACATCCGATCGAGGTGCTGCCAATGCATGGTCGAAGCCTGAGGGATTTCGAAGGATGCCTGAAGGTCCAACGTTGAGCCGATGTCACTGGAAGGAGGCGGTGGTCGCAGCTATAGGCCTGCGTAGTTCTACCGTGCAGGACTGGATGGCGCAGTCGTGGTGCGTCGGTCGGCACGCTCGCTGTGGAACTCCAAAAGTGACGGGACCAACTTGTGGACATAGCAGACAGGGAGATCTACAAACCCTCAAAATCTGGCGGCTGTATGATCACCTCGCTGGTCGGGGTCACCGAAATGGACGGCATCGGGTTCCTGGGCAAATAGCAGGACAGGTCGATGATGGCTGGGGTGGAATCTTCCGAGCTGATGTTCGAACGAGACGAAACCACTTGAGTTGGTTTCGTATCGTCGAAAGTCACAACTTTGAAGAAGACTGCTTGACCTGAAACTGAGTGGAAGAGGGAGTATCGGGGCCAACTTGGCAGTAGACTGTCCTGGGCGAACAGAGGGCTCTGGGTCTGGCGTGACTGAGGGAGAATGGACACCTCGGGTGGAGGCATTGTCAAAAGAAGGCGGGACCACCTCTGGTTTGTTGGTGCTTCGAAGAAGAAGAACTCTTGTGAAGGGAGCTCTGGCTGATTCACACAGGGGCAGTCGGTGCCGGCGTTGCCAAGTGGCATACAGGAACAGTCACAGTCCGGCCACAGTTGCACGGAAACGCCTGTAGCGGTTGATGCCGTTGACGAACAGAGGTGGGACCACTTCTGGAGCGTGGCCGACTCGAAGGTGGACAACTCTTTTGAAGACACCTCGAGCCGAATCCCACTTTGGAAGCTGCTAGTAGCTCTGCCAACTGAGTCTCTACTGCAGGCTTGTAGTAGAGAGCAGCAGAACAGCACTTCTTAATCCACGGGAAGACGTGGCGACGACGGGGCGGCTCCGGGACTACTGTGGATGCCCCCCCACCAGACTCTGGTGGCAAAGGCAAGGGGCCCTACGGTGACCAGCCTAAAAATCGTCTCACTCGGGTCACGCCCTCCACCACTTCTAGGTGGATCTGCACACGCGTGCGCAGGAAGCTACGACTAGTGGGGGTTCACTAAACGTGAACATAGAAAATCATGCACGCACCCATTGCGAGTAGCATGAAGTAACAGGTGACTCAAGGCCACCAAACTCTGGACAGTCCACTAGACCTGCTAAACTCAATGGTCCTTGAGTCACGAGACTCGGGGTCAAGACCGTTACACGCGACGGCACGATGTCGTCAATCCAGCCTAATCCCTAGGTCCAAAACCACGGTGACACACATGAAAAATCCCCAGCCCAAAGCTAGTTAACTGGGCTCGCAGCCCGAGGCCATATGCACGGCACCTCCCACAGAACTCGGAACACACCTGGGGTCGCTCAGGCCGTAGGGCTCACGAGAATGCTAACCGAGGTAGCACGGTCCTCTCGACACCCTCGAAACACGGACACGGAACCCTCGGGTGTCTGGGGCATTCACGAGATCACTAGTCGACCACCGGGTCACAACCGGGTCGACCGGAGTCCAACACGACACTCAAATGGTTGCTGGGAGGTAGACTCTCCAGTCAACGAAAAACAACGTCTGAACCAGATGGAGTACAGGGGATCACCCCTCGTACCAATACCGACTCACGGTGACACAAGCCGAAGTCATCACGTCTCGGGACTGAGGTCCGCTCGCTTGGGACCCGAATCGGCCAAAACAAAAACACCGGCTCAACCAAACCCTTGAACGGTCCACACTGGGCCGCTCAGGGATGTGCGACTAGACAGGGGCCGCACAAAAGGATGGGTGGCCATGCACGGATTGCACGGCACCCAAATTGATACACGACGACTCGATCGAGCGTAACACAATAGCCTGGAACACATGGGGTCACCCGGACCCACCACACCTATGGGCACGTCGATCGAAGAAACACGGCACCCCCTAGACATCCCCGAAACTTCGTCACAGAACCCACGGGATGTCCGGAACACTTACGAGACCGAAGGTCGACCGTCGGGTCACAACTGGGTCGATCGGAGGCCTACACAACACAACTCGGGCACGAGAGGGTTGCCCGGACCCTCAAGCCCACGGGAACACTATTTGAGGTAAAACGACACCTTAGACCCCCAAAAATACGGTCACGGTACTCACGGGGTGTCCGAGACACTCACAGGCCAAGGGAGGCCCGATTAGCCAGAGGCTACCCACCCTGGGTCGCCCAATGGGAAGCCTATCCTGAACGCGCTAGCCTCGACTATCGCGTTCAGAATGCGCCTGGTACCCCTAGCGCATTCCCCTCTAAATGCGCTAGGTTCCTATAGCGCGTTCAGAGTGAATGCCCCGAGTCATCTTCATCAAAGTCGGAGATCTCGACATCCTGAAAGCACTCCAGGTGGTTTTGTCATGATCTGTGTCTAGTGCTGCCTGTACCAAGGTGATCAATCTGGTTGTGTCTGGTTGTTTACCCAACAACTAGAGCCTCAGTCTAGAGGTGACTGCGGCCAGCCCCGAGCTCCGACGCCCGCCAAATTTGACTGGCAGTAGGTCTTCCTGTTATCTTTCAAACCACGCAGGTCCTGCCTCATTTGGAGTTCAGTGGAGAGCGTACCTCCCTCTGCACGTCGACTGTGCAGATCGAACCTGCAGGACAGGTTCGCGCAAGTCGTCATCGGTGACCGACTCCACCCTCTCACCACCTCAGAATGACGCCAAACTTCCAGGAGCGCCCCTACACTTCATCAGCTTCACCTGGGTGCCAGCGGCATCCCGTTCTGACTCCCCGGTGTGCTGCATGTAGTTTGAGCTAGGTTGGTTCTGCCCAGACGAACAGACGTAGGGCAGCAGGCCCATTTCCCCTTCCCCGTGCTCCCCCCTCCTACGTGAGGGTAGTTTTGTGTTAAATCATTCCCATCCCTGTGATCCCCTCCCTACGTGGAGAGTAGTGCCTTAAGGCTGTACCATAGGTTCACACCAGGAGCCACCATCGACATTCCCATGCGCACGCCCGTCCCTCATCATTTTACCAATTGGCAAGGACCCAACCCACCTAGGAGAGCTTGTAGACTGGGTATTCATATGTCAAGTGTTGGAAGGGACACACTTTCCCAAAGGTCCACCCCTTCTTGATCCTTTTGATCCATTCTTTTGGGAACTCCCAAAGCCTCCATCCCCACTCCAACCCATCAAAGGCGTTAGTCCCCTCACTCCGAGTCAAGTTGGTCACATAAGGGTTGCACAAATCCCTTCCCTACAAACATCCACCCTTAGGAGCATGAAGCACATCGTTTGGATAGCAATACATGTGCTCATGAGTCCAAGGGGTAAGGAAGTCAATAAGTTTGAATGTTCGGGACCTCCCATATCAATCAAATCTCTGCATGATAGGTACACACATGGGTCTCCTAGTACCCCCACATTTGTCAATCTTGTGCATGAAAGGTCCACATTTGGATGCTCCGGTCCTCCGACGTTCGATAGGGAACATATGCATGTTAGGTCTATATTTAGGTGCCCTTGTGCTCCAACCTACGACAGGGAACCTATGCATGATAGGACCACATTTGGATGTCCCGGCCCTCTAGCCTTCACCAACCTTGATAGGGAGTCTAGACATGCTAGGTCCACTTTTGGGTGCCCAGGACCCCTGATATCCACTAGAGTGTTACCATCCACAAAGTCCTTTGCCCGACATGTCAAGAGGTTGCATGCTTGCAAGCACATTAGTAAGGCCAACAAGAACTCCCGGAACCCTCGGGGTGTCTGGGGCATTCACGAGACCGCAAGTCGACCACTGGGTCACGACCGGGTCGACCAGGGATTCACACAACACGAAACGAACGCGACAAGCACGAAGACCCACGTCAATGCAAAATGGTGCCTTGCGGTCTATCTTTAGGCTGTCACAGCCTGTAACGGTCTAAAGCTAGGCCGCAACAGCCCCCTAATGGTCCAACTCAGGAGCGTTAGATGAAAAGGGCAACTCTGGCAGTGGCGCACCCACCTTGGGGCGTCACAGCCTCTAACGGACCAAGACTGATGCATTAGAAGACACGACAAAATAAGTCGTGATGCACACCCCTCGGGGCATCACAACCTCTAACGGATCTACCCAGGTGTGTTAAGCCCCGAGTCACAAAAGGGAACATAACGCACACCTCTAGGTGCGTTATGTACATAACGGACCAACCATGGTGCGTTACGTCACGAAGTGAAAACAGACTATGACGCAGTCCTCTAGGCGCGTTATAGACCTTAACGAATCATCTCTGGTGTATTAAGCGTAAGGTAAGAGCGTTGAGCAAAACGCACCTTCCCTGGGGCGTCATAGGACATAACAGACCTTCCAAGGCGCATTATGTGACTAGGACCCCCAATGGTCAAAAACTAACGGTCGAAAATCATAACGCACCAACGCAGGGACGTTATGTGGAACATAACGGTCAGTCGTGGGGCCGTTAAACCCATAAAAGTCAGACTCAAAACCCACGGAGCATAGCGCCCCTCCCTAGGCGTGTTATGCACACAACGGTCACTGGGACGACCGCTATGTCGTCCCTGCGGTGAAACGGTGAATTAGCGCTAAAAACGTCGACCACGCCCCCATACCTCCACGGGAGAGGGGAAAATCAAGGGGGAAGCCCCAAAATGACCCCTAGCATGCATCTACGACCTCGGATCGGCCCAAAACACGATGAAATCGTAGATCGGCTCACAACTCCAAAAATATGAATTTTTCTCAAAATCCCCAAATACGCCCGCTCGGCTCACCACGGCCTACGAAACTCACGGGAAATGAAGTACACGGGTTAAGGATCCGTCCCCCTATCTCCACCGAAGAAACGACGCGTCGTGGACGTCGATCCACGAAGAAAATACCTAGAAACTCTTGCCGGTTCACGAGCACGCCCCCAAGCTTTCACGTGCCATCGGCCCTCGATCCTCGACCCGTCCTCACCGTCCTCGTCCCCACGCCGCCTCCGCCTCACCCCCGCCTCGCTCCGTCGATCGCCAGAGAAGAGAGGGGAGAAAGAGAGGTGAGAGAGTGAGAAAGAGAGAATGGGGAGAGAGAGAGGGTTAAAAAGTTATATATAAGAAAATCTAAAAAATGCTAGAAATTTAAAAAAATATGAAAAATTACCTCTACGAAGGTAAGATTTCCATTAGAGTTTCAATCTTGTTTGTTGAATTATGTTGGCATGATCATTCTCATTAACAATATTCCTCGCAGGTGTTATGGACTCCCTATCAGAGGGACATCGGAGAGATGACGTGGGTGGAGCCTGCCATCCCCTACTTTGGGAGAGAGATTTGGTTGCACACCCTCAACCTGGTGGAGCCGCTTCACTACAGGTTGATCATGAGGACGCTAGGGATCCACCAGGCAGTGGTGTAGTTCCCGACGAGAGAGATAGTTCCTCGACCTGGGCAGAAGTTCCGGGGTCTCTAGGGAGTGGACGACTGGCGTCGGTGTGCACACGACTAGCTGGTCGACTGGGAGAGGCGAGGACGACCAGTTCCAGTAGGAGCGGATTCAGATGACGCCTATCTTCAGTCCTACGCACAGACTTACGGCTTTTGGGTCTACCGTAGCTCCCGCCGACAGGTGAGTTGGTTCATTTAGCAAATTCCAAACTTGAAAGATTCACGATTATGTGATTGGCATTTGTTTTATTGTTGGCTTCACAGATTGATCCAGAGGGGAGACTAGCCATGCTGGAAGGACTGCTTGCGGCCATAGTGCAGCAGTGTGATGCCCTCCAGCGCACCGTGGAGGAGCTGGTAAGATTCTCACTTTAAGCTCTTATGATGATTCCTAAGTTTAATTGTTGATTGACATTGATCTTTTAATATCAGCGAGGGGAGCTAGAGAGAGTCCGCACCTCCCAGGGTGCTTCTTCTTCGAGGCAACCTACCTGTGACCACTCGGAGTTTGAGAGTTAGCTTGCCAGGGTAGTCGCTCGTGCTAAGGAGGCAGAGGCTGCCTTACAGGAGAGGGTAAACAACCTACCCTTTCAGCTTAGTCTTGAAAATGCTTATGTTGTTTATTGACCAAGTTTTGGGTGCAGGAGGAAGAGCTGCAGAAGGCGGAGGCAGAGTTGAGGCACCGTGACGCGAAGGAGCTTCCTCGAGATGTGGTAGAGCTGCGTGCCCTCCTCGGCATGGAGAGGAGTGAGAGGGCCAGAGAGAGGGATGAGCTTGAGAGGGAGAGAGAGAGAGTGGAGCGAGAGATAGAGAGGGCGCATCTAAGCACCAAGTTGGGGATTGCTGAGCAGTGGGCGAAGGATGCCGAGGGGCGTTATCAGAGGGGGCGTGAGCGGGCCCGAGCTGAGGGACTCCCGAGTGCCTACTCGAGCACGGACTATCTTGTTTCCTCCTCTGAGCATCAGAGGGGAATGGATACCGAGAGGAGGGATTGGGGTGAGAGGAGTGCAGCCTCGAGAGGGTTGATGGTCCCTCCTAGACTTCCTCCTCACGATGGAGGACAGGGTGATGCTGAGAGTTCACATAGAGGGGGAGAGGAGGAGGGTGGAGGAGAGAGTTAGGGAGATAAAATATGCAGTAACACGCTAAAATAGTAGGTAAACAATAGGTAAGTAACAGGTGTAGTAAAGCAGGAAAACTAAACTATAAAGCTATAAAGAAAAGGGGAGTAGGAGTAGGGAGCAGGTAAGGAAGAGGGGACGAACCCGTACCACACTAGCAAGGCTCCTGAACTAACCTCAGCACCCGAAGCTATTCCTAATCACTGTAGAAGGGTCGACCCTGAACTCGGAAGATCAGGAGTCACCGATCTGTTGACAACTACGAGGCCAAAGACAAGGCCTACGAGACCAGACCAACAGTTTAGAAAAGACCTAGACAGACACAGACACGCCACGACTAGAACACTGTGCACACTACCCCACACATCACTAGAACGTCATGCATACGACAGGACACTGACCTCGAGTACAGCAACGAGAGGGTTGACCCGGGAAGGTCATAATGCACAAGAAACGTGAAGAGTCACGTGCCATGTGACTAGAGTGCCTCACCACCAGAAGAACATCCAGCTGCGTCCACTGACGTCTTTTGCTGCGCCTACTAGCGTCTTGTCCACGTAACCTACAGCAAGGACTAGGCCGAGATAAAGACACTGCCAGAACCAGAACAGTACCATAACGCGAGTGACTAGTCAGGGTCACATCTAACGACGTAAGTCCAAAGTCCATGACCACGTGTGCACACACTGGCCCACTGTCTAAGCCAGGCCTCTAGCTAGTATTCCCCCTCCGAAGGACGCTACAGTTGGATCGGGGGCCCACAGAACTAGCTTAAGAATCGTAAACTGGGAAAGTGCCCCGCTACAAGAGCTGTCACACCGAAGCGTGTTGTAAGGCTACGACTAGTGGAGGCTTACAAGACACAGAGACTCAAAATAATAGGGCGATTGTACAGACAGGTAGGAGAGCACTGTCACACGTACCTCGAAGCACCAATGGCAGCACAAGAAACTATCGACAACTCAGGACAAGGCAACTAGACCTACTCACGTAACGATCCTTGAGTCTCATGACTCGGAGGCAAGATCGTCATAGACAGCGGAGCAAGCCGCCAATCAGTCTACTCCTAAGCCAGAGGAAATAACGCTCCGTAGGAAATGACTCATGGAGACCTGAGGGGACACCAAGAACCCTCAGCACACCTGGACACGTAAACCAATATAGAACGATACCTCGAGGCATCCAGAAACACGATCTCGAATTGGACAAAGCCACCGAGACACACACAAGGTCACCTGTCAACCCCTGGTCTCACCGGGTTGACCGAAACCCAACACGATGCATACACAGAGACACCCACAGACATACATACTGCATGCACAAGCACTCCTGGCTATCCCATCATGGTCACTACCCTCATAGGATGTCAACAGACACCCACGGGTCATGGGCAAACCATGAGATCAAGCTCGTATGACTTGAAGGTCAGGAGGGAGATCCTGGGGGAGATCTATGCCTTTAAGATGTGGTCGGAGAATGGGGATTTCTCCTCATCTTCTGCAGGAGAGGTCTTCTGTAGGGCCTAAAGGGTGCGCTCTTGCTCTGCGAAATGCCTCTCAAAGTCTCACAGTCGGAGAGACAACTCTGATTGTTGCTGGGCCGAGGGACTCCGAGGGCGCACCCGGAGGCTGCCTCGACACCCTTCGAGAGCTTCTGTCTCCAGAGGTGGCTGGCGTGCTCCGGACTTCTCCCTCCTCGGAGTAGAGGAGGCTTCTTGTTTCGGTGGAGGGGCTTGCGACGGTCCACCTAACCGGTTGCGAATTATCTGTCATCCCCGGAGGATGAAGCGTCCTCCTGTAGTTTGCAGGGAAGCATCCCCATGGCGGGGGCTCTCCTGGGGGAGTCACGAATGCTCCTCCCTGGCCGCCTGGGTCCTCATTAGATCAATGAGGCTATCCAGTTTTACGTTGAGGGTTTGGAGGGGGTCCGTGCTCCTGGCAGGGGGTTGCCTCTCCACCGCGGGCAGGGATAGATTACCGATTGGGTCATTGGCATGAGAGGGGTGTCCCTCGTATGTTGGGATGGTGCGCCCTCCTCCGTCGCCGGAGCTTTCCCTTTGTCGCTGGCAACCCTCCTGCTAGAACTCCGTCGCACCATGTCGACTATTCGCTCATTTCCCACAGACGGCGCCAAATGAAGAGGGATAATCTCACGCTTGTCCTAAGCTGGGGATGATGACCATGAAGTATGAACTGCAAGATAGGGAAACGGGTCAGAGGTGCCCAGGGATGGTTCCTTGGGGAAAAACCCTCTGATGCCTAAGTCAGTAGAGCCTTGATGCGAGGCGTAAGAAGGGGTGAGAGAGCGAGATTCCTCTCCACCAAGTGGTGAAGTGGTTCTTGCTCATGGAGTTTAGGCTTAGTTTGACCTTACCTTGAGCTGGAGGGTTTCCCATGTTTAAAATAGTGCGTCAGTTTCATGAGTCCTACCAACAGAGGAGTTGTAGGAGCGATTTGCGTCCTCGACGTGGGTTCTTTAAGGCCTGAGGACTCTTGGTTTCCCTTATCCTCATAACCTCCTGATATTAGAGGACTCTCAGCGGTGGTCTAGATAAGCATTCGCTGGTCGGTCCAAGCATGGAGCACCAGCTCTTATCCGAGGGATGGAGGCGTAGCTCGAGTGAGGGGTATGAAGCCACGATGGACGATCTTCCCGACTGAACCAACGCTCGGACTTCCGAGCCCTGAGGCCGCCTAGAAAGTGTCTGATTCTGAGTGACTTATTGGGCTTATTTCATAATAAGTGGGCCCGACGGGCTATCTCTGGAGAGAGCTGGGCCTCGTTTGGTCTGGCAGGACCATGTTTGGCCGCTATCGAGCGCATAATAAATTGTCACCTAGTGACTGGCACGCCTACGCAATAAACCTAATAAATCTAATAAAATCAAATCAATTAAAGGAATAATAGAATATCTCATCCCCCACAAGACAAGGGTAAGGGGCTGACGATCGGTGGTAGATCCCAAGGCACTGGGATGCGTGACAGTTGTTATAGGTGTGGTGGAGTTGGCCATTATGCAGCCAAGTGTCCCACTCGAGACTTGCTTGTTATTTCTAACCCCTCTGCCAGCGACCCCACACCTGTGCTTGTGTCGATCAGTTACGAGGCTGACCAGGACTTAGCGGAGGAGTTCTTTGATGAATTGATGGAGGGAGAGCAAGTTGACATCCCGGATACTCAGTATCAGGATGATGTGCAGTTGGGTGTAGTCAGGTGCATCCTGACCCAGCCTCTGGTGAGTGACGACTAGCGTCGTACCACCATCTTCCACACCTTTTGTAGGCTGGAAGGAAAGGCCTGTAAGGTGATTATAGATAGCGGGAGTTGCATTAACGCTATCTCCACGGGCATTGTTAAATGCCTTGGTTTGACGCCCGTGGATCACCCCGCACCATATAGAGTATCTTGGGTGGATTCCACTTCCATCCTGGTCAGACTACGGTGTTTGCTACCACTACAGTTCCAGGCGTACCACGATGCGATCTGGTGCAATGTGCTGCCTATGGAGGTGGGTAGTATCATCCTCGGTAGACCTTGGCTTTTTTATCGGGATGCCAACCTTCATGGCTGGTCGAACACATGCACCTTCGACCACGGTGGCCACAGGATTACTCTCCACCCTACCCAGCCGAAGGACCCTTCTATCCAAGGACTAGCTGGCCCCAACACTTTGACCTCTCCCAGTCAGGGGACAGTCGGTCCTCCCGCTTCATCCTCGATGCGGGCCACTACCTCTTCGACTGCTCCTAGCAAAGAGGACCTCCCACCTAGGAGGCTGATGATGATTAGTCCCCGAGAGATGGAGCAAGAGGTGACCGGGGGTAGCCCTATCCTTGCTGTTGTTGTCTGAGGAGTGGAAGATGTCACCCTAGGTCTGATGATGAGCACCCCCTAGAGATAGCTACGATCTTGTGAGAGTTTTTCGATGTCTTCCCGGAAGACCTCCCTGGAGGCCTTCCACCTATGCGGGATATCCAGCATGAGATCGACCTCATCCTGGGCTCATCTTTGCCCAACCTTCCCCACTACCAGATGAGTCCCATGGACCATGCCGAACTTCAGAGGCAGGTCGAAGAGCTGATGAGTCGGGGACCTCTTAGGGACAGCAAGAGTCCATGTGTTGTTCCCATTTTGCTTGCCCCAAAGAAAGATGACACATGGAGGATGTGCGTGGATAACCTTGCAATCAATAAGATCACAGTTAAGTATCGATTTAGAAAAGCCATCAAGGGGCAAAGCATGGCTGATTTCTTAGCAGCCTATCCAGTACTAGATAATTCTCCCTACAACATGAAGCTTCGAGATGAGAAGTCTCTTACTCTTCAACAGCAACAATTAGCAAAACAGAGCGGAGATGTCTTGCATTATTGGCAACAAGATGCCCTCACAGCCAGCCTACCTTGCTGGGAGTTGTACTTTGATGGCGCTTCTCGATGTACTACCCAGAAAAACCTCAGCTTAGGCATTACGGCAGGTGCCTGAATTGTCTTCATAACTCCTCAGGGTGGGGTTTTGTACAACTCCTGCGCCCTCATGAAGGCCCTGACCAATAATGAAGCTGAATATGAAGCCTTGATCATCAGACTCCAGATGGCTCTTAACATGGGCGTCAGATGTCTCAAAGCCTATGGAGATTCTCAACTGATAGTCCGACAGGTCCTTGGCATCTACAACGTTCAGATATCAGAGTTGGTCCTGTACCACACTGCCATCACTCAGCTAACCCAGAAGTTCTATTTCTTTGAAATAGATGACGTTCCCAGAAGTGGCAATGCCCAGACTGACGCCCTGGCAAAGTTGGCCACAGCCATCAAGCTACCGCCTGAGGGTGAAGTCGACATGACAGTCAAACACAGAAGACTGATGCCTAGTTCACTCGAAAGTAACTCTGGTCTCACAGTTTACGAGGTCCAAGGCTTTGACCAGGACACTACTCCAGAAGAAGAAGTTGGGGTGAGCGCATCATTAAGTTCAAAAGGGGATGGCTCCCCTCCAATCAGGCTCAAAGGGTCTGACTGCTTCGCTAGGCAACGTCATACGACTTGATTGGTGACTCCCTATATCGACTTGTCCACGAGAGGGACAAGGCTATTCTCTTGAGATGCGTCTCCCCAGCAGAGGCTCATGCGCGAGGTTCATTTCGGGCTGTGCGACACACATCATGTCGAAGACAGAATGAAGCACAACATCAATCTTAAAGGCTTTTATTGGCCTACCATGTACGCTGACTGCGTCCAGTATGCTAGCACATGCGATTAATGCCAAGCTTTTGGTCCAGTACCCAGAAGGCCTCCTAACCCATTGTGCCCCACAGCCACTACCAAGCAATTTGCCGAGTGGGGTATGGACATTGCGGGGCCTTTTCCACCATCTTCCAAAGGCCATAAGTATATTCTGGCCGCCACTGACTACTTCTCTGATTGGGCGGAAGCCCTTCCCCTACGGGAAGTCACTGGTGAGGTGGTTGCCAGATTTGTCCAGCATAACATCATCTACGGATTCGGCACTCCCAGTAGTATAGTCTCCGGCAACGGGATGCCGTTCAAGAACAAGGCCGTATACTAGTTGGCGGCCAAGTTCCACATCGACTGGAGAACCTCTTCAGTCTACAACCCACAGGTCCCATACCACGTCACTGTCACTCGGCTAACCCAGATGTTCTATTTCTTTGAAATAGACCACGTTCCCAGAAGTGGCAACGCCCAGGCGGACGTCTTGGCAAAGTTGGCTGCAGCCATCAAGCTGTCGCCTGAGGGTGAAGTTGACATCACAGTCAAACACAGAAGGCTGATGCCTAGCTCACTCGAAGGCAACTCCGGTCTCACAGTTTACAAGGTCCAAGGCTTTGGCCAGGACACTCCTCCAGAAGAAGGAGATTGTCGTGAGCCCATCATCAAATTCAAGAGGGGATGGCTCCCTCCGGACTGGGCTCAATGAGTCCAACTACTTCACCGAGCAACATCATATGAGTTGATTGGCGACTCCCTGTACCGGCTCGTCCACGAGAAGGACAAGTCCATTTTCTTGAGATGCGTCTCCCCAGCAGAGGCTCGAGCCGTTATGCGCGAGGTTCATTCTGGGCTGTGTGGTGCACATCAAGCCAGAGATAGAATGAAGTGCAACATCAAACTCAAAGGCTTCTATTGGCCCACCATGTACGCAGACTGCGTCCAGTATGCTCGTACATGCCATCAATGCCATGCCTTTGGCCCAGTACCCAGAAGACCTCCTAACCCGCTGCATCCTACAGCCCCTACCTGGCCATTCGCCGAGTGGGGTATGGACATCGCGGGGTCTTCCCCGCCATCTTCCAAAGGCCACAAGTACATTTGGCCGCCACCGACTACTTCTCTCGTTGGGCGAAAGCCCTCCCTCTACGGGAAGTCGCCGGTGAGGTGGTTGCCAGGTTTGTCTGACATAACATCATCTACTGATTCGGCACTCCCAGTCGCATAGTCTCCGACAACGGGATGCCATTCAAGAACAAGGCCGTATACCAGTTGGCAGCCAAATTTCACATCGACTGGAGGACTTCTTCAGTCTACAACTCACAGGCTAATGGTTTGGCCCAGGCCTTCAACAAAACCCTCTGCAAACTCCTGGCTAAGATTTTTAGTCACCGAAAATGTGACTGGGGTGAAAATGTCTCCAAGGCATTATGGGCCTATCAGATGGTTTACAAAACCCCCACAGGATGTTCACTGTTATCCCTTGTCTACAGAGCGGAAGCCATCATCCCCATCGAAATCCAGTTAGCATCCTACCGCGTGGTGGTACACACCGGCTTGGTTAGCCCTGATGAAAGTGAATACCAGAGAAGGCTGGAAGAGCTTGCTGCTCTAGAAGGCAAGCGGCTCGAAGCCTATAAACACCTGCAGATGTACCAGGCCCGCATGGTGCGAGCCTACGACCAGCTCATCAGGCAACGAGCCTTCAAGCAAAGTGACCTCGTCATGATCAAGGAAAGAGAAGTCATGGCAGGGCGTTCCAGTGGCAAGCTTCAGCCAAATTGGCGAGGCCCTTCACAGAATAAATTTTAGATCCGAACCACTAAGAATCCGCTAAGACACGAGTCTTACACTCACCTTCTTTATCTTGTGGTTACTAGTGTTCTCAGTCTTTGCACCCTGTCTTCTTATTTTTATGTTGCCGGATTCCACTTCTGCTGACTCCTATTTTTCCTCAGCAAGTTTAACCCTCTTATCTTGCCCCCACGGCGAGTGCTTCTTTGCAGATTACTTCCGACAAACTTACGGAGAACAATTATGCTTCATGGGGTGTCGCTATAGAGCTATATATTACCAGGTGTGACAAGTTCAGGTATCTTACCGGTGATTTGAAGAAACTTGATGCCAAGGATGCTACATATGCGACGTGGTGCTGAGATAACAGTATGGTCATGTCATGGCTTCTTAACTCCGTCAGTCTTGCCATTCATCTGACGATCCTTTACAAATCCACTGCTATTGAAATGTAGAAGATTGGTAGAATTGTATGGCTAGAAGACCAAGGTGTGCTTGTATCAACTCAGTTATACTATTCATGAGTTGAAGCGGGGGTCTCACTTGGTGATTGCCTACTTCTGCACCGTTATGAGCTTGTGGGATTAACATGATTGCTCCCGAATGGCTACATGGACCTCTCTTGTAGATCAACAGACCTGCCTTTCCAAGAAGATGATTGCATTGTTAATTTTTTGGGTGGCTTGAATGTTGATTATAAGGCTCTCTGGGGACAGATTTTGAGTATGGGATCGCTCTCTTGAACAAACATACTTTAAGATTCTAAGTGAAGAGTAGCGCCGATAAATTATGGGCAACAAACCTATTGCTTCTACACCTCCTGAAGTTGGGGAATTCCCTGTGCTAGTGCTTTTGGAAAACCTACTCCAACAGGTGAGAAAAAAATGTGGTGACAAGAAGTGTAGACATTGCTGCTGCATAAATCATGATTTTGATTTTTGCTCGGAGAAGTATCTGGAGAAAATGCACCCAAGTTTCAAAATTCTAAGTAGGTATAGAAGCTTCGGAGTAATGTGGCCGTCACTCAGCCCTCTGCCCTTGGTAAATCAACACCAGAAGGGTCCACTGCCATTGAGTCAGCGGCACACTCCACCTCTGACATTGCACAGTCCATCGGCTCCTTGCATAGCTTCAGAGTGCCTCCTTGACATCTTTTTTCGTTCTTTCAAGTATATAGGGAGCTGCCTTGAGTACTATCACTCGATCTCCAAGATATTTATGGGTGATCAACTTTGGCACTATGGGCCACATGATCGGTATATCCACCTCTTTTAACTCCTATTCATTGTCCTCAGGTCAGGACAAGATCACTATTGTTGATGGCACCCAGGATATTATGGTTGGTAAGGGTTCCATTAGACTCTCTAACCACTTGAATCTATCTTCCACTCTTCATGTGCTATCCCTTTCTATCAACTTACTTTCAATGAGTAGTATTACCCAAGGTAGGGAAACTTGGGGATCGGGGTCGGATCTTTTGGTCCAAATCCTATCTGGATCGGCCAAATCGGGCGATTTGATCTCGATCCGCAATTGATCTAGGAGTTTTCCGATTTGTTTTAAAATGAGAAGCTTAAATGGGACTTTTATCAAAATGGAGGGGCTTTTAACAAAATGTCGTCACTTCTTAATTTACAGGCTTTTCCTTCTTCCGAGGGTGACTTCTTCCGAAGGTGCTCCTCCCTTCTTTCGAAGTAGTAGTGACAACGGAGCGAGAATGGCGCGCTCCTCCCTTCTTCCATAGCATAGCGGGAGTGGCGGGCTCCTCCCTTCTTCCAGAGTAGCAGTAATAACGGAGCGGGAATGCTAGCGGCTGCGTTTGTTCCCGATGGCAGCGGCAATGACCGCCTCTATTCGCGATGGGTGTGGCTTCAGTAGAGTGGGAGTGATAGCGGCAAGCCGGTGAGGGCTCGATCCCCTTTCTTCCTCGATTCTTCTTCCGTTGCTTCTTATTCTGCTGCTGCTACTACTACTCTTTGTTTTGTTTTTCTTTTTAAACCCCGAGAGCACAGTCCAGATCGATCTTTCCAGGGTGTTTTTTTTTTAAAATAAAATTAAGAGTGGGGATCAAGAATGGTGGTATCAGGATCGAGATCGGATTGGCCAATCCAATCGATCGAGCTAAATCTGATTAGATTGGCCTATCCAATCCTATCCGATTCTGCATTCCTTGGAATTACCAAATTTCTGTACTGTTCAATAACCTTCTTTCCTATTCATTGTGTGTTTTAGGATCTGAAAACCAAGAAAATGATTCAGATTGACTATGAAGTAGATGTATTATACTTCTTTGCACATGGAGGAACCGTCGCTCTTGAATCCTCTACACATTTGCGTGTGGACATATGAGCTCAGGAGAGTCAATTGTGGCACTCTAGATTAGGGCATCTTTCATTTCGTTCTTTGAGAGTCTCGTTACCGTCATTTTTTTAGTCAATTGATGTTTCGTCTATTTCGTGTCAAACTTGTCAGTTAGCAAAATATTGTAGAACTTAATTTCCTTATTCAATGAATAAAAGTTCCACTTGTTTTGAGCTTGTTCACTCTGATATTTAGGGGCCTTCTCTAGTTCCCTCCTTGAATGGCTACAAATATTTTATGACATTTATTGATGACTTTTCTCATTGATCCTAATTGTATTTGTTGAGATCCTAGGATGAAAATCCTCCTATTGTTCAAGTATTTTATAATATTGTTCAAGCTTAGTGTACCACCAAAGTGCCTCGTTATGATAATGTTTGGGAATACTTTGCTCAGTGTAAATAATTTCCTTGAAGAGGAGGGTGTGATTCATGAATCTTGTTGTGTACTCACCCCAACAAAATGGCGTTGTTGAAAACAAAAACTGTCATCTCCTTCCCCAGAGCCCTTTTATTTTAGCGCCATCAACGCAAATCTTTTTCGTTTGATACTGTCCTCACTGCAAACTATATCATCAATCGAATGCCATCCAAGAATTTAGGAGATCACTGCCCCTATTACTCTTCTCTACTTTGATAGTTTTCGCTTTTGTCTCGTGTCTTTGGTTGCCTTTGTTTTTGTTAAGGTCCGAACTCAACCCAAAATCTAGGTATTGAGTTGAGGGAATCCTTGACATGTATAGAGGAAAGACTCCCATGGATTTCTGATATGGAACTAAACCACAGCACCCTTGCTCGCGTTGGACCAATCGGCTTGAGGTGCATCATAGGTAGGGCCAAGTGTCCACGTATGGATCCAATGGGTAACAAGGCTCTGATACCATGTTAAGGCTTGAACTCAACCCAAAATCTAGGCATTGAGTTGAGAGAATCCCTCACATATATGGAGGAAAGACTCCCATGGATTTCCGATATGCAACTAAACCACAATAGTTTTATCCATACTCTTAGTTCTGGTAGCACCAAGCTTGATCCTCGAGCTGGTTTGTGGTGTTTTCCTTGGGCACTCTTCCACTTGGAAGGGTTATTGGTGTTATGATCTAGTCTCTTGTCGCGCCTTTGTTCATAAGGATGTTATTTTTTTTGAGTTCGAGTCCTACTATTCTTCCCAAACTTAGCTTCAGGGAAGACTGCTAGTATCCTACCATCCTTTTCCTCTACTTCTATTATACTGTTGTTGCCTACGCCTCTTCCTTTTTTCCCTTTTAGCTCTGTCATGGATAGATCTCCTGGTGTTCCTGCACCTACTCAGGCGGCTGGTACAAAGGGTGTTAAGAAGTAAATTATTATCTACAAGTGGAAAATGTTTCAAGGAAAGTCCTCCCTCTCCACTTGTCCCCCTCCTACTCCCGAGCCAAGGTTAGGCTCGGTCGAGTAGTATTTGGGGAAGATGTTGGTGGCTCGAGTCAGATGGGAATTTTTCCTTGATAGGGGCCACTCAATGCGGCTGTCCTAGGGATACGCCCGTAATGATGATAATGTTTACGACTTATGTGCGGAGGCCCCCCTTTTTTTCAGAGACTGGAACGTCGCGTCGTTTCCCACTGGGGTTTATAAGCGTAGCGTATGTTTATGTTTCAAACTTCCATCGCCTAGGGTTTTTCTCTCCAGCACTCTAGCATTTGCGAGAGGCTCATGCGCCGCGAGGGCAATCCAGAAGAGTGAAGAGTTACAGCGGCCTTTGCAGAGCTTGCAGAGGTTACGACGGCGGTGATCCATCAACTTTCGCTTCCTCCTAAGTCATCCGGCTCAGTGCCTTCTTCCTCTTCCTCCAGCTCTCCTAGTTACTCCATGGCGGATCGACATCCCAAGGCTGGGGGGCAGGAGGTTGAATGGGCCCCGAGAGTTTTTACGGGGCCGTCGGAGCCTCTTCGCAGCAAGTTGACTGGGGGCGAGGTGAAACAGTTGGAGGGTCGGTACAGGTTGCTGTGGTGGTACCACTTCTCTCTGCCAGAGCCTCATGAGTCCAGTCTGGACACTCCCTCTGGCTTCTTTTGCTCTTTCCTTTTGTCTTGGAAGTGTGGGTTCCACCTGCCACTCCATTTCTTTATTGCCGAGTTGATTCAGTTCTACCAACTGACTCCAGTCCAGTTGGTCTCCAACTCTTATACCTTCATCTTCTCCTTCATCTTTCTTTACTACTCGTGTGGGGTCGACACTTCGTTGGACCTCTTCCACGCCTTTTTCAAGTTGAAAGAGCATATCCATGTGGGCAAGGGCTTCTTCTATCTCCAGGCGAAGAGGGGAAGGAGTTGTGTGATCCTCTCTACCAAGGACTCTTCCCACAAGGGCTGGAAGACCTAATATTTCTGGGTGGGCTCGGCCATGGGGGACGAGTCTTGGACTTTCCCGACGGCACCCAACTTCCATCCGAACATTCCTCCAAAGCAGGCGGTGGTGCCCCCGGAGGTGGAGAAGAAGGCCGCCCTTCTTCAGAAGAATCGTTAATCGACCGCAGAATTGATGACCGCTGTTAACATTGAGGAGTATCCTTCCCTGACGGTGGTGCCTCCGGGTAAGGGCTTCAGGGTCTTGTATTGTTTCTGGGTCGGATTAGTAGACTTCCTTCTGATGATCTGCTTTTCTTCGTCTAGACTCGAGGCGAACGGTTGATGAGGCGGCATCACTGATAAGTGCTCATTTCTTTAAGATAATTCACATCACATACATCATTTCATATGCACATAATTTGTCAATTATGCATACTTTATAGTTAATCTCAACCTTTTCTTATTAATTTCTCTTATTATTTTTATTCAATAATATACTGAGATGCTATAATCTCTGACCCGTAAGAGCCATTTTACACCCTTATCTGGCCATTTGTTAGCGGTGTACTTCTATGTTGTCTACTTCTTGATTTTCAAAGTTCTGGCCAATCCTTTGTCCAAAATCGATCATGTCTTCACAAAACTCATGAAGAGATACATGTTGAGGAGGGTAAATCTAGCTCGGCCCGTGACTGGCCCATTAACTATGAGCATAACCCGACTCCGGAGCTACAGCGCGCCCAAGAGGCGCCCACTAGCCGCAGCCCATTAAGGAACAACCCACTATGGCTCAGAATCGGATTCAACAGCGCAGAAAGGGCTATGGCCCAGGCGCAATGACCGACGGAGGATCCCCTGACGATCGACTGTTACCCCCCACGACGTCGGCCTTGACCCCATAACCGGTGAGCATGCCCCATGAACAGCGTAAGACTCGCCCAGGGACAAGCCGATGCCAAGGTAATCACCCTCCAATGGGATACTCCAGCCATAATCGTGGGAGACGTTACTCCATCACTTCCACCCTTCCCTGTTAAGGCATAGGCCTCCCACTCCAGGACAACCCCTTATAAAAGTGACATCGACAGAGTAGAAAAGGACAAGCCCAACAAGGTAGAACTCTTGCCAAAAGTTTCTCACTAAGAATAGAGCAACTAGTCCAACTAGAATGATAAGAGAGTTCACGCCATACGACGTCCAGAGAGGGAATCCCTCCTGCACGACCTTACCACCCAGCGAGCACTATCCGGGTGCCCACTGGGAGTGGCGAGCACTCGTGGCGAGGACCCATACATCTCTTGAAGCATCTACTATGGCCTCCACATCTCTCTCTTCTCTGCTCTTCTCCGTTCCTTTCTTCGAACCGTTACTGACTTAAGCATCATAGGGTTGTCCCCTGGGGTAACACCCATGGATCCTTCTGACGCCCCTTTCTCTTTTGGTGTTTGCAGGCTTCCACGGGTGCTAGACGATCTTCCCCAAACTAATAAATAAAGAAGGTGGTTTGTGACATAGAAACTAGATTTCTACCTCTACACTTCTTGCTGCCATCTATGGGAACTTGAGTGAAAGGCCATGGCACCCCATGAGAGTCTTCGCAATGCCAACGACTGTGGGCGCGATTCTCATCAGGCCCCTGGCTCACGACAAGGATCTCAAGAGGCTTCGTCCTCTCCCCGTCTACCACCTGCAGTCACTGCCAATGAGATAGTAGAGATGCGCCAGCAGATCTAATTCCTGAGGAAATTATGTCAGGGACTTGTCAACAAGCCCGACGAGAGGATGTTGTGTCCCCTAGGGCACAAGTATACTATATATTGGATGATAGCAACTCAGTGACAATTACATGTTTTGATGATCACTATTCACTGGGTTTATGCGGGTTGGCTTGACCCTATCAAGCTAGCCCTCCTAAACCCATCCAGCCCCTTCAACTCCCTATAAAACCCCCCTTTGGGTGCCCAAGAGCCATCATCAACGATCAAGCATCAAGGAGCTCCGCCCCGGACAACAAAGGCGCGCTAAGGAGATTTGTGTGTGCTTGCTAGGCTTACGCCGAGGGCATGTCGCATGGTCATCCCTCATACGATGTCTAGCCCAAACACCAAGCATTTGTGTGTGTGTTTGCTAGGCTTACACCAAGGGCATGCCGCATGGTCATCCCTCATACGGCATCTAGCCCAAACACCAACCTCCTAAAAGGTGACCCCCTGTTTGATGAACGTATGTCGTCTCGACAATCATGCATGACCCCAGATATCGCTTGGTGAAAGCACTCTGCTCGAGTCCTACCTTGATATTCGTGCATGACCCTGATGTCACTTAGTGGAAGCACTCTACCCGAGCCCTATCTCGATAATCATGCGCCCCGAGACGTTGCTCTATGGGAATACCCTGCTCAACCCTGCCTCAACGTTTACGCATGACCTTTGATGCTGCTTCATAGAGGCGCCCTGTCCAGTCCCTACCTTGATAATCGTGCATGGCCCTCAAATGCTGCTCGATTGAGGCGCCTTGCCTGATCTCTGCGCAACGCAGTCGTTGCTTGATGAGAGCGCCCTGCCCAGTCTCTGTCCCAATGGTCGCGCACCATCAGACATGGCTCAATCGAGGCGCCCAACCTGATTTCCCACCTCGATGATCGTGTGTCACTTTCGAATCACCTCGATAAGCATGCCCTCAGTGCTGTTAGCCTGACAATGGGCAAACTTCACAAGTCCCGGTGCAAGATGAAGTGCCAGACCCCTGCCTCTATCAACGGGTCCCGGGCACGACCATCAAGGTCCAGCGGCGCCCATCTACTCAGTCACAACGGTGCCCCCGGCACCCGATGCCAGTCACTCTGGTCACATCGGGGCCTGCGGCACCCAATCACTCAATAGCTCAGTCACAACGGTGCCCCCGGCACCCGACTGCCAGCCACTTTAGTCACAACAGGCTCCCCCGGCACCCGACTGCCAACCACTTCAGTCTCAACGGTGCTCCCGGCACCCGACTGTCAAGCACTCCAGCCACAACGGTGTCCCCGGCACCCGACTGTCAAGCACCTCAGTCACAGTGGTGCCCCCGGCACCCGACTTCCAGCCATTTCAGTCACAACGGTGCCCCCGGCGCCTGACTGTCAGCCACTTCAGTCACAACCGTGCCCCCGGCACCCGATCACTCAACCACTCAGCCACAATGGTGCCCCCGGCACCCGACTGCCAGCCACTTCAATCGTCTGACCACGTGTGCACACACCGACCCCTGCCTAGGGCTAGGCGTCACGCGGATCCCTACCTCGCACTAACCACACAAGCAGGCAAATATGAAAGCAATTAGAGCATGCATTTAATGTAATACACAGGCAATGGCACAATTTAACACAATAATAATGAAGCAGAAAATTCTATCTATGCAGTTTATATAATAAACCATATGCCACGAAACGAATTTATGAAGCATTGAAACACGTCTCATGGTCTTGCTCGCGACCCATGAGAAACACATGATCATACACATAATAATTATATCTACCAATAGAGGGAAACCTTAACCATCCTGGTGATTGAAGAAAAAAGAGTCATCACTAGAAGATAGAGACCAGATGCGTCCCCAGACGACTTATACTGTGTCTCAAGCAACTCACAGTCTGGGACATAACAAGCGAGAGGCATAACAGAACCAGTACCAAATCAAGAACTAGTTAGAGTGACATTCGTCAGTGTCAGTCCTAAGCCTCTGACCATGTGTGCCCACACTGACTCCTGCCTAGAGCTAGGCCTCCAACTAGTTTTCTCCCCCTGTAGGACGCTACGGTCGAGGGCACTGCTGCCAAGCCGGAGCCCACGGTAACTAGCTAAAATCGTTCGACTGGAATGCCCCTCCACCTCTCCTAGGTGGGTTGACAGTAGGGAGTCTAGGGCTACGACAAGTGACTCCATCACAAGGTAAGGGGAAGGTACTCCATTGGGATCTAAAATAATAACACAATATTATAAAATAACGCAACCATGGCACGCATGCACAATGAAATGCATTAGGGACCACACCTACACCTTTTAGAATTCCAGAGGATATAACGGACTACTCTTGACCCATTACCTGGCATAACGGATAAGGGCAGGGGTGTTATATGGAACATAATGCACCGCCCTTCATTCGTTAAACACACCCGACCAATTAAATGAACACAAGCACACAGACATGTAGACTATAACGTGGCACCACAGGGGCGTTATGCTCAGTACGACGCGCCTCCCCCTATGCATTATACTCAACCGAACTACCATTAAAACCACTGTTTTAACGTAATGATATAACACACCGAATCCAGGGCATTATATGACTATAACAGATCTACCCTACACCATTATGCTAACTGCCTTACTAGGTCAACGGTCAAATGACCGGTCAATGGTCAAATGACGGACCTGGAGGAGTCTGTCAAAGGGCACATAACGCACCACTTTAGGTGCGTTAAAGGACTATAACGCACCAGTCCTGGTGCGTTATGTTGACTGGGTTACGGGTTGGACGAGTTTGATATCGAACTCCCTCCCAGTCGATCGAAGTCGACGGGAGACGCGCAAAAACAAACTAACCTGCTCAAGCATGCATCCATACATCCATTTACATCAACAAAAACGTAAAGACGATGCCCATGGATGTAATTTCATAATTTAAGCAGAACTTTGTGACCATTAACACAGACATGAAAGGAAAACCTGTATGCTGACCTAGACACTTGCTCAGACCTTCTTTAATGATACCAGACTGACATTAATACCGAATGGACTTGAATGCACAGACTTGGACTTACATGTTGAGCTGCATGAAGACTTTATGCACAATTGTAAAAGACATACCATGTAACACACATAGAGTATCATGCACCAAACAAAGATTGACATTGACTTATAGTGTGTCATGCAGCAAATGCACATTAATGCACATTGAACCATGGTGTTTGAACCATAGTGTTTGCTATCATCAAAACCCAGGGGCACAACACTCCTCGCACCACCTTAGTGGCTATGCTGCAACACTTCTGATATAGAGGGCCCCGGATGCCCAGCCTCTTCAGAGTAGTCGGAATAGGGGCTCCCCCACTGAGCGGCACCCCCTCGAGAACCCCACCAGCTGGCCCAGAGTGAGCCGCTGCTTCCTCCACCCCTCTTGCCTCTGTCGGTTTGGGCTGCGGCGCCTCTTCTCGCGACCCCCTGGCCTCCGTCGACTCGGCCCCAACACCTCCACCCTGAACGCCACCTGCCTCGCTTGGTGCTCCAGTCTCGACCACAGTCCTAGAGCCGCCCGCTTCAGCCCCTGCCTCCTCGGCCCCCTCTTGCCCAGCAGATGGGAGAGCCAACTGAATAGGCTCGGGCCCTTTTAGCTCGATAGAGGGGAGAGCCGATTAAGAGCCGTCTTTGACCGTGAGGATGGCCCCGGCCTTCTTGGTCCACTTTTTGGCCTTCACAGTGTCCCGTGGCATCCTCTCCACGGGATCCTTGCGTTTGGACCCCCACTACTTGGAAGACCCTTCCCGAGCCACCCCCTTGCCCTTATCTTGAGCTCGGGTGGAATCCTCGGGAACTCGCAACTCAACGGAGGCCTTAGTCGAAGGCGCCTCCTCCTTAGCCAGTCGCCTGGTGTCTGTGCAAAGGAAGACAGGGTCAGGGAAAGAAGAATGGCTTCCTCATCCAAAGGAAAAGTTGATTCCAGGTGGCCATACCTGCCATCCGCAGTCACTTGAGAAGGCACCGCTCGATATTCTCCGGGGTCACCAGCTCTTCCGTAGACTAGCGATGCTTCAACAGGATCGCTGCGTACTTCTCCACCTCCGGGGTGAACTCATCCTATCTCGGAGGGATGTTCGGGTGAAATTTGGGCATCACAGGGCATCTCCAATAGTCCTCCATTGAAAAAAATCCCACCTAGAAGAATTGAGTCTTCCACCCCTTGTGGGAAGAGTCCTTCATGGCTAAGGACACGTAGCTCCTATTTTGCCTTGCTTGAACATAATAGAAGCCCTTGCCAGCCGAGGAATGCTCCTTCAGCTCAAAAAAATAATGGAAGAGGTCCAAGGAAGGCATTCTCTGAATCAGAGTTGGCACCCCAGGAGTCACGCCAGATGCCGCTCTGCATTACTATTTCCTTGAACAAGGTCACAGTGGAGTCAGCCCTAGTGGACACGGGAGCTTCTATCAACGTGTGTCTACTCAGTACGCTGCATGCCTGCAATATTTCAGAGGATATGATCAAGCCAACACCGACCACAATTGCCGCGTATGATAATTCCAGGCGAGCTTGTCACAGGGTCGTGACTATGAAGGCTGAGCTAGGGCCATTCAAAATAGATGTGGAATTTTACATCCTCGACATAGATCCCATGTTCAAAGCCATTCTGGGACGTCCATGGATAAACAGTCTGCAAGCAGTGCCCTCTACCGCCCACCAGTGCTTAAAGTTCCCATTCCATGGCCGGGTGGTCAAAGTGAAAAGTGTTTCCACTGTTCAGTCCGTCGATGCAATTGCTGACAAGATTCTTCCCACTCTATGGCCAAGCAATAGGCCGGTTCTATCAGTCATGGACTTGAACTATCCATGGGCATATGCGCTGTGCAAGCCTGCTGCCGCACCAGTCAAGGAAGAAGCCAAGTCCAGGATGAAAGATTTAAAAGGCTGGGACATGATTTTGAAGCTAGGCTATCAGCCAGGGTGAGGCCTTGGCGTACAGCTACAGGGGTGAACCAAGCCTGTCCCCAGGGGCAGGAAGATGAGCCGGAGGGGCCTGGGCTATTGGGAGTCCTCATTGTCTATTCTACATGACTCTGGGCCTTTGACTTGGGACTATCAACAACATTTTGTTAGAGGGCCCCTGTAGCCGGGCACGCTAAAGTCACCCTTGAAGTCGCCACATAAAGCAGATGTTGCTGAGACAAGGCCACCTTCTGTGCTGAGAGGGGCTGTTGCTGATTTTCCAGATAACTCAGTGAGTTTTGTCAAATTGTTTGCCAAAGTCAGGAAGAGTCAGAAAAGGCCCGAGCTGTGGGCCGTGAAAAAGATTGCTGAGAAGCCAGTTGCGCCATTACAGAGAATGGGGGGCCCAGTCGTCACTCCGTCCCTTTCGCGCCTCCTCTCCCTTTACATGAAGTTGGCTTTCTTTCCCTGTTCCACTCCCCTTCTCTTCAATCCCTCCATGTTCCGGTCTCCCCTTTCCCCGGGAGGACCCCTCGAGTATGTAATCATTGGTTGTCCTTACGGATAGTGTCTGCCAGTTGAGCTAGTAATCAACAAGCGTCCGGACGGACGCTCTCCTCCTTTTAGTCTACTCACCAGGTGGTCGCCCGACCGCCCTACTGATCTGTCGAACATGTGGTTCCGGTCTTCGAACCCCTTCTTTAGTGTAATTTTCTCAACCTTATGCCCTCGGGCCCTGCCTCCCCCTTCTACAGATCACTCTTCTTGTTTTGCTCTCACTTCTGAAAAATATAGCACATCAGATGAAAGTAATTAGATGGCAGATCAAAACTAGATGTTGACAAATAGTGTATGACATCATCAAAACAGCAGGGATGCAATAGGGGAGGAAGAAACTGTACCAGACAACAACTACCGAACTAACCTCGGTACCCTAAACTACTCCAAGCAAGGGCAGGAGGGTGACTCGGAGCTGACAGAGTCAGGAGTTACCGAACTGCCGACGCAAGGAACCTGCAAAACAGACAAAAGAAACCTAGGAAAAGGCTAGACGGACACCAGACAACAGGCAACATGACTGGAACATCGTATACACTGCCCCATACACAACCGGAACGTCGTGCAAGCGACAGACACTAACCTCGAGTGCAGCCACAAAAGGGCTAACTCGAAAGGTCATGACGCATGAGAAACGTCAAGAGTCACACAACACGTGACTGGAAAGAGGAGCGGTCAGCTGCGTCCACTGACGTCTTACACTGCACCACAGCTTGCTCCACAAGTGCCTCGACTACCAGCTGAATGTGGTCTACCACAGCCAAGGCCGAGTCGCAGGCCCACGCGGAAACCACCACTACAAGGACCAGTCAGGGTCATGCCCGTCGACGTGAGTCCTAAGCCCCTGACCCCATGTGCACACACTGGCCGTAGACTATTAAGCCAGGCCTCTAACTAGTATTCTCCCCTGCGGACACTACGATAAGGTTGGGAGCCCACGGAACTAGCTTAAAAACCATGTCTCGGGAAGAGTGCCCCGCTACAAGAGCCGTCACGCCAAAGCGTGTCGTAAGGCACCAACCAAAGAAGAGCCACAAAACTCGGGGACTTCATAACACAAGTGCCGAAGTACAGACAGGCTGAAACGCCCTGCAACATGCACTTCGAAGCACCGAAGGTAGCACAGGAGACTACTGACAACCTCAGGGCAAGGAAAGTAGACCTACAACAACAACGGTCCCTGAGTCCTATGACTCCGCGTCAGGATCGTCGTACACAGCGGAACAATGCTGCCAATCGGTCCAATCCTATGCCAGGGAAAATAACACTCTAGGAAAACAATGCACGAAGACTTGAGGGGACACCGAGAACCCTCAGCACACCTAGACATGCAAATCGAGGTAGAACAGTACCTCGAGACATCTAGAACTAATGTCTCGAATTGGACAAAGTCACCGAGACATGATAAGACTGCCTATCAACCACTAGGTAACCCTGGGTTGACCGGAACCAGACACGACACCAACACACTAACACATCCACCGCCACAGCAACACAAACAAACAGAACCAACAGGAACAAGAGCGGCAGACGATGACAACACTCTGGGCAGAGCAACTTGTTAGTCAACTGCTAGGGGAAACCCAATAGTCAAGAGATAGCCGCTACGCGACCAGAGATAAGGACAAAGGCAGCTTCGGAAACGGGCCCACCTGGCACAGACCTAGACCTTTGGTCTTCTTGATTTGCAATGTATTCACAAATAATGAGCCCATCTAGCAGACAGCCTTGCCCGATTATGAACATGCAGCTTCACCGAGGTAGCTGCCCTTAGATAGCCAGTGCTAACCATATGCAGACATTCTCAGACAGACAACTCCTTATAATGCTGAATATCATGGAACCACGAAGTCTTGTCTCTTGGCACAAAGATGTGGAGCTCTGGCAACTCCACTCGGCAATCCGACATGAAGCATAACTCCCTTGATAGAAGAGCGGGATGAACTTGAGGGAGAGTAATGCATGGCATTGACGTGAATGACTTACTGATAAATCGAGGGAGATTGTATAAAATGTGTAGAATGTCCTTGGAAAATACTGAAGATACAACCAATTGCCCCTTGAACATAGAACTCATAATTTGCTTGGCGGTCGTATGAGTTAGCACAATACGGGTGGAGAACCCTTCCGGGCCAATTATCTGAACAGTAATAGTGCGAGAAGAAATAACAGCATTAATGGTGAATCCACCGGCGGGCAATGAGATTGCCACCATTCTCGCTTGAGAAGAAACTGGCACCAAAGTAATGAAACTTTTCTTAGAAACCATCTTTTGAAACACAGGCTCATTATCCCTAAAATAGCTAGGGACCAGGACCCAGACCGACATGCGACAAATGAAATCTTGAGTCTTGAAATGTATAACCGACATCGGGCCATCCTGATTCGGCTCATCGTCTCCCTGGGGACTAGACCCAAAGGACACCGAAGGTAATGCACACCCGCTTTGTGGGGTGAAAGTAGGAGGCAAAGTGGCAGTAATAGGTTCTGATGGTGTAGAGATTTTAATGGGGATGGTGATGTGAAGTGAAGACGCAGGTGATGTGGCGATGATAGGCTCGGGTGGAAGCAAAGGTGAAGGTGAGAGTATAGCCTGCTCAGGCTTAGGCCACGATGGTGAAGGAGATGGCAAAGGCGGTGGAGATGGTGGAGGTGATGGAGGTAATGGTGGTGGAGGCGGAGATGATGGTGATGACGGCAATGGCGGTGGAGATGCAAGCGATGGTGATGGCAATGGAGATGGTGAGGATGGTAATAAAGGTGATGGGGGTAGTGGACATGGAGGTGGAGAGGGTGAAGAGGGAGGTCATGGTGCCCACCATCGGCGTATCGGCACAACGCGTCGAGCGGCATTAGGGATAGAAGTAGTGGAAGTGGCGACAGGAGAAGAAGGGGAGGCACTAGCCTGAGCAAGGGATTTGGTAGGCGACGGTGTAGGAGATGGCGAAGATGGTATAGATAACAGAGCAGGTGACGGAGCAGGTGCATCGCTAGAGGAGGGATCACAGGGGTGCCCCTGGCCTTGTAGGGATGGAGACAGCCTTATTTCTCTATTATTATTAATTTATTTATTTATTGAGTTTACTGTCATTATTATTATTTATTACGTTTGGGGCACGCGTGGGAGGATGGGCCAAAAGGGTTGAAGGCTGGAGAGTAGTGTGCCGGTGGAGGAGGGCAGGAGTGCACCGGGTAGGGGAGTTGATAGTGTACCGGGTGAGGGTTTGAAAGAGTGTACCGCTTGGGAGTGTGCCGGGTAGGACCGTTGAGGGTGCACCGATGGTGGCCTGGGTGGTGTGCTGGGCTGGAGGCATTGGGGGTGCGCCAGGCGAGGGCGGCTAGGGAATGCTCCGGGCTTGGTTGGTCGAAGGTATGCTGGCGAGGGCCGGGGAAGTGTGTGCCGGGGAAGACCCCTATGGGTGTGTCGGGGAAAGCCTGGGGTTGAGTGTGCCGAGTAGGGCCACCTGGGGTGTGTTGGGCTAAGAGAGGCCAGAGTGTACCGGGTAAGGGAATGGGGAGTGTACCGGCGAAGGGGATGGAGGCGTGCCGGCGAAGGCCTGGCCGGGTGTGCCGGGGAAGGCAATGCGGGTGTGTCGGCGAAGACCTGGGAGTAGGTTTCTGGGCTGGGTGCAGGCGGGCGTACCAGACAAGGCTCAAGCGGGGGGTTGTACCGGGTTAGAAGCATTCTGGGAAGACCAGGCTAGGCTATGCCGGGGAAGGGCTGGATGGGCAGAGCAGTGTACCGGACAAGGGCGGCCAAAGGCATGCCGGGCTGGGGTGTTGAAGGCGTGCCGGGGAAAGGCAAAGGCAAGCTGTGCCGGTGAAGGGTGTTGGGGGAGTATCGGCTGAGGAGTGGAGGGGCGTGCCAGTGAAGGAGTGTACCAGGCTAGCAAAAGGGTGGACTGTGCCGAGGAACAGGCTCTGCTGAAGGGTGTACCGGGGAGGCCTAGCTGATGGGTGTACCGGCCAAGGAAGTGTGCCGGTCAGGGTGAGACTGGAAGTGTACCAGGGAAGGCCAGGGCAGGGTGCACCGGTGAAGGCCCAGGGGCAGGCATACCGGGTGAAGCTTATAAGGGGCCCACTCCTCTTCGACCTCTTAAGGCCTTTCTTTTCTTCTCTTTCTTAGTTTCATGTAATACCTTGGGGGTCTTCTCTTCCTGTCTCTTAACTGTTTCATCTTCTCTCTTCTTTGTAGGACGAGTGTTCAAGTTGTTCGGTTATCATTTAGTCTGGTCCTCTTCGCATCGTCCATGGTTCCCTTGCCTTGGTTGAAGCGTTTTACCATTGTTCATTTCATTTGTTTGTTGCTTCCTTTGGTCCTTTAACTTATTATTATCTCATTTGTTTGTTGCTCCCTTTTATCTTTGTCATATTATTATTTCTAACAAAAATTCAGCAGCATCTCCCCTTGACTTGAGCGTAAGGGAGATACAGGGAATGTGTATTATATATGAAGGCACTTCAGAAGTCAAAGAAACAAAGGTAAATCTATTGGTCCGAGAATACGAGCTCTTCATGATGAAGCTGCATGAGACCATCTCGGAGATGTTTGCTAGGCTTATGGAAATTACCAATACATTGAAAACTCTTGACAAGGAATACACGAATCAAGAACTTGTAAGGAAGGTCCTTCAATCTCTGTCATCTCAATGGCACACGAAGGCAACGGTAATTGGAGATTCAAAAGATCTCAGTACCTTGACACCTGATGAGATGATAGGTTCTTTGATGACCTACGAAATTAACTTCAAGAGGAGTGAGGAAGGTCATAGTAAGAAGAAATCAATTGCACTTAAGGCCAATACACATTCATCTGAGGAAAGTGATGAAGGGTCAAGTCTTGATAGTAGTGATGAACAACTTATGGATCCAATCACAAGAAGAGTGAGAAAGTTTTTCAGGAAGGTCAGAAAGGATGGCACACTTCATAGGAAATTTCAAAGGAAACAATTGGGCAAGAAAGGTGAAGCCAACAAGAGAGAAGAAATCAGACGCTATGAATGTAAGACAACTGGCCACATGAGAAATGAATGTCTAGATCTTCAGAAAAAATTCAAAAAGGGAAAAACTAAGAAGCCAAAGGCAATGAAGGCTACATAGAGCGACGAAGTGAGTCCAAGTCTGAGGAGGAGGATGAGCTAGATGAGCTGATCCAGAATCTATGTCTAATGACAAATGAGGAGAACGACATCGAGGTAAACTCTGATAACGAAAACCTTACTTGTAAAGAATGGCAAATTACTTATGTTGGGATGTATAAAAAGTACAAGAAGTTGAAGTATGAAAATAAAAGTCTAAAAAAAAATTCCATGATCTTGTCCACAGTAAAACTATGTGTGAAAAATGTAATTCCCTTGAGCAAAAAATTGAAAGTCTTAAAGATGAAAATGAAATGTTGTTGTCTAAAGTTACTCTATTTGAAGATGAAATTTTATGTTTAGAAATTGAAAAATAAGATGTATACAACAAGCTAGGTAACTTGAATGAAGAGAAAGAAAAATGGAATGAACAAATTAGAAGCCTCAAAGATCAAAATAAATTATTGTGTGATGAGCTAGAAATCCTTAAAAAGGGAAAAAGTATGGTCGTTGATGACCTTGAAAGTCTGCATGCTCTCGAACAACAAATTGAAAGTTACACGAGTGTTAACTCTTTGTTTAATGAGAAAATTATATCTTGTGAGGAAGAATTGATTAGTTCTAGGCTACATATCTTGTCTCTAGAAAATCAAATCAAAAGTTTGAATGAACTCATGTCCACATCTGCAAAATAAAATCAAAAATAGAAAAATAACTCTGATTCCTCTAGTGTGCATGCCAACTGTTCACATGACAAACACTTTCATGCAACTGAAAGAATGAATGTCTCTTATTTTTATTGTGGCAAATTTGGGCATGAAATGTATGATTATTTTTTGATGAGATTTTATGATAAAGAAGTATTAAAGCCAAGAGTGTCAAGAGTGAATATGGTTGATGGTTCCAAAAATCATGAGAAATTCATAGAGAAGAACCTCAACATTCATTGTTACTACTGTGGATTACATGGTCATATTTTTAAAAATTATTTTACAAAGAAAAGAGATGATGAATGGTCTGTAAAAAGAAACTTCTCCTGTCATTACTGTGGTAGTTTTAGACATGTGCTGAATAATTATTCTTCAATGAAAAATGATGATAAATGACTTATGAAAAGAAAATATTCTCACTACTTTTATTGCGACCAAAATGGTCATTCAATGGATATATGTAGTTTAATGAGGGCCGACGATGAATGGTTTTGAAAGAAAAAATAAACTATGCCTTGCTATTTCTGTCACTAACCCCTCGGGACCCAAGATGGCTTGGGTACCCAAAACTTTGAAATGGAAAATCTGTCTTGCAAGGGTGCCTTGAGGCCAAGGAATGTCAATAAATAAAGGATTCTCAAGGCGAGAAATAAAAATGGTTTGTTTTTGAAACTTATTTTGCTTAAGTTCACTTTGAAAGATCAGCAAAGGTAAAAATTGAGTTTGAAGTTCGCATTTAATCAGTGGCATTCTGATTTTGTTGACTTTGGCAATTACTGTAGTGTTGACATTTATAGGTTAAATGATTAGGTGCTATGACAACTTTGCAAATACTCCATTGCACATTCTGTGAATAAATTTAATTTTTGAATACTTGACACTGCACATAACGTCTTTCATACTCTTACTCACTTTTTACAAATAACAATTCAGTCTTGCATATATGGAACACACACTTAATTGCATTATACACATTGCACATATCATGCATATATTTGCATACTTGTAAATAAAGAAAGTCTTCGATCATCTCTCCATTCACAAGCATATATATGTTTGCATATACTTACATATTTGTGTGCTTGAATGTCATGATTTTCGGTATATCAAATGCCGATTATGGAAAGTTGGATTATGTCCAACTGGAAGCTTTCCTCATGCGTGATGGTGGTCTTCGGACCTACGTTCTCCACCACGTACCGGTAATCAACCTGTGTGAAAATTTCATCTCAGTGCATGTTTGAGTGTATATAATATATCACCCTTCTTTTTGATTCTTCCTATGACCACTTTCCCTTGCTAAATAAAAATGTATTGGTTCAGACATGTTTGTTACATGGCACACATTAAGGGGGAGGTTCTTTTCATAACTGTGCATACACTTAGGGGGAGACATAATAATGATTAGACTAATTCATCTTTTACATTCAGTACAATCACTCACACAACGTGCACTTTTGAGATAAATGACTCTATTTAATAAGGATTTTAGTTATTCCACACAACACTCTTGAGGGCACTTGAATCCCTACATAAAAGTCACGTGTCTCGTGATGAAAAAGCTCTCAGCCCCACCAAAAATCTCAATAAGTGGATTTGGACCCAAGTAGCCGGGAATCTCCCCTGAAATAAAGGAGAAAACTCAGATCAAAAAGTGACAAATATCCACAATTCTAATAAGTGACAAAACTAAGTAATCGGGAAATGTCCCTGAAACAAAGGGCATGACTCGTGTTAAAAGGTTAGTCATCTTGTTCGTATAAAAGAAATGGGGCTGTGCGAAGGTATCAAAAGTAGAGCACTATGTATGAATGTGTAGGGAGGAAAGGTTCTTTCCAGTGTTCTTTAGAAAACCTGTGAATCCATATTACTATAGATTTCATTGCTCATTTTTCACTGCGAATTTGATTGTGTGAATGTACCCTATGAATCAACCATCTTTCATGGTTAATGCAGTATCATCAATTTGTAAGCACAACCTTCTTAATATTGTTCATGTACACCATGCTCTCAATTGATAGCATGTTTCTTAACCTATCCAAACTAGACTTGCTTAATTCTATATCTTATTATGGATGCATGTGTACTTGAGTGCTCATCTATTCCACTTCAATGCATTACACTAAGTTAACTGTAAATATGTGGCATTCTATCTTATTTCCATCTTCTCCTTCATCCCTTATTTGACTCTAACAAAAAGGGGGAGAAATAAATTGGTCCTAGCATGATATTCATGATATTATGAATGGGTTGTTGAAAATGGTTTTTGGTTGTAGATAAACAAAAACAATCTTTGTGGAAATGCCTTGTTGAGAAAGGGGGAGAAATGTGTGTTTTGCTTAATTTTTGCTCAACTTTATTCCACTGGTTGTTCAATGGGTGATGTTTGACTCGTCTCATCTTGACTCCGAGTCGTGAGACTCAAGGATCGTTGTAGCTTCAGGTCTAGTTGTCTTGTCCTGAGTCTGTCGGTAGTTTCCTATGCTGTCATTGGTGCTTCGTAGTATGTGCGACAGTGCTTCCCTGCCTGTCTTTACTCCGGCACTCATGTTTTGGAGTCTATGTTGTGTAAGCCTCCACTCCACTAGTCATAGCCTTACATCACGCTTCGGCATGATGGCCTTTACGGTGGGGCAGTTCCCGGTTTATGGTTCTTAAGCTAGTTTCGTGGGCCCCCGGTCCAACTGTAGCATCCTGTAGAGGGGGAATACTAGCTAGAGACCTGGCTTAGGCAAGAGCCAGTGTGTGCACACTTGGTCAGGGACGGTAGAACTTGCGTCGATGGGCATGACCCTATCTAGTCACTCGCAACTGTAGTTCTATTCTTGTTCTGACAGTGTCTTGGTCTCGGTCGTGGCTCAGGTGGCAGTGCAGATGAGACGCTTGTAGGCGCAGCATAAGTCGTTAGTGGATGCAGTTGGCTGTTCTTCTAGTGAGGAGGTACTCCAGTCACGTGACACGTGACTCTCGTGACTCTCGCGTTTCTTATTCGTTGTGACCATTCCGGGTTAGCCCTCTCGTGGCTTTGCCCGAGGTCAGTGTTGTGTCGTGTGCACAACGTTCTAGTTGTGCATGTGGTCGTGTCTAAATCAGCGTGCACGACAATCGAGCCATGTGTGCTTTAGAATGGGTCTTGTCCGTCTAGACCTTTTTCTAGGGCTTTTACCTTTTTCTCTTTGCAGGGCTTCGTTGCCTGGTGTTTTGTCGACAGAGCGGTGACTCCTGACTTCGTCAATTCAGAGTCTACCTTTTTGTTATTGTTTGGATTAGCTTAGGAGGCGAGGTTCTCTCGGCGTTGCTTCTTCCCTTGCATGTTCCCTACTCCTGCTGCCTCTTCTCTTCCTTTATAGCTTCGTAGTTTAGTTTTCCTATTTTACTACCTGCTATTTTACTGTTCCATGTTACTGCGTTGTTTCCAGTGGGGATCCGCGTGACCCCTACTGAGCCAGTGACACGAGGGTCACCCCTGCTTTTCAGGTGGGTGGCGTCGTTCTGCTTCCGCAGTTCCTGGTGTGACGAGTTCGTAGTGGCCAGCTGTACCTACGTCGGGCTTCCCCCGATTTCTGGGTACGTTCTTCTTTTCTGTTGACTGTACTTATCCTTCTATTGGACTGGACTGTGGTATAATTGTTAAATTTAAACTATTAATTAAAAAGTAATTTTATTAATGCTACTTTAGCAAACTGATCTAATGAAATTTAATTACTTACTATTATCTCTTTGTGACTTCAATGTACTACACGACAATTCTTTTATCCCTTCGGAGCTTTACAGCTCTTGGGAGGCTTCGCGGGTTCCAAGTGACTAGTCCCAGTCCGCCATGTTTTGTATGACGCCCCTATCGTGGTGCGTTATATGAAGTGGTTTCCTGTGGAGTTTTTCTGAGTTTTTAACGTTTGGGTGACTTTAACGGACCACTCCTGGTGCGTTATAGTCACATGGCGCATCCGTCCTGGTGCGTTATGTTCTATGCATTTTCGAAAGATTCTCTGGAGAATATAACGCGCGGGCCAAGGCACGTCATACATTGCATGACGCCCCTGAGGTAGTGCGTTATAGTATGCAGGTCTGGGTTTTCTCTGTGTTCGGGTGAGCATAACGGCCTGGGGGAGGTGCGTTATAGTCGTTTAACGCCCCGTCCCTGGTCCGTTACACTCTGCTACTTCGCAAAGGTTAGAATTGCATGTTTAACTTCCGTCTATATTATAACTGTGCTATTTTATGATTATTGGCTCGCTCCTACAATCCCAATAGAGTGCTTGGACTTTCCATGTGATGGAACCACTAGACGTAGCCCTAGACTTCACCGATGGACGACCCACCTGGGAGAGGTGGAGGGGCATACCGGTCAGACGGTTTAATCTAGTACCGTGGGCCCTCGGTCCGACTGTAGAGCTGTATGGGGAGGGAAATCTTGCTGGAGGCCTGGCCCTAGGCACGGGTCGGTGTGTGCACATGTGGTCAGAGGTGAGAGCTGACACTGACAAGGGTTACTCTGACTAGTTCTCGGTTGGTACAGTTTGGTTTGTCCTCTCGCTGGGCACGTTCAAACTCGCGAGTTGCCTGAGACGCAGTGTAAGCCGTCAGGGGATGCCTTTGGTCTCTGTTCTGGTGGAGTACCATGTCCTTCTCCTATCACTGGAATGATTTGAGGTATTTCTGTTGGTAGATGAAGTTTTTACCGCGAGTTCTCGTTGCTAGCTATTATTTGGTTATTTAGTTATCTATTTCTATATTGGCGTCTCATTAGCCGATTTACCTATTTAGTTAGGCTTTCTTGTTCTAGTCTAAAAGCATGTTGAGATAGTGCATCTGCTTGTTTAATTATCTAAATGCATGCTCTAATTTCATTTTAATTGTTCTAGTTGCATTTTTAATTGCATGCTTGCTTGTTTAGATCGTGATAGGGATCCGCGTGACCCCTACAGAGTCTGGCTATGAGTCACCCTTCCTTCTTGCAGGTGACTCATCTCAGCCGTCGACCAGTGGTTCTTGTGGTTTTGGAGACTGCGCCTAGATTGCCAGCAATTTGTCGGTTGTCTATTTGTAGTTTTACCGGGGTATGCCCCGTGTAGTTGCCGTTGTCCTTTCTTTCTTAAGTGGACTTGTACATTTATGGATGTTGTAAATCTGGACTAGTTTATATAAATACCACTCTGCCACTTCTATAGTTCCCAGTTACATAGTGTAGGAGATGTATGGGTTTTAAATATCTCATTTCTTTATTCTTTTTTCTTCTTTTTTTCTTCTTCTTTCTTTTCCCCCGTGAACCACCCGACCGTTGGAGCTCGCGGCACCCCTTCCTCCTCTGGTGACGGATGACAGACCACGGCGGCGGCGCGGTGACGACGGTGGCGGCGAGAGGATCACGGCAGTGCCCTTTTCGTGGTGAGTGGGCGGTGTTCGTGTTCAAGCTAGATTGG
Source organism: Amorphophallus titanum (assembly GCA_024336825.1). Classification (NCBI taxonomy): domain Eukaryota; kingdom Viridiplantae; phylum Streptophyta; class Magnoliopsida; order Alismatales; family Araceae; genus Amorphophallus; species Amorphophallus titanum. The sequence continues at coordinate 5,947,377 of JANBPO010004458.1, read as the reverse complement.
TGGATCAACGGCTTCCCAATGGATTTTGAGCTTCATTGAGGTAGGGGGATGGATCCTTATCCTCTTTACAACATTCCCCGCGATTTGTAGGCCGAGGGGAGGCCGAGAGGGGGTTATTTTGTGCCGGGAAGGGAATTTCCATGTTGAGGGTTTGAGCACCAGATCCGTTGATTCTCGGAGTTCTCGATCGATCTAAGGGCTTAGATGCATGCTAGGGTGATAAGGGGACATTCCCCCTTTTGTTTCCCCTTCGCCTGGGGGTGAATGGGGAGTGGGATTAAGTTTTCTGAGCGAACCGCACGAACCAGGCTCGGCCCGTTGTCGCGTCGTAGACCAGGGGAGTGTTCTTACAGAACGCACCGCATCGACCGAGCGCGTTCATCGGAGAAGATGAATAGTTTGGCAGTTCAGATCGCGCCATGGGATCATAGCGCGTTCTGATCACACTGGAGTCGGGGAGCACATTCATCTGGTGTTGCGCTCGGGGAGACGAGCATGTTCATCGAGAACACACTGCCCCTGGGGAGTGCGTTCTTGAAGATCGCGCTCACCTCTGCGAGCGTGTTCTCCAAGGTCGTGCTCAGGGACCCGAGCACGTTAATGTCACGCCAAGGGTCCCTAGCGTGATCTCCTCCCCATTCGCTCCATGTGTTATTTTGGGCCATTTAGCCCCCGGTTGAGTGAGTGTTGGGCCCTGCTGTGGCATATGGCCCGAGGGTTGCCATGGGCACCCAGTATGAGCCACAGGGGTGCCCAGGGGTCCCCGGAGGATCAGTTACCTCGGTAGGGGTGCCGTGTGACCTAAGAGACGATCGGACCTTGTATGTGTCCCTGACATCCGTGCTTGCTGTTTCAGTTACCGAGAGTCTGTGTCAGTATGGAGGGTGGCCTCCACGAACTGTCAGTGTTTTCTCGAAGATTTCTACCTGTTAGTCCTTACTTCCGGTGACCCATCCACTAGTCGTAGCTTCCACGGCACGCGTGTGTCGGCCCATTGGGAGCACTGGTGTGGCACACCCGAGAGAGACGGTGAGTAGGCTGGTTACCATAGGGCCCTCGCGTACCGCCGAGTCCAGACTGGTGGGGGAATTACCAGCTAAAGGACAGATCTAGGACGTATGGTCTGAGTGTGCACACGAGGCTGAGGGTTCGGACCCGCGCTGACGAGCGCGACCTCAGCTAGTCCGGAGGCCATGGAGGCACCTGCCCCAGAGATATCAATAGAGCGACCCGGGGGAGGCGATGCCAGCTTGGTGAAGCTGGCTGCCTTATTTGAGGTCTTGCGGCAAGAAGCAGTCGTGGAGACCACGATACCAATGGGCGAGGCTCTGGAGGAGGGAGAAATAGCACCAGAAAGTAGCATAGCTCCAGTGACTGAGGTAAACGTGGGGCCTCCAGGACCTCTCTTGCATCTCTTCAAGATTTGAGGCAGCTCACCTCAATCGATGGAAGGCTAATCCCATTTTTTGTGTTTTAGGAGGAGGCAAGGCTCCCCGAGGCGCGCACCGCTAGAGCCCGCAAGGCTGTTACGAAGCAGAGGGAACTAGTCAGCCCCGCAAGGGTAGGTGAACCGCAACTGCTCTCGAAATCGGAGGTGGAGTGCCTGGTGTCCTTCCTGCAGTCAGGGAACGGGCTGAAACTCATGGTTCCCCTTCCGCCTCCCCAACCGCTCATGACGCCCGAGGAGGACCAGCTTCTGGGGAAGACGCTGACAAGCATCACGGTTTCCCAAGAGGAGGGAGCACAAGTTGAAAGGGCCGCAAGTCCTTCAGTAGTGAAATCTGATTTAGCTCCGCTCTGTGCCCTTCCTCCAACCGAGAGCAGAGTGGAGCAGCCCCTCGCGATGAGGGAGTCGGGTGGTTCGGTCACGGCTCTGCCGGCTCCTCTGGCGATGGCCGGCTGGGAATCGTTCGTCGAGGTCGGACACTCGAGCGACCTGGCCTCCACTCTTCCGTCCTCCTCGGGAGTGGTGGATGCAGATTTGTGGGCGACTGTGGATAGCTTGGTCAAGTTTGACCCTCCGGCCATGCCCTCCATTAGCCACGCCACCTCAGACGCGTCGGTCCGACAGATGCTACTGGCATTGCGGTCGATGATCTTCGTCGATCCCTCCCTTACATATCGGGGGGTACACACCATGGTGGCGCAACTGACCGGGGCACTGCAGATGTTGGGTTGCCCTCTAGAGGAATGGTCGTGGTGAGTCTTGTTGTTACTGAAATACGCCAACCATTGTGAGTTCCTTGAGGCCTGGGCTCCTAGCGAGTTTGCTGCCATCAGTGCTCAGGAGGATGAGTACCTACAGGCCCTAGGGGTGCGGAAAGGCAATGAATAGCAGCATGAAAAGGCCTTGGACGAAAGCCACCGTCGCGTCGGCGCCCTCACAAGCAGAATAGAAAAGCTGAGGGGCTATCTCGTCGTGACCGAGGCCGAGCTGGTTGAAGCCGAGGCGACTGTGGTCAGGGAGACCGAGGAGCTTGCCGTTGCCAGAGTCGAGACAGCGTCTGTGACGTCTGAGCTAACGCGCCTCAAAAAATAGAGGAATCGACTACGTGTCATAGTAGAATTCCCTTGCGTCGGGATTCTTCCGTTCTTCTATTGCACGGACGATCCAAGACCGTTCACCTACTAAGCTCGTCAAGGTCAAACATCCTTCACGCGGTCCCACTTGGACCGTGTATCTCTTAAGCGGCCACTTAGTAATCGCCCACCCCCAAGCTACTCCAAAGCCATACCGAACGAAAAGGGAAAAGTCGTACCGAACGAGCGTGGCTGTCGAACTAACCTCGGCTCCCAAGCTACTCCTAACAGCAACAGAAGGGTGAACTCTGAACTGGCGAAGTCAGAAGTTGCCAATCCGTTGACGAGACACCAAGCAAGCGAAGGCCTGCAAGGAAAAAGGGAAAATATAAAAGCCCTAGAAAAAGTCTAGACAAACCCAACACGACTAAAATATCATGAACACAACATAACACTGACCTCGGGCAAAGCCACGAGAGGGCTAACTCGGAAAGGTCACGACACTCGAGAAACACGAGAGTCACGCGGAAGTCACATGTCACGTGACTAGAGTACCTCCTCACTAGAAGAATAGCCAACTACATCCACTGACATCTTATGCTGCGCCTACTAGCATCTCGTTTGTCTGTCACCCAAGAAGCACGACTGAGACCAAGACACTATCAGAACCAGAACAGAACTACCGTCGTGAGTGACTAGACAGGGGCGCACCCATCGGCGTCAGTCCAAGCCCCTGACCACGTGTGCACACACCGACTCGTGCCTAGAGCCACGCTTCTAGCTAGTATTCTCCCCCAGCGAACGCTGCCGTAAAGAGCCGGGAGCCCACAGAACTAGCTTAAAAATCGTATCTTGGGAAGTGCCCTGCCAAAAAGGTCGTCATGCTAAAACGCGTGCCGTAAGGCTACGACTAGTGGAGTTTCACGAGACATAGACTCTAAAATGCGAGTGCTGGAGTACAGATAGGTAAAGAAACACTGTCACACATACTGCGAAGCACCAATGGCAGTACAGGAATTGCCGAAAGACTCAGGACAAGACAACTAGACCTGAAACTATAATGATCCTTGAGTCTTACGACTCGGAGTCAAGATCATCCTACAAAGCAGAACAACCCGCCAATTGGTCTAATGCTAAGCCAGAGAAAATGACACTCCACAGCAAATGACTCACGGAGACCTGAGGGAACACCGAGAACCCTCAGCACACCTGGATACGTAGAACGAGGTAAGATGATATCTCACGACATCCAGAACCAAACCATGTCTCGAACTGGATAGAACCGCCAAGACACACACGAGGTCACTTGTCAACCACTGGGTCACACCGGGTTGACCAGAACCAGACAATGATATTAACAAGCAGTACAGAAGACTACCCACGGCAAGAACACTCCTGGCCACCTTATATCATGGTCATAGCCCTCATAAGATATCGAGAGACGTCCACGGGACAACGGGCAAACCATAAGGTTTTATCCGGATCAATTGACGCCAGTTTTAAAGGGAGTCTTCTATTTAATTTATGACTTTCAATAAGTCGCTATTTAATATTTTGATAAGATTTTTATGTTTCGAAAATTCAAGGTTGCTACACGGACGCCCATACAACACCTCATAAGGAGCCATGTCGATGCTCGAATGATAGGAGTTGTTGTAGGCAAACTCCACTAACAGTAGGTGGTGACACCAACTCCCCAACCACTCCAGGCAACACGACCTCAACATGTCCTCCAAAGTCTGGATAGTCCTCTCTGACTGGCCGTCCGACTGAGGATGGTATGCTTACCTAAAAGTTAACTCAGTGCCTAGAGCCCTCTGAAAACTCCTCCAAAAGCCAGATGTGAAACGTGGATCCCGATCTGACATGATCGAAATGGGAATCCCATGCAGGGGAATGATCCGCTCCACATGCAAATGTGTCAGCTTTGAAACACTTCAGCTGATCTTGATTGGTAATAACTGAGCCGTCTTCATCAGCCGGTCCATGAGCAGCCAAATGCTATCATGCCCACTCGGAGTCCTCGGCAATCCCACCACAAACTCAGTGGTCACGTGGTCCCATTTCCACGCGGGAATCTCCAAGGGCTGAAGCACACCTCCTGGTCGCTGATGCTCTGCCTTCACCTGCTGATAGGTCAGGCACCTAGCCATGAACTCGGCAATATCTCTCTTCATGCCAGGCCACCAGAGCTATCTCTGCAAGTTTCGATACATCTTCGTCGCACCCAGGTGTATGGTGTACCTACTCCCATGAGTCTCACACAACACCGCACGATGATCCTACTCCTCGCTGGGCCGTACAGCCTGCCAAGAAAATGCACCGCACCATCCTCGCCAAGCACCACATCCGACAAAGTCAAAATCTGGGGCAACTCAAGGTCTGCATGCTGAGCCTCTGTCACCTGACGATAGATAGCAGGGGTGATAGTCAGACTCGCAAGCACTGCTAACCCTAGCTCTTGAGGAATCTTGAGCCTGAAAGACACTTTATGCACTTGTTCCCAGAGCCTCCACTTCCTCAACATCAAGGCACTGACCGTGACCTTCCGACTCAACGCATCGGCAATGACATTCATCCTGCTAGGCTGATAAGACAGGGCGAAGTCATAATCCTCCATATACTCCATCCAACGCCGTTGTCTGAGGTTCAGGTCCTTCTGAGTGAACACATACCTTAGACTCTGATGGTCAGTGAACGCCTCAAACTTCTCACCGTATAGATAATGCCTCCAGATCTTCAACGCGAAGTTCACAGCCGCCAACTCCAGGTCATGGGTAGGGTTGTTCTCCTTATGGGGCTTCAGCTGCCGCGAAGCATACGCCACCACTCTACCATGCTGCATCAACACAGCACCCAATCCGACCCCGGAAGCGTATGCAGGTGACAGAGCTGACTGCCGCCATCGGCGAGAGTGACCAGCTACGGTAGGAGCTCATGTTGGTACAGGATGAGGCCACCTGCTCGTGCGAGGAGGTGGCCCGTCTGCGCAGGGAGCTGGAGCAGAGTGCCCTCTCGCGAGAGCTGGTGGAGCGAGATCGGACCGAGGCACAGGCAGAGGTAGCCCACCTGCGGGAGTAGCTGGCGTGAGGCAGACCTTCAGAGTCGGTGGACTTTGCGGTTCTCCGAGCGGAGCTACAGCGACTCCGCACTATGACTGCAGAGCTAGAGCATTTTCGGCAGGAGGCGTTCGAGCTTCATGGCGAGGTGCGAGCTTACCGGCAGATGAGTCTGTCCCGCAGCGTGAGTCATGCAGCTCTGAGCGAGAGTCGTGCCACCCACAGCTCGGTCGGATAGTTCCTCGCGACTTCCTCTCAGCGACAGAGGAACGAGGAGGAGGAGCGGCGCCGATGTCGAGAGAGAGAGGAGGGAGCGACCTCTACGATGGCCCCGCCATCAAAGAGGCAGGAGGGTGTTGGGGACAGCGACAGGCCAGAGGGTGCGGCCTGATCTACTTGGTACTCTCTATGACAGTGGTTTAGTTTATTTCCTTTTTTGTGTTGATTTTCTTATATGTATGCATGTATGACAAAATGATCAGAGAGTGCAAACTGACGGGGGACACACGAGCGGGATGTTATGGGAGAGATGACGGAGGGACAGAGAGGCACGTCGACTCTACGAGAGAGACGACGCAAGTGGAGTGAGGCACGCCGACTCTACGAGAGAGATGACGCGAGTGGAGTGAGGCACGCCGACTCTACGAGAGAGACGACGCGAGTGGAGTGAGGCACGCCGACTCTACGAGAGAGACGACACGAGTGGAGTGAGGCACGCCAACTCTACGAGAGAGACGATGTGAGTAGAGTGAGAGACGAGCCTCAAATAACACAGCAAAGGATTTGTGTAGTTGCATGTTAGCCGCACAAGGCTTATACGGCTAGATCTGGATCGCATGTAGTGTTGTGCGGCCATAAACAGGCTGCATGACTTGAAGCCTTTTTAACACATGTGCGGTCAATATAGGGCCACATAAGATTATGTGCGGTCTATCGCTAGACCGCACAACTCATTACGTAGGGAACCCGATCGGGACTCTGTTGGAGAGTCCCAATCCAAGATGCTTCTATCCCAACTTGACCCAAATCGTATCTAAACCTATTTGAGACTATCTCAACTCAATTCTAATGAGATTAGACCTCTAGACAAGGCTCTATATAAGGATGAGGGGGCCTAATTCGTAACTCATTTGTTTCCTCACTTTTCTAGCCCTCTAACTCATTGCTTTCCTTGCTAAGACATCATGAAGAGGGCCCTAGGAGGGAGTTCCATGGAAGGACGTGATTGCCCGTAGAGACCGCGTCAGTCACCCGAGTTTCAGCAGTAGTTTCAGCCCCAGCAGATACCATCACAACGGCAGCAGTACCAGTAGCAGGAGCAGTTTCCTCAGTTGACTCGGTCAGCTACTGTAGGGAGGCAGAGTTACTCACATGACCCGAGCGGAGGCTGAGGCGTCGTAGTTGGTGGAAGGTACTCTTTCGATTTTGGGTTGTGCGGCTCATGTTTTGTTTGATTCTGGTGCATCTCATTCGTTCATCTCGGAGGATTTCGCTCAGAGTGTGGAAGACCCAGTGGCCAAGATGTCCTGTGATTTGGCGGTAAAGTTGCCTACCGGTGACTTCATGATCACCCCATATTGCTTTGAGAAGGTGCCTGTGTGGGTGGAAGGGTGGAACTTACCAGCTAGGCTTTATGCATTGCTACTCCAAGACTTTGATGTGATTTTGGGCATGGATTGGCTTGAGGCTCATCATGCCTTGGTAGATTGCAGCTCGAAGAAGGTCTATTTCTGACAGCTTCGTGGACCAACCTTCTATTTCCTAGGTATCCGGTCTTCCTCTTCCTGCTTGCTTATTTCGGCTATTAGGGCTCGTCGATTGCTTGATGTGGGTTGTCGGGGTTTTCTCACTTTTATGGTTTTGGTCGATCGACAGTGTCCGGATGTGGAGGACATTCCGATTGCGTGTGAGTTTTTCGATGATTTCCCCGAGGAGCTACTAGGGTTGCCACCACAGCGAGAGTTTGATTTCATGATTTAGGTGGTACCAGGTACGGTGCCTATGTCGAAGGCCCCTTATCGTATGGCGCCTGCGGAGCTGAGAGAGTTGAAGATGCAATTGCAGGAGTTGCTTGCCAAGGGATACATTTGTCCTAGCTTTTTCCCGTGGGGTGTGCCGATGTTGTTTGTAAAGAAGAAGGATGGTAGCTTAAGGTTGTGCATCGAGTACCGACAGTTGAACCAGGCGACTGTTAAGAACAAGTATATGTTGCCTAAGATTGATGACTTGTTTGATCAGCTTCAGTCGGCCCAGGTGTTTTCGCGAATTGATTTGAAATTAGGTTATTATCAGCTACGGATTCAAGAGTCTGATGTTGAGAAGACTGCGTTTCGCTCGAGGTATGGGCACTATGAGTTTTTGGTGATGCCGTTTGGGCTCACCAATGCCCCCGCAACATTTATGGATTTGATGCATAGGGTGTTCCGCCTGTATCTAGACTAGTTCATGGTCATGTTTGTGGATGACATCCTTATGTATTCGCGGTCTGCTGAGGAGCATGTGCATCATTTGAGGATTGTGTTGCAGACCCTACGCGATCACCAGTTATATGCCAAGTTCAGCAAGTGCGAGTTCTGGCTCCGAGAGGTGCACTTTCTAGGGCACGTGATTTCTGGTGATGGTACCGAGCAAAGGGATGGTGAGCCTGCTTCGGTCTACATCGAACAATGGAGAAATCTCCATGCAAGGTGTAGACACCAACTCGACTACGAGGAAGCTATCCAGATGTGCAAACGTAGTATGAAGACGCACAACCTACTAAAGAAAATTGGCATCGAAGTCAAGTCCTTTGATCAATCGAATGATCTGGCATCTGATGTTGAAGCCCTTTTGGCAAAGTAGTGCCCTGCTACTGCTACCCTGATTCAAAAGAATAAGCTAGCTGGCGGACGACCGGCGTAAAAAGAATTAAACGCTGATAATTTTGAAGTTTTCGTGTAACGAATTGACAAATCAAAAGTGGCAGCTAGCCCTTCTACCGTCAAGACCGGTAAGTAAAAATCTTCACTAAGAGGAAGAATGATGAAGCCATATTCCTTTTCGAAGGACTAAACTCAGACGTTGTTTGAGTGGGCTTGTGAATACAACAAGCTCGTCCTCCCCTGAGCCCAAAAGGCCGAATGATGCCAGATGGAAAGATGATCCTCAGTTCTGCCCCTATCACCAACGAAGGGAGCACTCCATTGAGGACTGCTATGTATTCAAGGATATCATCGAAGGCCTAATTCAAAAAGGTGAATTACAAATGGTTGAATACAAGGTGGACCCACCTCGCCCGCACCAAATGCCTATCTTTAAGACGTCGGCCAACATGGCCTCGCTATACCAGCTGAAGCAACACATGCTCTTGGGGGCATTCCAATCCCCTCAAGCTATGGCAAGAAGCTGAAGAAGAAAATTCAAGATGCAGACGGTGCCCTATTCTGGGGGCAAATGTTGAAACAAAGGAAGAAAGAAAAGCTAAAGATAAAAGAAAAGCCTGCTATCTTATGTTGCGAATATCTCATCCTTCGGCTTTGCCGTCTGGGCCAAAGCCTGCTTTCGTGTGTATCTTAGCTATCCTATCTTTTGGCTTGGCCATTCCGGCCAAAGCCCACTTGTATATATTTTAGATGTTTCATCCTATGGCTTAGCCATTCTGGCCAAGGCCCGCTCTCATGTATTTCAGGCATACTATCTTTCGGTTTAGCCATCATGACCAAAGCCCACTTTCCTATATTCAAGATATCCTATCCCTCGGCTTAGCTGCTACCGCCAAGGCCCACTCTCGGGATCAAGCCATCCGTCCCGCTACGGTAACTAAAACAACTTGATGGATTAGGCCCTCAGTTGAGGCCTACTTTCTGATGTTAGCTTCCATAGCCTGCTCCCAGGTATTTCAGGCTTTATAGCCTACTTTCAAGTTCCCTTTGGCCCTTGTAGCCCACTTTGCAATATCCCTCGGTCGTTGTAGCCATCTTTCCAGACACTTGTTGGCTCTCGTAGCCTGCTTTCTCAAAATCAGTTGGCCTTCATGGCCTGCCTTCTAAAAAATCTTCGGCTTTATAGTCAACTTTTCCATAATCCTTTGGCTTTTATAGCCTACTTCCCCAATATCCGTTTTGGTTTTATAGCCTGCTTTTAAATATCCTTTGACTTTTACAGATTGCTTTCCAATATCCTTGGCTTTTATAGCCTACTTTTTAATATCTTCTGGCTTTCACCACCTGCTCTCTTAATGATCTTTGCTTTCACAACCTATTTCCAATACCCTCTTAGACTTTATAGCCCACTTCCAAGTATCATACGGATTTTACAGCCTACTTTCTGATGTCCTTAGCTTCTGTAGCCTTCTTTCTAATACCTTTTGGCCTTTATAGCCTACCTTCTCAAGAAAGAAATAATATAAAAAAAATAAAAAAGATATTTCTTGGCTTTTATGGCTTACTTTCTCAGTATCCTTTAGCTTTTACAGCCTATTTTATCAATATCCTTTGGCTTTCATAGCCTACTTTCCCAATATCCTTTGGCCTTTACAACATACTTTCCCAATATCTTTTGACTTTTACAACCTGCTTTCCCAATATCCTTTGACTTTTATAGCCTACCTTCCCAATATCCTTTGACTTTTATAGTCTACTTTCCCAATATCCTCTTGGACTTTATAACCTGCTTCTAAATATCCTTTTGGCTTTTGCCGCCTACTCTCTTGATGGTTCTTTGGCTTATCCAGCCTGCTCTTCCACTATCTTGTGGCTCTTGCAGCCTATTGTCTTGATGCCAACTATCTAAAGCCTACTTTATTGATGTTTTAAAAGAAAAATGCTCTGTGCTTTCAAAAAATTTGTGTGCGTTCAACCATATCCAAAGTTGTATGATTGTTTGGCATCATGACCTTGTGTCTAAGTCGAGAATTGTTTCACCTTGGCATCACGACATACCATCTAGGCCAAGTCCCTTCACATCATGACATATCGTCTAGGTCAAGTTATTCGACGTCATGATTTTTTATCTAAGCTAACGCTTATCTTTCCCTTGGCATCATGACATACCGTCTAGGCCAAGTCCCTTGGCATCATGACATATCATCTAGGCCAAGTCGGTCGACGTCATGACTTTTGGTTTAAGCTGATGTTTACTCTACCTTGGCATCATGACCCTTTGTCTAAGCCAAGTCACGCGACATCACAACCTTTCGTCTAAGTTGATAGCTCCCCCCTGCTATCCCTTGGCTCTTGTAGCCTACTCTTCTGCTACCCTTTGGGTTTTTACAGCCCACTTTCTCGATATCCTTTGGGTTTTATAATCTGCTTCCCTAATATCCTATAAGGCCTTATAGCTTGCTTTCAAAATACCCCTTGGTCTTACATGGCTAGCTCTCCCACTTTCCTTGGGCTTCATGGCCTGCTCTCCCACTTTCCCTGGGCTTACACGGCCTACTCCCCAGCTTTCCTTGGACTTATAAAGCCTGCTCTCCAACTATCATTTGGGTTTTAAAGCTTGCTCTCCAACTATCCTTTGGGTTTTACAACACACTTTCCCACTGTCCTTTGGGTTTTACAACCCGCTTTCCCGCTGTCTTTTGGGTTTTACAACACGCTTTCCTACTATCCTTTGGGTTTCACAACCCACTTCCCCACTATCTTTTGGGTTTTATAACCAACTTTCCCATTCTCCTTTTGGGTTTTACAACCTGCTTTCCCACTATCTCTTAGGTTTTACAACCCATTTTCCCGCTATCTCTTAAGTTTTACAACATGCTTTCTCGCTTTCCTTGGGCTTGTGCAGTCTGCTCTCCTGCTATCCATTGGCTTCCACAGTCTACTCCCCAGCTATCCTTCGGCTTGGCAAAACCTGCTCTCCCACGATCATTTGCGTCTTGCAGCCGGCGCTCCAATTTCTAGTTTGGGTTTCGCCCGAAGCCTGCTCTCTTGCTCTCCACTTAGACTTTCCGTCAAAACCTACTGCCATATTCTTGGTCCCCCTGAGATTCACCCAAAAAAAAATGGTTTCCTTGCCCTACCTGCAGGCTTGTCTATAATATATTTAATATACCCTTCCTTCAAATTTCCTAGGACCTTGCTTCCTTGCTAAATAACACTGCCCCAGCTCCGGATAGGCGTGTGTCTTGGTTTATTCTAAAAAAAAAATAATTGCTGGTGGGTGCATGTGTTAAGGGGAATGGTTATGACTATGCTGCTAGCGTAACTCATGAAATACACTCGAGACAAAACTCCCACACTTTGCACACAATGTGAGCGATGATTCCTAACCATAAGGATTACAGAATTTCTGATAGAATATATGGACACCCAGAAACCAGATCTCTACAGATAATGTGTCTGTATATGATCCAGAGGGGGGTGAATGGATCGGTCACCCACAAAACACTACACCCTCACAGAGGGGTTGGCATAAGGGAGGGGGACTGTAGGATACATAAAAATACTACCTCCGCATAGAGAGGGGCTGTAAGCCGGCCAGGCGGGGGTGGTGAAACAAGGTTGGCGATCGTTGTGGGTTCTGCCCGCTTCTAGAACGAACTAACCGACAGTCGCTGTTGATGCCGCCACGGGCGGTAACGAACTCGGATGACGTCGAAACCAACGCCAATTCTCCACTGACTGGTCCAGGAAGGCTCCAGAATTTTCGGGGAACAGCTAGTTGTCGTGGCTGGTCGTGGCTGGCTCTGGAACTGGGGTGTTCTATTCTGACTGGGACTGCTCTTAGGTCGCAACAGCAGGAAGATGACATCGTCACGAACACTCCCGGAGTCGAACAGGTGCGGGACCAAAGCGAACGCGTCCATCTATGAGTCTTCTTCAATCTCCAACCACGAAGGTCACCAGAGGAGGTCGGGGCCGAGAGATATGTCCAGAAGAGTGGGAGGGGGTCTGGATGGGTCTCGACTAACCTAATCTGCTACCTTTGGGTAGAAAAATCAGAACGGGCTACTCTGGGCTTCGATTGACACCCCGCTTGTTGCGTTGGACGGAAGACTGGTGGGACTCCACTCCGGCTAAGTGGCGTGCCAAGGGGAGTCTTCTTGTGATCGCTGGAGCTTCTGTAAGCCACCTCTGGTTATAGGCTAGACTGGTTCTGCATAGTCTGTGGAGAACGACTCTCAGGAAGGCAGCACCGTCACGATCACTCCCGTCGTTGAAATGGTACGGGATCAAAACGGGCGCGTCCGTGAATGAGTCCTCTTCGATCTCCAACCAGGAAGGCCACCAGGGGAGGTCAGAGTAGGGAGATAGAGGATGAATAGTGGTGGGGTGTCAGTGATGGCTCTGAGTGGACTGACCTGCACACCTGGGGGAGAAAATTTGGAACGGATAGCTCCGGACTCCAAATGTGGCTCTGCCGACTGTGTTGGATGGAGGACTGGTAGGAGAACGTCCCAGCCAAACGGCGCACTAAGAGGAGCTGAGTTGTGGAAGTAGCAGCTACTGCACTGGTGCTCTAGTCTTCCCTCGAATGCCAGATGTGCACTTCAACGAAAATGGATCTCCCGAACAGCCCCGGACTCGAATGAAGTTGGGATCAATTCTTTGTCGAAGCGTACTTGAATACCTTTCCGTCGATGTATGGTACACCTCCAGAAGATTCCGGATGGCCCCGGGGCAAGCTCTGCAAGTGGGGTGTCTAGTGTTGCCTGCGAACTGGGGTGTGCTAGAAAAGTGATAGGTGTAGTAGGGGTGGATAGGGGTGATGGGATTGTGATGGGGTGAGGGGCTAAGGGCTGTGGGAGGTGGAGGGGGATTGCTAGAGTTGATGGAGGGGTGTAGGTGATTTTCTTGAATTTCATTCGTTCTTACTTTTTTTGGTATTTTTTGTATTTTATTGTAGAGGAGCGGGCAGTTGAAAGGCCAAGGAAAGGTGTGCCGGTGAAGCCGGGCTGGGCACTGGGAAGGTGTACCGGCGAAGGTGTTGGAGGGTACACTGGGGAAGGCTTGGGTTAGGTGTGCCGGCGAAGGCGCTGAAGGTGCACTGGCGAAGGCACGATGGGTGTACCGGCGAAGGATGTTGGGAGGAGCGTGTTGAGGAAAGCTGGGATAGGTGTGCCGGGGAAGGGCTCCAAATTAAAGCCTGTGCCGGCGAAGAGCTGAAGCGGTGCACCGGTGAGGATTTAAGGAGCGTACCGACAAAGGAGCGCGTCGGTGAAGGACATGGGAATGGTCGTGCAAGTTCTAATTGGGTTGGATGAAGGGTTGAAGTCCGTGCAGATTGGGGTTAAGTCCATGCATGTTTGGGCCGGGCTGGGCAAAGTCCGTGCAGGTTGGGACAAGTCCATGCAGGTTTGAACAAAGGAGCAAAGTCCATGCAAATATGCAAGGCTAAGTCCGTGCAGGTGTATGCAGCCCGTGCGTATGCATGGGGGTGAAGGGATGAAGTCCATGCACATTTAGGTAAGGTCTATGCGTGTGTGGATTGAGTCCATGCAGACTGGGTAGGGTCTGTGCAATGTGTCCATGCATGTGTGCAGAGTTAAGGGTGAAGTCCATGCACATTTAGGTGAGGTCCATGTAGATGTACAGGCTTTGGAATGAAGTTCGTGCAGGTTTTAGGCAAGTCTGTGCATATGCACGGGGTTAAGAGGCGAAGTCCATGCAAGTTTGGACTAAGTCCGTGCATATGCACGGGGTTGAAGACCAAAGTCCGTGCATATGCACGGGGTTGAAGAACTGAGTCCGTGCATATGCACGGGGTTGAAGAACAAAGTCCGTGCACGTTGTGCACGGGGTTGAAGAACAAGGTCCGTGCACGTTGTGCACGGGGTTGAAGAACAAGGTCTGTGCATGTTGTGCATGGGGTAGAAGAACCAAGTCCGTACGATGCAAGGTGAAGTCAGTGCATGGTCTGTGTATGTGGGGACCAAAGTCAATGCATGTATGCAAGGGGGGAGGGAACAAGGTCCGTGTGGGGTCCGTGCAGGGTCCGTGCACATGCGGGCTAAAGTCAGTGCATGCGAAGAGGTGACGTCTGTGCACGTGGGGCCAATGGCTGAAAGAAGGTCTGTGTACATGGGCCAAGGTCAGTGCATATGCAGGGAGAGTCAGTGTAGTTATGGAATATGCAAGGGGCAAGGTCAGTGTACATGCAGACTAAGGTGAGTACACATGGGCTAAAGTCAGTGCACATGCAGACTAAGGTCAGTGTACATGCAGACTAAGGTCAGTGCACGTGGGCTAAACGGCTTTATCAACGACAGGTGTCGAGCGCATCAACTATCCCCCTCTACCCCAGGCTCCGGCCCCTGCTCCTCGGCCCCAACAGCCTGCTATTCCTGCTAGACCTCAGCTTCCACCACCCCTGGCCCGTTGTGATGACAAGGGGAAGGGGCCGATGATTGGTGGAGCGCCTCAGGGTGCTGGGTCCTGTCAGGAGTGTTACAGGTGTGGAGGAGTTGGTCATTATGCTATTTGTTGTCCTACCCTATCTTCCTTGGTTATCGGGGATCCTTTGACCGGTGACCCGCACCTGGAGTTATACTTGTCAGTTATGAGCTGATCAGGAGCTCGCAGAGGAGTTTTTTGATGAGCTGATGGAGGGAGAGCAGTTAGATATCTAGGGCTCGCAGAGCTAGGATGATGTTCAGCTGAGCGTTGTTAGAAGTATTTTGACCCAGCCGCAGGTGAGTGATGACTGGCGTCGCACCACCATCTTTCACACCTTTTGTAGGTTGGGCGGGAAGGCCTGCAAGGTGATCATTGATAGTGGGAGTTGTATCAACGCTATCTCTAAGGGTACTGTGACACGCTTAGGGTTGACCCCCATGGACCATCCCTTCCCTTATCGTGTGTCTTGGGTGGACTCCACTTCCATCCTGAACCGACTGCGATGTCTGGTGTCGTTGTAGTTCCTTGCCTACCAGGATGAGATCTGGTGTGATGTGTTGCCTATGGGGGTAGGAAGTATTATCCTTGGGAGGCCTTGGTTATTTGATCGGGATGCCACCCTTCATGGCGGGTCAAACACTTGCACATTTGACCATAATGGCCATCGGATTACCCTTCATCCCTCCCCGCTAGGGAAGCCATCTGTCCGGGGTCCTATCGGGCCTAGTGCCGCTAGTCCTTCTATTTCTGGGCCCAGTACCCCGTCACCTGCGTGGACCACGACCACTCCTTCTCAGGTCCCCACCTCCGTTGATCCGCTACCTCGGAGGTTGATGCTAGTTAGCTCCCGGGAATTCGAGCGTGATTTCATTTGAAGGGACCCCATTTTTGCTATCGTGGTCTGAGAGGTGGCTAGAGAGACGGAGAGTGATGTCCCATCTAAGACTGCTGATGTCCTTCGGGAGTTTGTTGATGTGTTTCTTGATGAGTTACCCGAGGGTCTTCCACCCATGCGGGATATTCAACATGCTATCGACCTGATTCTGAGCTCCTCATTGCCCAACTTGCCACATTATAGGATGAGTCTCATAGATCACGCTAAGCTTCAGTGCCAGGTCGATGAGTTGATGGGTAGAGGTTCGCTGAGAGAGAGTATGAGTCCTTGTGCCGTCCCTGCATTACTTGCCCCTAAGAAGGACGGTACTTGGAGGATGTGTGTGGACAGCCGTGCTATCAATAAGATCACGGTGAAGTATAGCTTCCCCACACTTCAACTGCCCACCAAACATTACTCTTCTCAAGTACAACTTAAATAAATATATTTTCAATTCACAATAGGCTCAAGTAATTTATGATAAATATATTTTCAACCATCCAAACAAAAGCTATATATGATCAAAATGAGCTCATAATAAGACACTAAAACGACACATTTGATTAACCCTCGCATGTTCCAAAGGAGCCCTAACATAAGAGAGATGGCTCTTGGGCAACAGACTGATACATGACAGACCCTAATCTCCTTGTTCTCGTTTAGACTACGTACACGTTCAAGGGGCTGGATGTGAGTCGACTCAGTTCTTGGGTGCGAGGCTGCTGACAAACACCACGGCGATGCTGGTCATCTGCATGCTGTGCAGCACCGTCTCCTTCATCTCGCGCGGGACCTCCATGGCGCCGGCCTTCTGCGCGTCTTTCAGGACCCTGATGCAGCCGTTGGCGTCGGAGACGGCCGTGGTGGTTAGGATCCGGGCGGCGTCGAGGCAGCGGGCGTACTGCTGGCTCCCCGGCCGGCCCAGGCGGTCAACCTCCTTCGCGGCCAGCCCGAGCGTCTCCACGGCGTCTTCTGTGCGGTTCACGCAGCCGCGCACCGGGCTGCTGTCGCCGCCGTCGGCTGCGGCGCTCTTCACGTACCCCGCGGCGGCCTTGGCGGAGTCGAGGCAGACGCCGAGGAGCGAGCGGACGAGGGTGGTGAAGTTGTCGCCGACGAGGGGCGTCAGGGCGGCCGTGGTCTTGTAGCAGAGGTCCGGGAAGGGCGTGGTGCCGCAAAGGGACCACACCTGCGCCGTCAGGTCGTTTGCAGAGGCGGAGGAGGCGAGCAGGAAGGGGAGGGGGAGGAGGAGGAGAGCGAAGGCGGAGGAACGCCAGGTGCTCGACGCCATGGCCGGTTGTTGCCGCGTCCTCTGTGCGTGTGGATGGGTTAACAAAGCCTAGCTAGATGGACTTGCATGCTCAGCTTAGAAGAGAATGGAAGTGGTCGAGGATACATATACGCTTGCATGTGTGGGAGTGGGCTGGTTTGGTCGCATGGAGGGCTGGTTATTCTGGGGCGCCCCGGCTATATATGGAGGAGCTGCTTGATACGGCAAGGGAAAGAGAGAGAAAGAGGCGTAGCGCGCGCGTGGTGGGCGGTCTGCGCAGGATCGCGGGCGCGCGCTGCGCTCGAGCAACAGACCGTCGCTTATCTCGGGCGAGCCTCCTCTTTCTTATACGTCGGTCCGTCCCAGACCTTCTCCGGAAGAATAGAAAAGGAAAATTTGTTTTTGTCTTAAAAGTTTTTTAGACGGCTTTTCTTTTATTAGATAAACCGGTAAGTGGGTGCAAAATGAGATCTACGAACATCTAATAAGTCTAAAGAGAAGCATTAATCTTATCTTGAACCTACCCCCAACCACGTGTGCACACACAGACCATGCGTCCTAGGTCTGGCCTCTAACTGGTTTTCCCCTCAACCGGACTCTGGCCGACGACGTGGGGCCTGACGAAAACCAGTCTAAAAATCATCCTCAGGGTGGCCGTCCCACCACTCCCAGGTGGATACCAGCACACGCGTACTGGCGGGTTACGACTAGTGGAGTGTCACTGAAGGAGTAGACCCTCAAGCCATGGAAAATGACGTCCAAACCCGATGAAGTACGGGGACCGTCCAACGTACCAACACCGTCGCACGGTGACCACAGTCGGAGAAGAAATGGGACTGCAATCCACCCGATGCAGTCCAGAGCCTGGTGGACCTACCCAGGCGCGCCACAAGCTCTGACGGTCTACCGCTGGGCCGTCACAGCAGTCTGACGGCCCAACACAGGGGCATCAAGCCAACGGTGTGAAATGCACTGTGACATGCCCCCTCTGGTGCGTCATAGTCCCTAACGCGCCTAACCCAGGGCGTCAGGAGACAAATAGAAACAAATTGTGACGTGCACCGCTCGGGGCATCACAGCC
The DNA here is from genome assembly GCA_024336825.1 of Amorphophallus titanum. Taxonomy (NCBI): domain Eukaryota; kingdom Viridiplantae; phylum Streptophyta; class Magnoliopsida; order Alismatales; family Araceae; genus Amorphophallus; species Amorphophallus titanum. The sequence continues at coordinate 5,929,259 of JANBPO010004458.1, read as the reverse complement.
TCTGATGGACCACCTCCGGCGCGTCAAACACTCGGTGTGAAATGAATTGTAATGCACCTACGCTGATGCGTCACAACACCTAACGGACCAACACAGGTGCGTCACGGTCACGAGCAAACATAGAATGTAACGCGCTCCTCCAGTGGCATTACGTCACCTAACGGACCACGCTGGTGCGTTAAGCCACGGGACCAAGTTGGCTGTAACGCACTCCTCCAAGGGCGTTACAGTCCCTAACAGACCATCTCAGGTGCGTTAGGTGGAAGGTTGGATGCATTAACTCTAACGCGCCTTCCTAGGGACATCACACTACCCTGACGCCCCTCCCTGGGCACGACATGCGACTATGACCCGCAACGGTTAGAAACCAACGATCGAATCACTATGACAGACCAACCCAGGGGCATCACAGTCACGTGGCGGTCTGTCGTGGGACCGTCAGGCCCATGAATGCTAAAGCCCAAAACAAAGGGAGTGTAACGCACCTTCCCAGGCCCATTATACACTGTGACGGTCACTGGAATGACCGTCGTGACCGTCACAGCGTCCCAACGGTGAAATGGCGAACTCACCATAAAAATTACAACCATGCCCCCATACCTCCACTGGAGAGGGGGAAATCAAAGGGGAAGCCTCCCGGGGACCCCTAGCATGATTCTAGGCCATCAAAACGTTGAATCACGGCTCCAATCCATTGATCAGGTGAACTCTCCCCAAAATATGATTTTGCCCTAACCCCCTTAAAAACACCCCTCTCGGCTCCCATTCGGCCTACAAATCGTGGGGGATGATAGGATGAGCATAGGGATTCATCCCCCGACCTTAATGGAGTGCAAGCTCCGTTGAAGAAGGGGACGAAGAATATGAGGACGTGGCTGACGCGTATGCTAGTGGAATGAGAAGATTCGACGACCACACTTAAGTCTCAGGGTCGAGGGATCGGCGCTGTTCTCCTTACTCCGGAGGGCGTGACTATTCCCCTTGCTTATCAGCTCGCTTTTCCTGCTACCAATAACATAGCTGAGTATGAGGCTCTTCTTGCTGGGTTGAAGCACACCTATGTTCTAGGCACGTGATACTTGAACATTATAAGAGATTCTCAGCTGGTGCTGCGTCAGGTTCTCTCTACCTGTCGCACCAATGACCCAAAGCTCAAACCCTATCAAGATTTGGTCATGCTCTTGGCTAAGCAATTTTGGAAGCTGATTTATATTCATACCCCTCAATCTCAGAATATTCTTGTCGATGCACTTGCCTCGCTTGCTTCTTCCCACTCCTTCCCTCTTAGTTGCCCCACCGAGACCATTGTGGTCCAGCGGTTAGATGCTCCTTCACTTCAGGATCCGTGGTTTGATAACCTTAGGAAGTCTGTAGAGAAGAAGGCTGAGTTGGAGGATTTAAGAGAAGTATCCTTAACTGAGCTCGAGGAGATTATAGAAGAAGAAGAATTATCGTGGTATCATGAAATTGAGCAACATTGTCGGGATGGCTCATTCCCAGAATCGGCCAATGCCGAGCAGCGTAGGGCTATTAGAAGAGTCGCCTCAAGATACATAATTATTGCAGGAGAATTATATAGGCGTGTGCTTCATGGGGTCCTTATGAGGTGTCTAGACAATGATGAGGCTTCGAAGGTAGTTGAAGCAGCCCACTCAAGTGAGTGTGGAGGGCATGTCAATGGTCAGGCCCTGTCAAAGAAGATTCTTAGACAGGGCTATTACTGGCCAACCCTAGAAGAGGACTGCTCCACCTATGTTTGTAGGTGTCCTTAGTGCCAACTCCATGCTAATAAGATTCATGCTCCTGCTTCATCTCTCCATCCTCTTTCTGCTCCTTGGCCATTCTCCATGTGGGCTTTTGACATTGTTGGCCCACTAGGTGATCCTAATTCTCAGACCAAGTAAAAATTATTCATCCTTACCGCCACTGAGTACTTCACCAAGTGGGCTGAAGCTGAAGTATACACGGAGATCAAAGCCACTACAGTTTGCCGCTTCATCTTGAAGAACATTATCTCGCGGTTTGGAGTGCCAAGCGACATCGTCACTGACAACGGGCCTCAGTTCGTGTCACAAGAACTCCGGGACCTCTGTAAGAAATATAATATCTCATTGCATCATTCATCACCATACTACCCCCAAGGCAACGGCCAAGCTGAAGCTACCAACAAAACCCTCCTTAAGATCATCAAGAAAACATGTGAGTCACATAAATTCGCTGATTGGGCTGATAAGTTGGTAGAAACGCCAGGTCTCCCATGACATTCACATAATAGGCAATGTGCTCCCTAGGAGATCCTTGCCCATTGAACTTTTCAAACTTTGGCAGGTTGGTGATGCCAGCTGGCAGCTTCCTCGCGACATAATGAGCCGGACAGGGGACTCGGTAAACGTCAAATGACGTCTGATCCCCGTCGCCCCTTTCTACTAACTTCATATCTATCATTTGTTCCAGCATCAGCCGGCTGACTGCTACCGGGTCGACCGGGTTTGGATAGAAGTGGGCGGGCTGCGCAGTCGGGGTGGTCAGCACAGTTGCCTGAGGGGCCACGGGGGACCCTTGGGGAGGTGAGATCTGCGACGGGGCCGGGTACTGTACTTGCTATAGGGGCATGCCCGCAAGGAAGCTGGGGGTGAGTGGGAACGCTGCAATTTGCAAAGTTGCTTCAGAAGACTGCCCGTTGCCCCCGGGTGCTTCCAGTAAAATCTCGGTCTACCCAGACGTCGAGGGCTGGGCATTCCTTTCGTTGAGTTGTTTCTTCAGCAATTCAATCTCCCGCTGATATTATTGTATCATGTATAGCATGACGGGGTCGGTTGTAGGGAGAGTGGGCATGCCGCCTGTCTCTTCGGCTGGGGCATCCTCGGATGATGACGAGGGTCCGCCACTCGTGCCCCTGGTAGTGATAACATTGGCTGCCAAGGCCGTGGGAGGTCCTTCGGAGGAGGTCACCTCGACGCCCGCCTGCGTCACCTCACTCGCCACTCTTCTTCTCCTGGTGAGGGGGGCGGGCCTGGCGGCAAGCTTGGCCACTTCTTCGGGGTCAGTAGGTAAAGCCCCGTACCGATTAGAGAATCCTACCATATTACAGGTGAAAACTCTCCAGTCTCTGTTTCTTCTTGCCATCCTCCTTGATGGTTTGCTCGGGAACACCAGCCTGTTGAAGACCGACTGATGTGACACCACCTTGGAGGTGATAGCCACAAGACCGAAGATCCCTCGGACCAAGCAAGCAAGCGATGCGCGGGCTGGTGACTTCACTCAAGCGGACTTACCCACTAAGCACACTCTCGTATCCGTAGGCAATTCGGCGATGGTAGTGAGGGTCTGGGACAGAATCTCACTGCTCCGGAGGTTGGCTAGCCTAGGATTGAACCCCTAAGGGTCACGGATGTCTCAAATCATGGGCGGCCAACACTCCAAGGGCGTGGGTTTAGTGGTTGCTCTCACCTCACTCTGCGGTGGCCACTCAAATGATGAAAAATTTGGATCGAGTGCTCCCTCACCGTCCGACGGAGCTAAAAGATGATACTAAATAAGCAATATTAATCCAGCAAGGGATGAGGCCCGAAGCTCACCTGATCGGTGTGAATACACCGATCCCGGTCGGAGACGAGGCGAGCGGGGAAGCGTGGGTACGCGCCCGCACCTCATCAGCCTCTTGGGTGACTTCCCCAGTTCCTGGTAGCGGTAATTCGATGCTACATCGGGTTATCGGTATCCGGGGCTCTGGGTCGTTACATCTCTCCCTTCGACTGGCGACGACCGCAGCGAGCTCCCACCGACTGCAGACGGCACGGGGATGGTGTGGCGATAGAGGTGGCGTAAAGCTCATGGAGTTTCATGGAAGAACGAGGATTTTCAAAGCTTTCATTGCGATTTCAGCATCGATTCGGCGGAACATTCACTCCATTGAGGTAGGGTGACGTTCCCTAACTTCCCGCGTTTCATTTCCGTGGTTTCTAGCCCGTCGCGAGGCCGAGAGGGGCGTGTTTGAGCGGGTTAGGGTAAAACCATGATTTGGGGAGTGATCGCCCGATCTAGTGATTCACCGCGTTTTTTGTCGATCCGAGGCCGTAAAATCATGCCTAGGGGTATTGGGGAGCTTCCCCCTTGATTTTTCCCTCTCCCGTGGAGGTATGGGGGCTTGACCGGCATTTTTGTGCTTAATTCGTCGTTTCGCCGCCGGGACGATATAGCGGTCGTCCCAGTGGCCGTTATGTGTGTAACGTGCCTATGGAGGGGCGTTATGCTCCGTGGATTTTGAGTCTGGCTTTCGTGGGTTTAACGGCCCTACGACTGACCATCATGTTTCACATAACACCCCTGTGTTGGTGCATTATGGGTTTCCAACCATTGGTTTTTGACCGTTGGGGGTCCTGGTCACATAACGCGCCTAGGGAGGTCCGTATGGCCATATGACGTCCCAGGGAAGGTGCGTTATGCTTAACACCATTGCCTTCCACTTAACGCACCAGAGATGGTCTGCTAAGGTCTATAATGCTCCTAGAGGATTGCGTTATAGTCTGTTTTCACTCTGTGACATAATACACCATGGCTGGTCCGTTATGTACATAACGCCCCTCGAGGTGTGCGTTATATTCCTTCTTCTTACTCGAGACTTAATGCACCTGTGTCTGTCCGTTAAGTACTATAACGCCTCTGGGTAGGCGCGTTATAGTCTGATTTCCGCTGGGTCTTTGACGCACCAGAAGTGGTCCGTCATGTGACCATGGTGCACATGTGTTGGGCCGCCATAGTCTATAATGCACCAGAGTGGGTCCGTTATGCCCTAGACTTTTTCGTGCGGTGGGCAGTCTCGTTTCTTCTCCGACTTTGGTCACCGTGCGACGGCGTTGCTACGTGGGATGACCCCCGTGCTTCGTCGGGTTCGAACGTTATTTTCCGTTGACTTGAGAGTCTAACTTCCAGTGACCTGTCCACTAGTCGTAGCTTCCTGCGCACGCGTGTGTAGACCCACCCGGGAGTGGTGGAGAGCTTGACCCGAGTTAGATGATTTTTAGGCTGGTCTCCGTGGGCCCCTTGCCTTTATTGAAGTCAATGCACGATATGCTTTGTACATGTCAAGGTCGGTGCAGATTTTTCCCATTCGTGCACACTGAAGTCTATGCACCTTTTGCATTAGTGAGAACAACGTTTGTGCATTTATTTGTTTTACTTAATGTGAGGACCGTGCACGTTATACATCTGATTCATAAACGTCTGTGCATGTTTTGGCATCTAACACATGTAGGTTTGTGTATGCTTTGCATAAAGTGCACAAAGGTCCGTGCATACATCACATATGTCAATAAACGACTGTGCATGTTTTGGCATCTAACACATGTAGGTTTGTGTATGCTTTGCATAAAGCGCACAAAGGTCCGTGCATGCATCGCACATGTCAATAAACGTCTGTGCATGTTTTGGCATCTAACACATGTAGGTTTGTGTATGCTTTGCATAAAGCACACAAAGGTCCGTGCATGCGTCACATATGTCAATAAACATCTGTGCATTTCTCTGCTTGACTGAACTTTAAGTCATTATTTGTCTTCAAGTCGATGCACATGATAGATCAAGGCTGCTTTAAGTCTTACCTTAGAATAAATCCTGATCTATCAACTGTTTGATGAAATGTCTTGTGACTTATTGGCAGGAACTTAAAGACACATGATATCAAGACAAACGCTCATGATCCAAGGATACCTTATTAACTAGAGAACACTGCCATGTGGCCAGCCACCATTATTTGACATCTGACACGTGGGCTCTGAAAAGCTTACTCTCGATGAAATCTCTGGGTGGGAAACTTATTTTCCACACATCTCTCTCTCTCACGAGGCTTCAGATATAAATAGTAGACCCATTCGTGTCATTGATAGTGTATGAACTTTGAAGATTTAAGACAGAGAGAAAGAAGAAAAAGACATGGAAAGAGATCGTGAGATTAGAAGAAAGCCAAGCTCGAGAAGAGAGAAGAAAAGTGAGTAAGATTGAGAGAAGAATTTGAAGCTCCTGAAGATCTACTCTACTGGTCTTTGGATCAGATCCAAGCCAGTCTATTCCTGCGAGAGCAGTACCACATCGGGTTTCATTTCTAGCTTTCTGGTGCTGTAGTTTTTATGTTTTCTGTTGAACTCTTTTGTCAAGCTGTGTGTTAGTAGAGCTAAGCTGTAATGCTCAGCAGGCGAGGTGGCTAACTCAGACAGCAAGCTGTGTTGCTCAATAGCCTGTAAGTAAGTTGTGAGGCTCAGCAGACGCAAGCTGTGATGCCCAGCGATTCAAGCTGTTAGGCAGCAGTAATCCACACTCAGGGTTAAGTGTGGGGTGGATGTAGGTCTGGAGGACCGAATCACCTAAAAATTCTCTGTGTACTGTGGTTTGATCCTTAGTGCGATTATCGCTAGATGTATGCTAGGCACGTCTCAACCTACTTGCCTAGACGCTCTTACCCTTTCAGGTGCGTTGGACACCGTATCGGGATGAGGATCATGCGGGGCAGCCGTGGGTCGAGGCCTCCCTAGCCTACTGAGGACGGGACATCTGGCTTCATTGTATTAACGTAATTAGGCCCCTTCATTATCGGCTGATCATGAGGATGAGGGGAGTACATCAGCCGGCGGTGAGATTCCCGCACCGACATGACGAGCACCCGGGAAAATCTACCAAAGGGATTGGCAGCGACATCGATTGGAGCGGCTGAGCCAAGAAATATGTTCAAGATTGGAAACATAAATGCAAGGCCGTGACAGAACGAGCGGACAGCGACGAGGCATTTCTGAAAGCCTTCACCCGTCGGCATGGCAGCCAGGTCTTTCGCAGTACCCGACGACCGGTATGAAATGCTAAACTCAACTTTTCTGTATAAATGAATGAATGACTGCTATGAATGACTCTCATTTCTAAATGCAGCTAGACCCACAAGGGCACATAGCTAAGCTCGAGGGACTTCTCCACGCTATGGTGCAGTAGCGGGACAAGTACCGAGCGGCTTTGGAGCTTCTGGTGAGCTTTCCTAGACTTAAAAATTGAAATGCTTATGCAAACTAACTGACCTTTTAAGAATGCAGTGGGCCGAGGGAGCCCAGAGGACTGGACCGGATGCGCCATCCTCCTCTACATAGCTAGCCGGGGGACGGGCTGAGCGGGACACAAAGTTTACCCGAGTCGTAGCTCGAGACTAGGAGGCTGAGGCTACCCTTGCGGAGCGGGTAAGACACTAGACTTCCCCTAAAATGCTTCAAGATTATGCATGTGCCTAAACTAACCGTGATGCAAATGCAATGTAGGCGAGAGAATTAGCCGTAGCATTGGCATAAGCAGCAGAGGTGCCCCGTCTCTGGGGAGAGATTGACCGACTCCAGGGAGAAGTGACCCGATTGAGCCGAGATGCAGCGGACATCGAGCGGTATCGGACCGAGGCTCGCGAGGCACGTCTTCAGGCGCACGACTTGAAGATCAAGCTCTGGACCATGGAGCGGACCGTCCGGCTGATGGGCCGAGCACCTGAGCGGACCGTGTCGCGGAGCAGCGCAGCAGGAGGCTCAGGGAGTGCGGCACCGAGCGCATCGGTGGGAGATGTGTTGGCTAGCTCTTCCGCGTGTTGGAGGAATGAGGAGGCGGAGTGGGGACACCCACGGGAAGAAGGGGAGCAAAGCGCCATGGAGCCACCGCCAAAGCGGCACGAGGGTACCGGGGATAGTGGCGACCTGGGAGATAGACCAGCGGAGTGATATTTGTTCTATTTTGTGTTTTCTTATAGTTTTTTTTTCCTGGTTTTTGGTGACAATTGACATGATGAAATGAAGGAAAAAATTTTTTGTTTGTGAAAATGTGACTGTGGATATATGGATGGGGATTTCTGACTACTAAGATTCATCCTTATTGTAATTTTATTACAAAATTTACTTCACCGTTTTCGCACGAGTCTCCTCATTTGTTTCAGTGGGGATTCCCGACTACTTAGATTCACATTTCACTTCTTCATTATTCATTTTTTATCATTTTTTGAAGGAGACATGTAGCTTTTTCCTCACGATTGTCTTTCATGTCAGTGCAAGAATTCGAGCATCCATAGAGTGTTAGGAAGAAATTCTTAAATCCTTATGATTTTAAGTTCTTGATCACATTGTGTACAAAGTGTAGGAGTTTTGTCTCGGGTATATTTTCTGAGTTACCCTAACAACATAGCTATGACTCTTTCCCCTCGACATATGCACTCAGCGACATTGGCTTTTCTCCCTTAGTGTATGCCGTGGCACATACATATCCAGAATTTGAGTAGCATTATTTATAGGTAATCATGCAAGTAAGGCGAGCACGCACTCAAAATCAAACTCATGTAAGAGAGTTTTTTTATTATGTATATATATACATCATCATCATATATATGTATTGTATATGTCTATCGTCACTTCCTTTTATTTGCTTATTTACTTAAGGGTTAAACATAAGCACTCGCGAGTTGTTTATTCATGGGTTTGTCGGCTTACACGAAAGGTCGTGATGCTGAGCTAACGGTGTCGTCGGTACTAGGATTGCGTCAACGTAAGAAAATTGGGTTTCTTCAGCCCAGAAGGAAGGTGATGTGGGACAGGATGCGACTCAGTACCGATTTGATGTGAACCTGGGACTCTAGGTGACGACATGACCAATTTGATAATGCGACTAGCAAAGACGTGACCAACCCGACACTAACAGAGTTCCAAAGAGGAGGATATGTCCTCAACAAGAGACAAGAGCTTGCAGACGTCTCTAAGTGAGAAAAACATATGGATCTGCGCGGTTGAGAAACCGGCGTAGAGTCAAGGGTGGTCGACTCTTTTCACGTGCTCGGATCGAGTCACGGGATGGGTCATGCTTGCTCTCTTGCAGTGGTGATCAAATAATATATCGAGCTATGATCCTATCACGTGCTAGTAGCGGCATACAAACATATAGAAGGTAAGCAACGCGACAAAGAGAGGAGCGAGAATGTACCTCCATGCTCCAGGCGTGGGGAAGACAACCCCGGCCAAGATCCGCAACTCCCAGTACAGAAAATGTAAATAATTACAGCAATGAATTTTACGGCCCACTCCACGCAGGGAGGTAAAGGGCTACAACATCGACCAAGGAGTACCAATCTCAGGTTGACGGGCAGCAAGTGGGAAGGGCTTTCAGGCCGGAGGTGGGCTGCTGGTCCGACTCGACACTGTTCAAACTTGCTGGACAACAAGCGCATGCGGCTTGAGGGACGGTGACTTCTGGTTGTCTTCTGGCCGAGGCGATTGGCTGGGATATCGGTGGAAGGTTCCTATTCGATCCCTAAAGTCAGCGGTAGCTGAATTACAGTCGGCATATTTTTAGAAGATTTAACTGGGGGCTACTTCTGCTAGCCTATCACGGGGCAAATCTGTGCGACCCGACGAAAATAATCACCTCGCCCGGATCCGGTGTCGGATCGGGACGAAACTAGCGTCGTTGCGAAGGGCACTGGAAAGGCTTCAACATATATGAATTTCACATCCAACCAACGGTCTAAGTTGAAATGACAAACTCTGTGGCACTATACCTTTTTTGGCTCAGATTACAGAATAGTCAGGACAGATAGGGATCTGCCTGAGAATGACTTTTGACCAAGGGGAAAACAGTGGATGTGGATGATGAAATTAATTTGGGTTGAAGAGGGGGATGTGGGGGATGTGCAAAGATTTTTTGGTAATTTTCTAAGATGGCTAAGGGGGTGGGAAAAATGGATCTTCAGGTTTCTATCTTGTAGATCTGCACACAAGCAGACTGTGAGGGGTGGAAAGACGAAGGTGGACAGAGGGACAAACAGAGGCTGATCCGCGTGAAAATAGAACTGGGAATTGAGGAAGACAAGGGGAACAAACCTAAAAATCTCAGCTTGATCCAACGATTGGATCTGGAGATCTAAGCTCTTCTTTCACCTTCTATCCTGAACCTCAGAATTCTGGACAGCAGGCTGAAGATCGAGTTGTGGCGGCACGAACGGAGGCGGCGGTGATGGTGATTGGAAGTTACATCCAGCGGACGTGGTAGATCTTGAAATCACTCCAAGAACAAGGCTTTACACCTTGGAATCAAGCAACCATCACAGGTGCAAGGGGAAGAGAGAGGGGCGCCCATGGCACAATGGAGAAACTTCTCATTTTTCTTCATAAAATTCTCTATGAAAATAATGAAATACAAGAGTTTTATATGAATGGTAAATGACCTTAACTATCCTCAGATCTAGGGTTAGGGAGAGACAATTAGGGGATAGAAGATTCTTCTCCCATGTGGTCAATATAATACAAACATGAAAAAATGGGTAAAGGAAGGGGGCGCCCTCCCCTTGAAGAAGCCAACTTGGATTTTGTTTTCTCCCTTGGTCCAAGTCCACCTTGGACCATGGACTAGCCCCTATGGGCCCTAGAAGCTAGGTGGTCCAATGAGTGAGAGGGTGGGGGCCCGTTGGTCCTAAGTGATCTTTTTATAAAGAAACCCAATAATTTAGTCAAAGTAACCCGTTAACTCCTAATGACTAGCCCATTGGCTTATAATTACCATACAAATGAACCCAAATGACTTAATGATAAGAATGTAAATTAAAATGTTAGATGTCTTGCTTTGATTCCCATCACCGAGACTGCCGAGTGTTGCTTCTGATTCTTCTCTGACCCTGTCGGATGTCCACAACTCTTCTTCTCCGACCACGTTGGATGATCATTCCTCTTCTTCCTCATCTTCGCAGCAATCCTTTCATCATCTTTCTATTCCTTCCTCCTCACCGTTTTGGGGTTGTTGCCCTTTTTCATGCTATTTTCGAGGCTTTAGTCTGCCTTGATCTTAGTTAATCCTTGTTTATTCTGTAGCCGATTCCTTGTTATCAAGGTCTCTGTGTCTTAACGAGGGAGTTCCAGCCCTCGTCTCTCTTCTTTTTATCTTTCTTCATCTAGTTTGGTGTCTGCCACTCCTCCGTGTAAAGGAATCTTTGATCCCTTTCTATCCTTCCTTTCTCGATCCTGTCAAGCGAGGAATACAAAGCTCGTGCTGCTTCAAGCTCAATGATCAAGATCGCTTCAGGACGCTACTTTCATGCCATGGATGTGCAATGAATCTTTTATTTTTGTGCAAAGATTTTATTATCATTGCTATCACTCTTATTATTCATGCTCATGGTTATAACGATGCTAGTTCCTTAACATATTTGAATGGCTTTAGGTTAGTTAAGTGTCAAAATGATTTCGCTTCTACAGCACTCGCAAGCTAGTGATAGCTCTGTACTGGGAGTCCAAGTCCTTTCCCCGATCGTTGAGGGCGTTCCTTTGAGTATGAACTTTTACACACTTCACGGCAAGCTATAGCTGATCTTCTCTAGGGAAACACCGTTGCAGCTTTGGCCATACCATGGGTATGCACAAAGGCCTTTTCTCTTCTTTACTCGGTCGAGTGCAGGGGCAAGAGATTGATGGATGAGATGACCAACCTAGGTGCTCTCCAATACATGAGAGGTCTCAAATAGGGGTAGTCTTGACCCTCAAAAGTGAGCTTTCATGATAAATCTAGTTGGTAAGGGCTCTAATCAGAATCATTATGAAAATCAATGTAAAATGCTAAAAATTAATACTGCGCGCTTGTGAATTCTAATTTCTAATGCAATCCCACGACAAACCCCACTAACCCTTCAGGGGCCTCATCAGCCTCTTGGGTGGCGTCCCCAGTTTTTGGTAGCGGTAGTCTGATATTTATATCAGGTTATCGGTACCCTGAATTCTGGGTCGTTACATATCGCGTCGACGCCATGAAGTCCATCCCACCAGCAGTTCTAAAAGAACATGAAGGTGCGTCAATGCAACCCTATTAGGGCATCGATACAGTGGGCTTCCAGAAGCCATTATAAACAGCCCTCTCAAAGGATGTGTCGACGCCATGACCACAATGCATCGACGCACTAGAAGACTTTTCAAGCTTATTCTTGTTTGAACTTGCACAGCTTCCGAAGCTTATCCAGAAGATTAAAATATGAACCAAAAATCTCCAAAAACTCAATTTTTGATGTCTGAAAGAAGATTCCTAGGTCAAAGGGCCTGTCATTCCATAATCAGGGCTCAGAGCATCTTTTTAGACAAGATCCTGTCAGCTACCAAATATGAAAAAGTCTTCTTTGACAGAAGACTGTCTTTCTGTCCTAAGAGAGGACTGGCCAGGTGGTATGCACTTCATTATACACTGGACAAAGCTACAAGATCTTAAAATGTCTACTCTCTGCATGCCACCGTCCTATTCTAGGACTGGGTTGAAAAGCCATGCAAGCTCAAGTCAACATTATGTAGGATATTTTCTTCAAAATCAAGAAAAGATTTAGGAGGGAAAATTATCTTCCCATCTACTTCTTTATTTCTAGTGGATCAAGTCAAGCACTGCTGAATGGTCAGAGGTCCAAAAAAATACTTTAATTTGAATTGGTCTTATGGTAGGTTTCTTGGAGGGAAATTTTCCACTGGCTCTTCTATAAATACTTGAAGCTTCTATTGGATAAGCGGCTGTTGTCTTGAAGAAAAAAGCCCACGTCCTCTTTGAGCCTTCAATAGAAATTCTATAAGAAAGAAAAGAAAGGAGTGTGGAGAGCAGCCAAAGCCTGGTTCGAGCCAAAGCAGTGCTAAAAAAGGAAGAAGAAGCTAAAAGTAGTGCAACCCCTCCTTGCAATCAGCTTGAGCTTGATAGAGCTTCAAGACTTCGATCTAAAGCCACCGTTGCCTTCTTCTCGTGTTGGTTTTTTTGTTTTTACTTGTGCCTTTACAATCTGTAAACCGTGTGTATCCGGTGCTCTTGTGAGAGACTGGAAGTGTGTTTGCTGCACTTACAGCTTAGTTTTCATTGTGTGTGTGTGTGTGTGTGTGTGTGTGTGTGTGTGTGTGTGTGTGTGTGTGTGTGTGTGGGTGTGTGTGTGTGTGTGTGTGTGTGTGTGTGTGTGTGTGTGTGTGTGTGTGTGTGTGTGTGTGTGTGTGTGTGTGCTTCTTCTTCCTCCCGTGAGCGCCCCTCCTCTCTCCCTCCGACCGGCGACGACCACGGCGAGCTCCCACCGGCTGCAGACGACATGGGGCGACGGTGGCGGGGACAGTGTGGCGATCGAGGCGGTGTAAAGCTCGTGGAGTTTCGTGAAAGGAACGAGGATTTTTAAAGCGTTCTTTGTTATTTCGATATCGATTCGGCGGAGCATTCGCTCCATTGAGATAAGGTGACGTTCTCTAGCTCCCCGCATTTCATTTCTGTGGTTTCTAGTCCATCGCGAGGTCGAGAGGGATATTTTTGAGCGGGTTAGGGTAAAACCATGATTTGGGGAGTGATCGCCCGATCTAGTGACTCACCGCGTTTTTGGCCGATCCGAGGCCGTAGAATCATATCTAGGGCTATTGGGGAGCTTCCCCCTTGATTTTCCCCTCTCCCATGGAGGTAAGGGGGCGTGGCCGGCGTTTTTGTGCCTAACTCGCCGTTTCGCCACCGAGACGACATAGCGATCGTCCCAGTGGCTGTTATGTTCATAACGCGCCCAGGGAGGGGCGTTATGCTCCGTGGGTTTTTGAGTCTGACTTTCGTGGGTTTAACAGCCCCACGACTGACCGTTATGTTTCACATAACGCTCCGGTGTTGGTGCATTATGGGTTTCCGACAGTTGGGTTTTGACCGTTGGGGGTCCTGGTCACATAACGCGCCTAAGGAGGTCTGTTATGACCATATGACGTCCCAGGGAAGGTGCATTATGCTCAATGCCCTTTCCTTCCACTTAACGCACCAGAGATGGTCCGTTAAGGTCTATAACGCCACTAGAGGAGTGCGTTATAATCTGTTTTCACTCCGTGACATAACACACCATGTTTGATCCGTTATGTACATAACGCCCCTAGAGGTGTGCGTTATGTTCCCTTTTGTGACTCGAGACTTGATGCACCTGTGTTGGTCCATTAAGTACCATAACGCCCCTGGGCAGGTGCGTTATAGTCTGGTTACCGTTGGGATTGATGGACGGCCAGGTTGGATCATCTTTCTCCCACGCGCGGCTGAGACTTAGCCATGTACCCTTGAGCGGCCAACGATAGACCGTTCATCACCTGAGGCCTAGCCGGTGGTTTCTTCCGTGTCGATTAGAGTCCCGGGTGAGCAGACCTCGATCCACGTGCTGACCTGTGGTCTGACTTATGCTAGGCATCATGTGGGGACCAGGTGTGGGGCGCCGTGGGGGTCCCGAGATGTAGCGTCTTCGGCTTACGTCACCGTGAGTCAGTGTTGGTACGAGGGGCAGTCCCCTGTACTCCGTCTGGTTCAGACATTATTTTCCGTTTACTTGAGAGTCTACCTTCCAGTGACCTGTCCACTAGTCGTAGCTTCCTGCACACGCGTGTGCGGACCCACCCGGGAGGAAATCCAGAACGTCAGGAAACAACACTCAGACACTGCCCTAGGACACATACCTAAGATAGACAAACACGAGACAGGCCATCATGACCAACGGACGAGATGACGGACAAGACTCACTGGGCGATCAGAAGAAGGCCGCTCGATGAGATGAACGATCCAGATGGAAGCCGTTCAAAGAGGGATGAACGGTCTAGAACAGACCATTCAAGGGGGATGAATGGTTGGGGGCCAACCGCTCAACAGAACTGACCCCTAGACACTAAAAGGGATGGACGGTTAGGGCTAGGCCACCCAAAGGCTAGAGCGGTTAAGGACTAGCCGCCCAAGTAAACCAACCTAGTACAGTGTTGGTCAGAACGGTTTTGACCAAACCGCCTATCTGAATCGACATCAAACTATTGACCAAAGGTCAACTGGGATAAGCAGGCAGAACATGGCCGCTCAACCTAATGGGGAAGATGAACGGCTGCGAACTAGTCACTCACAGAGGGATGGGCGGACCACTCCTGGCCACTCAAGCCCTAGAGCGGTCTATCGACTGACCACTCAACCTGAGATCAAGACACGATAAACGGTCCAAAACCAGCCGCCCATGCACCTTAAGCGGTTGCCGTTGAACCGCGAAGGCATTATGTCGAGCAAACCATAGGGTTCATCCGATCGTGGTCTTTCCATGCCCCGTTCATGTCGAAAAGAAGGGGATACAACCACAATCACCCTGGCAATCACATAGACTCCGACCGGAGTCAAAACGACACACGAATCGCAACAAACGGGCGATTCTAATGAAATCACCGAACTGGAGTAACCGAAATTCTCGGGCTCCTAACGGTCCCGAATGATCGCCAATCGACACGAAATCAGTGACTATGGAACGCTGATGTTCCAGGGAGTCCATTGACACTAACTGATCGCAGAACTGTCATCATTTTTTGGTGAAGCCTACAAACACCGAAAAACTATAGCGAGCCCAAACTCGCTCGTTTTAGCATCGTAGAGCGTGAAATCACGAGGGAAGGTGCAGGAAAGGTAGGTGATCCATCTCCCTACCACCACCAAAGACACCGTGTGTCGAAGTGACTAATCTACGACAAAAACTGCCAGAAACACGAATGACGTCTTCTCGGAATCCACCGAGGGATCGCGCCATGCCATGCTCAAATCGACACTCCATCCAGCGAACCGATATCCCCAACGTGTCCCCGCCTCGGCCAGCTCCGCAACGGTGCGTGCCCTGCATCGAACGTCCCAGAGATGAGAAAGAATAGAGAGAGAGAATGTAAGGGTGAGAAATGAGGGAGGAGAGATAGTGACGTGGGTTAAATAGAAGGAAAATTAGGAATTTTCCTAATTTCTGAAAATTCTAAGTTTTAGCTCAAAAATTTACTAATTCAGAAAAATACGGTGCACATGCGAAAAGTGCAAAGGGCAAGGTCAGTGCACGTACAGGCAAGGTCAGTGCACATACGAGCAAGGTCAGTACATATGTGAGCAAGGTCAGTGCACGTACAAGCAAGGTCAGTGCACATACGAGCAAGGTCAGTGCACATGCGGAAAGTGCAAAGGGCAAGGTCAGTGCACGTACTGGCAAGGTCAGTGTACATATGAGCGAGGTCAGTGCACATGCGAGCAAGGTCTCAGTGCACATGCGAAAAGTGCAAAGGGCAAGGTCAGTGCACGTACAGGCAAGGTCAGTGCACATATGAGCGAGGTCAGTGCACATGCGAGCAAGGTCAGTGCACATGCGAGTGAGGTCAGTGCACATGCGAAAAGTGCAAAGGGCAAGGTCAGTGCACATACGAGCAAGGTCAGTGCACATGCGAGCAAGGTCAGTGCATATGCGAGCAAGGTCAGTGCACATGCGAAAAGTGCACAGGGTAAGGTTAGTGCACGTACAGGAAAGTGCACATGCGAGCGAGGTCAGTGCATATGTAAAAAGTGCAAAAGGCAGGGTCAGTGCACATACAAGCAAGGTCAGTGCACATACGAGCAAGGTCAGTGCACATGCGAGCAAGGTCAGTGCATATGCGAGCGAGGTCAGTGCACATGCAGAAAGGGCAAAGGGCAAGGTCAGTGCACGTACAGGCAAGGTCAGTGCACATACGAGCAAGGTCAGTGCAAGGTCAGTGCACATGCGAGCGAGGTCAGTGCACATGCGGAAAGTGCAAAGGGCAAGGTTGAAGGAAGGTCAGGTTGAGACTAAGGGTGTACCGGCCAGGGGGAAACTATATCGGTGAAGGGTTGAGCTGGGGGTGTGTCGCTGAAGGGTGAGCTGAGGGGGGCTAAAGGTGCACCGCTGAAGGAGGGGTCAAGGGTGTGCCACTAGAGGAGGGGTTAAGGGTGTACCGGCCAGGGAGCTAAGGGTTGTACCAGGCTAGGCCTAGCTGGGGTGCACCGGTGAAGGAGGGCTCGAGTGTGCCGGCGAGAGATGCCAAGGAGGTGTGTCGGAGAGGGTAGGGTACGTGTGACGGCGAAGGATGCTGGAAGGTGTGCCGGGTAAGTTCGGAGAGGTGTACCAACGAAGAGTAAAAGGGGGGGCAGTGCACCAGACAGAGGTGTTTGGAGTGTGCCGGGGAAGGCCTAGAGAGGGGATCATACCGGTGGGGGTTCAAGGGCTAAGGGACGTACCGCGGAGACCTATCTAATGGGTGTACCGGCCAAGGGAGTGTACTGGCGAAGGCTCAAGGACTAAGCGTGCCGGTGAAGGTTCAAGGGCTGAGGGGCCCATTCCTCTTCCATTCTCTTAAGGCCTTTCTTTTCTTCTTTTCTTTGACTTTGCACAGTTTTGTATAAAATCTTCCCTCCTTTCCCATTTACCTCATTCCCCACCTCTGCTCTTCAACCTGCAGTTCTGGGTTGTAGGCAGCAGAGTACCAGCAGCTTGCAGAGGTGACTGCGGCTTCATCCCAGTGTTTCAAGAGGCTCAAGTGGTACCGTTGGAAGCGTCTATGAGACTTCTTCACATTGGCGGTTGCCTCGTCCCAGTCAGAGCTCGTGGCCATTCGGAGGAGTCATTCCCCCTGACTACACATCTACTTCCAGACTGCCAACCTGAAGCTGACTCCAACGACTCCCACGGCCAACAACCTGAAGATTTGGGAACAGGAGTTGGCTGAGATCTTCCATTACAAGTCGCCGTCCAGAATCAAGAAGCGGAGTGAAGTTTGGACCCTGACATCAAGAGTTCTGAATTTTCCTCCAAGTGGTGCCAGGTCGGTTCCCCTGTTCCTGAACGGACCCACCTCCACCATTCTGACCAGTACGTTCAGCCCCGACATCTGCTGATAGCACCATTAGTCTTGTCTGAAAGAAGGCTTGTCCACGGTCGTAACGGTCCATCACTACCTCCAACTGAGTTCAGGACTGTCCGTGGAGCCTTCATCTTCCAGCAGTACTACCCTGTGAGCGGCCAGACCCAGAACTGTCCAGCACTGTTCCAAGTCCTCCCCTGGCCAGCGACCTTCTCAGGGCAAATCAAGAAAATTCAGATGCCTTTCAGGTCCAAGTCAAAAGATTTTAGCACTAGTTTCAGCTCATTTGGAGTTCGTTAGTGATCGTGGCGGCACCATCTTCGACCGCCTGTCTAGTGGTTTCAAAAGCTGGCAGCATCGACGGGGGCTCGACACAATAATTTTCTAGCTTCGTCCCCTCCCCTCACTTGGCCGGCTGAAGGCCCCTCCCTACGTGGAGGTAGTTTTGGTTGTAAACACTTAACCCCCACCCTAAGAACCCCCTCCTGCGTGAGTTGTAGTGCTGTAACTATTTTATTTTCAGGTCAAACACCACCGACGAGGCGTGCGGGTGCGTACCCACGCTTCCCCGCTCGCCCTCATCTCCGATCGGGATCGGTGTTTTCACACCGGTTAGGTGAGCGACTGCTACCCTTGGTTGGTTACATGCTTTGCTAGTTTAGTATCATCTTTGAATGCCTGTCGGACGGTGAGCCGAGAGCCCGGACTTGCACACCAGTTCTAGTGTGCCCACTACGGAATGTGAGTGAGTGCCACCCAAACCCATGCCCCCGGCGTGCCAGCCTCCTACAAAGTTGGGAATCCCAGGCCATTAGGGGTCAGCCTAAGCTAGCCAAGTCCCTTAGAACATTTTGGTTCCACCTTGGACCCCCGTCATCATCACCCGGTCACCATCGGGAGGTCGTGTGCGCCGTGAGAGTGAGCCGTACACGTGAGTCCGTGTTCTTCCTTGTATGCTTTATGCGTCTCAAATTTTGGGGCTTTCGAACCACAACAGAAGTAAATAAAAGGGGCAGCCGGGGTCCCTCTCATTCAGCCCGCTGAATGAGCACCCTCACTGAGGGACAAGATGAAGAAACCTTATTCCTTCCCTAAGGAGAAAACTCAAATGTTATTCGAATGGGCCCGTGCGTGTGGCAAGGTTGTCCTCCCAGAGCCCAAGAGGGCGAGCGACGCCAGATGGAAAGATGACCCTTAATTTTGCCCTTATCACCAATCCAGGGGGAACCCAATTGAGGATTGTTATATGTCTAAAGATGTCATGGATTCCTGATTCGGAAGGGCGAACTACATATAGGCGAGCACAGGGTGGACCCGCCGCGTCCTCACCAAATGCCAAGCCTCAAGAGGACGGTCAGCACGGCTTCACCATGCCAGTTGAAGAGCGATACGCTCTGAGGGATATTCAAGCTCCCTAGATTATGGTAGAAGTCGAAAAAGAACCAGGATACAGGTGGTGCCCTATTCTTGGGGCAGATGCTGAAGCAGATAGAGACAAAGCTGATCGCGGCTCATCGAAGATAATGTGCTCTTATGGACGTGTAAAATTGCACGTCCATATGTCTCGACCAGACCAGCATCAACAACAACTTCCACTGAAGAGGCTGCGGAGAACACGTCCCGTCTGGGCCCTCCGAACGAACAACACGCTGCCGCGAAGCCACCTCCGGAGTCACGACAGCGAAGAGAAACCAACCCCCGGGGGAGCCCACAATCCACGGGCCCCGAAGAAAAATTAAATGAACCACAACTTGTGCACGAAACGGGCTCAAGTCCAGTCTTCAACGGCACACCGCAGCGCCTGTTCAACGGCACACCCCAACGAACTCTTCGCCGACACGGCCCCATGCACCTTCATCAGCACGGTCATAGTGGCCCTCAACGGCATGCCCCTACTCTTGCTCAACGGCACGCCTTCGTGCCTTCAGCGACACACCCTGGCTAGGCCTTCGCTGGTACGCTGCCTTCAACAGCACGCCCCTTCAGCAACATGCTCGTGCACCTTCTCTGGCACACCTTCAAGGCCCCCAGCGGCACACCGCCAAACGCCCTTCAGCGGCATGCTTCCAACACCCTTCAATGGTACGCCCATACGGGTCTTCGACGGCACGCCTCCGTTGGGTTCTTCAGCTGTACGCCCAGCCCTTTCAATGGCACAGGTCTTCCAATGACACCTCCAGTAGAACAAATCTCACGCCATCCCCCTATGGATTCGTGGCGCGCAGTGGCCCACATGAGGTGTCAAACGGAGAGGGGGACACGCTGCCTAATAACACGAATGTTCGTCGTTTAAAACACGCGTATCAATCTTAAAAATTTTAACTCACACTAGATGAAAGAGAGACGTAATATGGTGGCGAGAGTCCCGACCCGATACCCATAATCGTCTGGTTAGTTAGATGGAGCGCACTGTAGGCTTCAGACCACTCCAGTCTCAAAGCCTGAACACATTGTCACATCTATGACTGGCACACCCTCGCACCTGATAAAACCAATGAATGATACCCTGATAACCACCAAAACTATCCATAGAAATCGAGTGGGTCCAACAGTACTTTGGTGTTTTCTTTTGAGAGTTTCTACGTTAAGTGACCCCCCACTAGCCATAGCCTTTTACGACACGCGGGAGTTGACCTACCTTGGAGTGGTATAGTGGCTTTCCTAGGAGAGACGAATTTTAAGATAGTAACTGTAGGGCCCCTTACCTTTGCAGCTTGAGTCCGACTGGGGGGGAAATCGTTAGAGGACCCGACCTAGAGCAGTTGGTCTGCGTGTGCGCACTTGGTTGGGGGCAGTGGACTCGTGCTAACGAGCACGACCCCGACTAGTCCTTGTTCAGTGGTTACTTGTACAGTGTCTTAGTTTTTGCTTGGGGCGAGTAGGGAGACACTCGAGGCACGAACTAAGTCATTAGTGGACGTATCCAGTCTTTCTTCTAGTGGGCTGGTTCTCCCATCACATGACACGTGGCTCTCTTGACTCATGATTTGTGATTTTGTTTCTCATCTACGAGGACGTGGTTCTTCGAGTGGTTTTGTGTGTCTCTCTGACACTGAAGTCTAGGGTTTCTGATGGAGTTACCGAGGTCTCACCCATAAATAGTGCAGGGCACACGATGTCAAGGTCATGTCTGTACCCTTGGACTGTGCGGTCTTGAGTTTGGCTTTTGTCAGTGAGGATGAGTCTTCACGACAAAGGTGTTGTGGTATTTTCAGGTAGTATAGCTAGGGTTTCTCGTTGGTTCAGCGATTCCCAACTATGAGATCGGGATTTACTTTTCATTGTCATTAGGAGTAGCTTAGAGAGTCATGGTTCCACCGACTACCGTTGTTACTATTCTGTTATGACTGTTGCTTCTATTATTGTTACTCCTGCTATTGTTGTTATTGTTATTGCTGTTGTTTACTACCGTTGTTTCATGTGGTGATCCGCGGGACCCCTACTAAGTTAATGAGATGAGGCTCACCCCTGTCTTTTCAGGTGTACCGATTCCTCCTCGTGGTTCAGAGGTGTAGCGCAAAGGATCTTAGTGCCACCTTGCAGTGATGGGAATCAACACCGAGCATTAATATTTTATTTTACATTTGTATCCTTTTAGTTTACTTTTATATCCTTGGGAAAGTATGTTTGTAATTGTAAGACTTTATAAGCCAATGTGTCATTCCCTAAGGATCTTTGGGTTTTTGTGCAAAATGTCAGTAGGTCCAGCAAGGGGGCCCTCACTCCTTCCCTATTGGTCCACCTAAGCCCTAGGGGTCCATGTGGGGAAGCTAAAAAGGAAAGGAAAAGAGCCGTACCGAACAGGCGCGACTGTCGAACTAATCTCGGCTCCCTGAACTACTCCAAGCAAAGACAGAAGGGTAGACTCTGATCTGACGAAGTCAGGAGTTGCCGATCCGCCGAAGAGATGCTAGGCCTAGAGCAAAGACCTGCAAGAACAACAAGAAAACTTAGGAAAAACCTAGACAGACTCAGACCGAGATGACACGACTAGAACATCGTGCACACTGTCCCAGGCATGACCGTAACGTCGTGTAGGTGACAGACACTGACCTCGAGTACAGCCACGAGAGGGCTAACCCAGGAGGTCACGACGCATAAGAAACGCGAAGAGAATCGCGAAGAGCCACGTGCCACGTGACTAGAGTGCCTCACCACCAGAAGAACAGCTAGCTGCGTCCACTGACGTCTTATGCTGCACCTACTAGTGTCTTGCCCACGTCACCTACCACAAGGACTAGGCCGAGACAAAGACACTGCTAGAACCAGAATAGTACCATAATGCGAGTGACTAGTGAGGGTCACGTCTAACGATGCAAGTTCAAAGTCGCTGACCACGTGTGCACACACTGGCCCACTGCCTAAGCCAAGCCTCTAGCTAGTATTCCCCCTCTGGAAGACGCTACGGTTGGACCAGGGGACCACAGAACTAGCTTAAGAACCACAAATCGGGAAAGTGTCCCGCTACAAGAGCTGTCACGCCAAAGCGTGCCGTAAGGCTGCGACTAGTGGAGGCTCACAAGACACAGAGACTCAAAACACGAGTGCGAAAGTATAGATAGGCGAGAGAGCACTGTCGCGCGTTCTTTGAAGCACCAATGGCAGTACAGCCACTGCCGACAACTCTGGACAAGGCAACTAGACCTACTCACATAACGATCCTAGAGTCAGACGACTCAGAAGCAAGATCGTCACAATAGCGGAACGAGCCGCTAAACGGTCTATTCCTAAGCTAGAGAAAATGACGCTGTCAGAGGAAATGTCACGCAAATACCTGAGGGAACATCAAGGACCCTCAGCACATCTGGATACGTAAATCGAGATAGAATAATACCTCAAGGCTTCCAAAAACACGGTCTCAAATTGGACAAAGCCGCCGAGACACACACAAGGTCACACATCAACCCCTGGTCTCACCGAGTTGACCGAAACCTGACACGACACATACACAGACACCCACAGACACACACACTGCATGCACAAACACTCTTGGCCGTTCCATCATGGTCACTGCCCTCATAGGATGTCAATAGACACCCACGGGTCACGGGCAAACCACGAGATCGAGCCAAGGCAAGCAGAAATTGGAGTGGTGGACAACGACAACACTCTGGGCAGAGCGAACTATCACTCAACCGCTAGGTGAACCCGACAGTCAAGGAAAGCTGTGGACTTGGGGTGGGGGACTTGTAGTATGACATTAAAATACTCCCTCCCGCAAGGCGGGGCTTTAAGCTGGCCAGACCGGGGGGGGGGGGGAGCTAAGTTAGAAGCCGAATTGCCAAACTTTGCCGGTTCTGCCAGCTTCTGGAACAGCTTGACAGGCAGTCGATGACATCTCTGCCATGGGCTTTGCCAAGCTCAGATGAGGCCAAAAATGGTGCCAAAACTACCTAGGTTGGCCTAGGGGGACGTCTAAATTTTGGGGAAATTTCTTGAATTCTTCGGTGGCTGGGGCAGGGTCTGGACTAGGGCTGAATTACTCTGGCTCTGACTGTTGCCTGACTACTACTGCTAGAAGACGAAGGTGCCACGAGCACTCTCGGGGTCCGAATAATGAAAGACCAGAACCGCTGTGATCGTGGACGATTCCTCTTCGAACAGAGAGCAATGGGGCCATCGTTGGAGGTCTGAGCTGACCGAGATGATAGGAACAGTGGAAGGGTGTCGGACAAGGCTCTAGAGGAACTGGCCTGTGCACTCTGGGGAGAAAATTTGGAAATCTGTGCTCTAGGCTCCAAATAACATCTTTCTTGCTGGTGCTGACAGAGGGCTTGGAGGAGAAGTACTCAGCCAAACGCCACCCCAAAAATCTCAGAGTGCTGGTTGTGGGAGCCTCTGCACTCGGGCTCTGGTCTGCAACCTGAGACTGGGCGCTCTATACTCAGAACCACAGGGGCCTGAGAAAATCGCTGCCACGAGCTCTCCAGAGGTCCGATGAAGGTGAGGCTAACGTTGTTGTGACCGTGGGTGAGTGCTCATCGAACAAAGATCAACGAGGACACCAGAGGAGGTCGGAGCCAGAGATGAGGTAGAGAGAGGTGGAGAGTGATCCGAGGCTGACTCTGCTAGACTGACCTGCGAACTCCAGGGAGAAATGCTGGAACATAGTGCTCCAGAGTTTGAATGGTGCCCTTCTTGTGGGTGCTGGCAAAGGACTCGGAGAAGGATGCCTCACCCAAATATCACACTGAAATGTGCATAGGTGCAGCCGTGGTCGATTCTTCTCTTGGGCTCAGGTTCCCTGCCAGAGTAGTTTTGCGCAGTCGTGGAAGAATGGCTCTACCGGGCAACTCAGAGCTCGGACGGATGCGAGACCACCTCGCTTGCGAAGCAGCCTAGAAGATATTTCCGTAAGTGTATGATACACCACCATAAGATGTGGGATGATGATGTGACAACTTCTGCAACTCAGGCCTCGACTGCTACCTGTGAACTGGCCTATGTAGAGTGGTGGTAGGTGATGGGAAATGGGGGTAGATGGGAGGGGAAATGTAGTGGATGAGTATGGAGGCAACCCTTGTGTGTTAGGGGGTCTGGGAGGGGGCAAACCATGGTGAGGAGGGGGTGAGTACTTGCCTTGCTATTTCCTTTCCTCTTTTTTTCAATTTCTATCTGGACCTGACTGTGTAATAATTTTCTTTCTATATAGTGGTAGTAGTGTTCAAAACGTAATTGACTGCTTGTTATCGCCTTTGACTGAGTAGGATTTATCGTATCCACAGTTGCCAGTGAATTGGAGATCTTGTATGATTTGCGGCCAAAAAATTAGGCTTGTATGTCGATCGGGTGCTAAAATGGTGCCTTTTCATCCTTCTATGCTTTAAATGACTTGCCGTTTTGCGTATTCCCATGGGGGTCTGTAAGGAAGGTAGCGTAACTGCTTCTGGGGAAGGACGTCTGTCTCTTGTGTCTTTTCGAGGGGAGGTTCAAATAAGGTAAAAGTCTCCCCCTTCGGCCTATAAAAGGTCCCGAAGGGCGCCTCCTCCTCTTCATGTCACTTAAGGCTTCCCTTGCAATCTCTACTTCTTTCTCCCTTTCTTGCGATGTGGCTGTCTTCTTCTTTGTGATCGTCTTCAGGCGAAGTATGGAGGATGACTCTGACGACGAAGACTTTGGCAGTTGCTGGGGTGTTCACACTGCTTCGGCATCGAAGAATGGATGGCGATGGGGTAGACAACGTACAAGAAGGGATGTCGCATGGCAACGTGCTCCCTCCTGACCTCTAGACCACCGCCCCACTGGGGGGAGGGGAGAGAAGGAGTCATGGCTCCTCCTTTCTTTCATCCACGCTCCCCCTCTCTCATTCCCTTGAAGGGGGTGTTCACCCCTTTCTCTCTCTCCTCGCCCTCACTCTTTGGAGGGTGCCGGATTATTATTAGTATTATTATTTTTCTTCTTGCTCGCACCACTTAGAGGGTGCTTGCTTTTTGTTTCTTGCTTCTTCTTTCCATCGTCTTCCAAAGAGTTGGCAGAGGAGGCCTTCTCTTGCTTTCTACGAAGCTGGCGCCCAAGCATACTCTCCTCTTCTTTCTCTTTCCTACTGATACCATCTCTTTCGAACTTCCCAAGTAGACAAAGTTACCCATCCCGTTATCCGAGCCAGTTTTCACACTGGGTGGAGTCAGTGGCTCTGCTTGGAGCTGCCAACCTGATCCGCACCGAGTAATCAGTTCGTGTTGTACTAATTTTTCTTTTTCTTTTTTCATATTGTACTGGATATGGCCTATCTGATGTATAGAGATGTTGATGCAATAAAAATGTGAGTTATTATCATAATTTTATCTCTTACATGTATGGGAAGGAGCTCAAAACTAGAACTTTCACAGTGTTACCACGTTCCAAGTCTGAGGGATGGGCATTCCTTCCATGGTAGATAACCGGTACGCTCTTTTTCCGAGCCTCTCGACCACTCAGTAGGAGCTTTCCCAATTAGGGGCTAGCTTCCCCACCGCCTCCAGTGGTCGAGAGGCTTTGGCCTTTCTCAGAATGAAATCTCCCGGTTGGAATTATCTATCTCAGACTTTGGCGTTGTAGTACCGAGTCATGTGCCGTTGGTATTCCGTAGCTTGGATCCTCGCGACCTCGCGTACCTCGTCTGCCAAGTCCAAGTTTTCTAACAACTTATGCTCATTCAGCTTGGGTGAGAAGTTGATAACTCAAAGGGAAGGGTTGTCGATCTCCAAGGGAATCACAGCCTCCGTGCCATAAACCACTTGGAAAGGAGTTTCACCAGTAGTAGCTCTTGGAGTAGTTCGGTACGAACACAGTACGCTAGGCAATTCCTCGAGCCAATTACCCTTGGCCTTCCCGAGCCTAGTCTTGATGCCTTTGAGGATAGTTTTGTTGGCATTTTTGACTAGCCTGTTAACCTGGGGGTGAGATACCGAAGTGAAGTGATTGCAAATGTGTAGGTCAGTGCACTTATTCTTAAAATAAGCAGAGTCAAATTGCCGACCGTTATTGCTCACGATCACTCGGGAGACGCCAAAGCGACAGATGATCGATATCCAAACAAAACTCTAGATGACTCTTTCGGTGATTTTGGCTATGGCCTCAGCCTCGATCCACTTGGAAAAGTAGTCGATGGCGACGATGATGAACTTCTTTTGAGCTTGCGCCATGGGAAAGGGGCCTAGGATGTCAATTCCTCACCGAGCAAAGGGATGGGGCTCAGTTAGGGTCACGAATTTTGTGGCTGGCTGGTGGAAAAGATGGTCAAACTGTTGGCATCGATCGCATCTCCAAACGTAAGTCAAGCAATCACGCTGGAGAGTGGGCTACCAGTAGCCTTGCCGCAGCAGGATCCTTGCAATCAACCTCCCCCCCTGGTGCACGCTGCAGATGCCTTCGTGGACTTCTTCAATCGCCCGACGAGCTTCTGGAGAACCGAGGCACCTGAGGAGGGGACTGACAAAGGACCTTCGGTATAGGGTTTCATCTAGGAGGATTAAACGTCGAGCTTGATACTTCAGTCTCTAAGCTTCCCGAGGGTTGGGAGGCTCTTGGGAGTCCCGGAGCCAAGATATGTATGGGGTCTGCTAGTCGCTAGAAAATACTTGCACAATGGACACGAGCTTGGTTTCTATGCTCGGTCATTCTAATTCCTCAAGGAGGACCGACCGGGAGCACTCTGGGCTGATGGAGGAGGCCAAGTGAGAGAGGGCATCCGCTCGGGAATTTTCTTTCCAAGCTATTTGGATTACATGAAATCTCTCGAACAATTGGACTATTTCCTTCACCACCTAGAGGTACTTGAACATTTGTGTCTCCCGAGCTTCGTAGTCCCCGTTGATCTGATTGGTGACTAACTGGCAGTTGGTGTGAATTCTGACTCACTCGGTTCCCAAGCACCACGCCATCCTGGCTCCAGAGATGAGAGCCTCATACTCGGAGATGTTGTTGGACGCCAGGAAGCTGAATTTTAGGGCGTATTATAGTTCTGCTCCTTTTGGGGATTGTAGGAGGATACCAGCACCACAGCCATCCGAGTTGGAGGATCCATCTACAAACAGGTCCCAGGTGGGGCCAAATGTTGGCAGGGATGTTTCCTCAGTCGAGACAGTGCTCTCCTCGATGAAGTCTGTGAAGGCCTGTGCCTTGATGGCCATGCGGGGGCGGTAAGAGACGTCGTAGGCCCCGAGCAATATGGCCCACTTAACGAGGCAACTTGAAGCTTCAGGATGAGCGAAAATCTTCTTCAGAGGCTTATTCGTCACCACCACAATGGAGTGTCCTTGGAAATAGGGCTGGAGGCACGTAGCCGAGGTTACCAACCCTAGTACGAGTTTCTCGATTGTGGGACACCATCTTTTGGCTTCGAGGAGCACCTTGCTGACGTAATACACGGGCTTTTGTACACCTCTATCGTCTCGAATAAAGACTGAGCTTACTGTGGAAGGAGCTTCCGAGAGATAGAGGTATAGCGTTTCTCCAGGCACAAGCTTCGATAACATTGGAGGTGAAGCTAGAAATTCTCTTAGCTCGGTGAACGCCTTTTGGCACTCACTATCCCAAGCGAAGGTAATAGACCCCAGCTTGGCCCCCCTTAGTAATTTGAAGAAGGGTAGGAATCATTCTGCCACTCGGGATAGGAAGTAGTTGAGTGCAGCAATTCGTCCAGTCAGGCGTTGGATGTCTTTGACAAAAGTTGGTGGCCGCATGTCCAGGATGGCTTGGACCTTGTTGGGGTTGGCCTCGATCCCTCGCTGAGTCACAAGGAATCCTAAGAACTTTTTGGACCTGACCCCTATTGAGTCTCGGAATGTGGCAATCAAGAGGGGAGGGGTGAATTGATGGCCAATTAAAACTAACTTGAGGGCGCACGTTTGCGAGTTCGGGCTTCACACTTAACACTTTACTTCCTCCAGACTGTGTGCAACGAAGAAAAAGTAAGGGTGCCCTGTGGTATCGGACGTGGGCGCGATCATTGGGCTTTCACTTTTACTTTCTCGACGCCATTCCTTCTCCATTCATTTGCTTACTTGTCATGAACAAAGCATCACGTATATCATATGAAGGTGCAAAATCACAATGACTTATAGTGTTAGCCATTATCAAAATCATGGTATACAAAAGACTACAGGGGCACAATAGGGAGCGTAGCTCGGGCCAGTTGGTATGAGGTAGCGGTGGGCGACCTTCCTCGTTTGGACTGATGCTCAGGCTTTCGAGCCAAGAGGCCGCATGGGAGGTGCTTGGTTCCGAGTGACTTTATTAGGCTTATCTCATGGCAAGTGGGCCCGACAGGGCTGTCACTTGAGGGAGCTGGGCCTCGTTTGGTCTGACAGGACCTTGTTTGGCCGCTTGTATATGGGTTGTGGAAATCCCCCTCTCCAAATGCAAAGCACCAGAATTGAACAAAATCGGAGCCGTACAACCAAGAATCATGATTGTACCTTCCACTCGATAAGACGTCTTTGCCTCTACTTGGGTCATATGCATCACATGTCCTTGGGATCTCTACCTCCCCATGCTAGCAAACTATGGTAGCAGCAGAACTTGCATCTACTGCTGCTAAAACTATTGTAGCTGCTATTGGGGCTGAAGCTACTGAGGCTGGAACTGTTGTGATTGTTGAAACTAATGTGGCGGGCATTGCCTGTAAGGACAATCCTATCCCATGTGCCCCACCTAGTCACACCTGAAGCACATCACAGGCATTGGACATGACCTACCAGGGTGAAAGTTTCCACATGGAGAACACGGTCTCTGCTGGCCTCTCGCTAAACTCTACTACTGAGGTGCTAAAGGCTATTGCACACTGCCCACTGATGCCGGCCTCTACTCTTGGCAGTCCTGAAGTCTCCTGCCAAAACCTATCCTCCTGAATAGCCGCCTGAATCTCAATCCCAAAGATGTAAAACTAGCACCAGATGATGAAGAAGAGGATGACCCTAGCCTACGCAGAGAATGCTGAAAAGTACCATGCTACTGCACAAACCTCTACTAACCATGACTTGACTGAGACTACCTAGCTCTATCCTACCCCTTGGTCCTCAATAAATTTGCCTCCAATGCTGCTACTGCTTGGTACACTATATCCATATCTACAACACGGGTGACAATCAATGGCTGCCTAAGCTCCAACCTCAGACCCCTGACAAACTGCCGAGTCTTTAATGCTTCATTTGCCATAATATGAGGTGCATAGTGATCCAACTCCATGAATTTGGACCGGTATTGCATCACTATCATGTCTCGCTGAGTCAACTCCATAGGTCTCCGTGAGTCGTTTCCTTCGGTGGTGTCATTTCCTCTGACTTAGGATTAGACTGATTGGTGGCGTGTGTCTGCCATTGCGTGATGATCTTGACTTCGAGTCGTAAGACTCAAGGATCGTTATGTGAGTAGGTCTAGTTGCCCTATCCTGAGTCTATTGGCAGTTATTGTACTTCCTTAGTGCTTGGTAGTATGTGTAACAGTGCTTGTTTAGCCTATCTGCACTCCAGTACTTATGTTTTGGAGTCTTTGTCTAGTGAGCCTCCACTAGTCATAGCCTGACGACACATTTCGGCGTGTCAGCCCACCTGGGAGTGGTGGCTTGGCAGTTCTCGAGACACGATTTTTCTGCTAGTTTCCGTGGGCTCCCTTGCCTGGCAATAGCGTCCGCTGGTGGAGAAAACTAGCGAGAGGCTTGGCTCATGGCATTGAGCTTGTGTGTGCACACATGGTAAGGGGTGTTTGGACGAATGCCGACGGACGTGACCCCGACTAGTCACTCATTACTATAGTTCCTGGTTCTGTTCAGACAGTGTCTTAGTCTCTGTCGTGTTTCCAGCATCGTAGACAGACACTTGAGGTGCAACACAAGACGTTAGTGGACGCAGCTGGCTATTCTTCTAGTGAGGAGGTGCTTCCATCACATGACACGTGACTCTCACGTTCTCGCACGTCGTGACCTTTCTGGGTTAGCCCTCTCATGGCCTTACCCGAGGTCAATGTTGTGTCGTATGCACGACGTCATAGTCGTGTGTGTGTGTGGTTGTGTCTAGGAGAGCATGCACGGTAATCGAGTCATGTGTGCTTTAGGGTCTGTCTTGTCTATCTAGGTCTTTCGTAGGGCTTTTTGCTTCTTTCTTCTAGGCCTTTGCTTGCCTGGTGTCTCGTCGATGGATCGGTGACTCCTGACTTCGTCAGTTCAAAGTTCCCCTTCTATTGTCATCTGGAGTAGCTTGGGAGCCGAGGTTAGTTCGACAGCCATGTTTACTCGGTACAGCTTCTCTTCCCTTCTCTCTACCTGTCTCTACTCCTTCTGTTTCTAGCTTCCTTTTACAGCTTTGTAATTTAGCTTTTCCTGCTTTACTACTCCTGTTGTTTTAACTGTTGTTCCATGTTACTGCGTTATTTTTCAGTGGGGATCCGCGTGACCCCTACTGAACCAGTGACACAAGGCTCACCCCTACTTTTCAAGTGGGTCGTTCTGCTTTCGCAGTTCCTGATGTGACGTGTTCGTAGGTTCCGGCGATACCTGCGTCGGGCTTCCCCCGACCTTAATGTACGTCTTTCTTTTCTGTCGACTGTACTTGTCTTTCCTTTGGGCTGGACTCTGGTATAATTGTTAAATTTAAACTGTTAATTAAAAAGTAATTTTATTTCTGCTACTTTAGCAAACCGATCTAGAGACCACCGGGGGGACTGAGGGAGAATGCTAGGGGGGGGTGTCGCCGTAGGGGTGATGGAGACGGCCAAAGGGGGTAGGGGGGTTGGGTGTCTCTGTGGGGAGTGTTCACCGGAACTCATCAAATGTTGGGAGAGGGAGGGGAAGGCTAGTTATCGGAGGTAAGAGAGATGGGTCATAGGGCACCCTTTTCTCTCTCTCTCTCTCTCTCTCTCTCTTATACAAGAGTATTTTTTATTTTTTACAAGTTCAAATAATTTTTATCGACGTATTCTCAGAATATTCAACAACGTTGATAGCGTGAGAACCACCTAATTACAACTGTAACTATACGATGTGTATCAATGGCATTTTTGATAATACGAAAACAATACAAGAATAAATATGACATTTTATAGTGATATGGTTATAAAATTTTTCAAAAAAATATTATGAGGAGGTGAAAATAAATACATATATTTCAGAATTCGGAGTCGTACTCTAGTCGCAGACACCAAGTCAACTCCCAAAACCAAAAAGAGATCGAGGCGCCGTCCTCGTTAGTCGTCACCAAACGTGCCGCTTAATACGACGCGGACTAATCCAGGCCCTCTGTGTTTCTCCACGTCACTCCGAAATGCAACGATGACGGAGGTGCCACATCATCGATCCGCCTTCTCCATCCCCCCCCAATCACCGTCGATCTCTCTTAGGTATATATACCTGGTGGGTCCGCGCTCCAACCATCGGTGAGCTCCCATCTTTTCACGAGACTCCAAACCCAGCCACCTCTTCTTGTTTGTCTTCCCCAAGCTCACCTTCCCCTCTCCCATGGCGCCCAAGGCCGAGAAGAAGCCAGCGGAGAAGAAGCCCGCCTCCGAGAAGCCGACGGAGGAGAAGAAGGGGGTGGCTGAGAAGGCCCCTGCCGAGAAGAAGCCCAAGGCGGAGAAGCGGCTCCCATCGAAGGACGCCTCCGCCTCCGGCGACAAGAAGAAGAAGAAGATGAAGAAAGGCACCGAGACCTACAAGATCTACATCTTCAAGGTGCTGAAGCAGGTGCACCCGGACATCGGCATCTCCAGTAAGGCCATGAGCATCATGAACAGCTTCATCAACGACATTTTCGAGAAGCTCGCCCAGGAGGCCGCACGCCTCGCCCGCTACAACAAGAAGCCCACCATTACCTCCCGGGAGATCCAGACATCCGTCCGCCTCGTCCTCCCCGGCGAGCTCGCCAAGCACGCCGTGTCCGAGGGTACCAAGGCCGTCACCAAGTTTACGAGTTCTTAGAGCGGTGTTGGCGGTATTACGTTTATGGGTTGTTGCGCGCATTTGCGGAGGCGGTCTGACGATCTGGCTCTTTTCTAGGGTTTGACAGGGTATGTTTTTTTGGCCTCTGAGCTAGAAATATGGATTATGTCGATGTCCAAATTTTTGAAAAAATATCAAAAAATAGAAAATCACGCACCTGCGATCCTCGAAACGCACCGATCGCAACGATACCATACTCGCCTGGGTGAACGACTCGGTTCGCCCGTAGAGGAGTTCCGCAAGATTTGCCAAAAACCGGGTCAGGAATTGGAAAAACGTCCGAAAAAAGACGTGGAACACCTCCGGGCCTCCGAACCAACTTCGGATCACGCCGATCTGAACACGAAAGACATCTGATACGCACAGTCAGACACAACGGAGCCAGACACTCTGAGAAAATAGATCTGGGACCCAAAAATAAGGATCCGAAAGGTCTAAGATATTACACCAGAAGGCTATATAGCTGGAAGACCCAAGGAACGTGCCGCTGGGAGAGCCTACAAGTGTGTCGCTGGGGGCGCTGGAGGTGTGTGTCGTTGAGAGGCCACAGACTGGCGTGCTGTTGAAGGCCCTGGACGGGTGTGTCGGTGGAGGAGGCTCCACCGGTGTGCCGCTGAAGGGGGGGGCACGGTGTGTGCCACTGGGGCACTTGCAGGGCGTGCCGCTGGAGGGCCCTGGGGGCGTGTCGGGTAGGGCCCGCAGATGGTATGCCGGCGAGGGCCTTTGGGCGGTGCCGGATGGAAGACACTAAGGGTGTGCCGGTCGGGGAGTGTGCTGGGTAGAGCATACCAGCAGGTGTGCCGCTGAGGGCCACCCGAGCGTGTCGTTGAAGGCCCCAAATGGGTGTGCCACAGGAGGTTGGCCTGGCGTGCCATTGGAAGCACATTTAAGGCCTTTGTTGGCACGAGTTGCCATCCATTTGATTCTCTTCGGGGCTCATGGGTTGTGAGCTTCCCAGGGGTTGATTTCTCTTCACTGTCGTGACTCTGGAGACGACTTCACAGTAGTGTACATATTCGGGGAGTCTGGGTGGCCAGTCCCCGGGGGTTTCTTTGCTTGAAGTTGTTGTTGATGTGAGATTGGATGGGCCATACGAGCGTGCGATTTTGCATGTCCACAGTTACTTGCCCTCTTCTTATTAAAGGTTGGCTTAAAAGTGCTGGCACTTGTAACCTGCTCCTTCTTGTCTCTCCCATAGATCCGATCCGACAGCTCCGTGGCATCCTCCAGTAACTGCGCTCTTCGCACCATCTTCGAATAAACTTGAACGTCCATGGGCGTTAGTTAGGTTATATATTGCGGCCTGAGCCCATTTAGAAACCTTCTACCCTTCATCTTCTCGGTTCCCACTAAATGTGGTGCATACCTAGATAGATAGGAGAACTGGGCCTCATATTCCGCCACGGAT
Organism: Amorphophallus titanum; assembly: GCA_024336825.1. Classification (NCBI taxonomy): domain Eukaryota; kingdom Viridiplantae; phylum Streptophyta; class Magnoliopsida; order Alismatales; family Araceae; genus Amorphophallus; species Amorphophallus titanum. Next base: position 5,895,784 of record JANBPO010004458.1, on the reverse strand, counting down.
AATGTCCTTTGCTTCAAAGTAGTGAATTTCGCAGCCTTCTTCTCTTGGACACGGTCTGAAAAATATTTATTGTTAAAGTGGTCAACGAATTCATCCCACGTGACTTGTTACACACACACACACACACAGAGAGAGAGAGAGAGTGCCGGAGGCCCCTTGCTATATTTTTTTGGACCAAGGTCAGCCTGCGGGTCTCAGACTGCCTCCAGGAGTCACCTTGATCTTTCATCTCATCGTGACCTTCTAAAGTCGCCATGTGAAGTATCGGGAAAACTTTTAGGCCATCGAACGGCCAATTTTGGAACCATTTGTGCCTTTAGTTTGGACACTCGGGCTTTCCACTAACATGGCCTTCGACACCTTGTTCTGTGCTAATAGACTGGATTCATTTGTATTTGTACCATTCCCAGGGAGTGGGCCACTACCCGGGGCACTTTCGCCCTGGCCGGGCAGCTATTTGGTCGCCAACGACCTGTCGGGTAGGACGACATGCCCATGTCGGGTCACTCGGGTCTTCAGCTGATGTGGCCTTCGACACCTTGTTCTAAGAGGTCAAAGACGCTCCTTTGCCTTAGGAGGGTTTCTTATCAAGTGGCGGGCCACCAGGTACATTTTCGTCCTGATCGAACGACGGATAGGGTTTGTTTGGCATGACCAAGTCGATACCGATTTATTGGGCAGGCCGAACGACACTACCAATTTGTTGAAGATTTCTTCTGACCATCCTAAGGTGGAGTCCCTCACTCTCTCATCAGATGACCTGAGGCTTCAGTAGTCCGAGAGGACTCTTGTGTATTGATTTCGTTCGGCTTTTGCACTTTGGCTAGCCGCATTCTTTTTGTCATTCAGCCGTGGTTGCCATTGATCATTTTTCGGGTACCAACATGCGGTCAAATCTGGGCCGCTATTATGAGATAGTAGTCAGATCAGGATCGTTTCTTGACAAAGTCGATGCCAGAGAGAAAGGGTGGACACAGTGAAAACTCTAGAAGATAGTGGTCATTGTAAGGACCGCTACTTGATAGTGGTTGTCCCCTTGATGGCCGCAGCCATCTAGGGCTCAAAAAAACACCGGCCATATGAGTACTTTCTGGACAATTAGGTTTTGAGGGTACAACTAGCTCAGCATCCTAGTGGAAATCCCAGACTCGCGAAGACTTATGAAGACTTGGAAACATGATCCCCTAGTCCGATAGAAGGAATATCTGGCAGAGAGGCTCACAAGTCCAAGAAAGTGTTCCTATCATGTGTAAAGTGTAACTAATTGCACCATATCAGAATACGTGACATGTACTTGAGAAAGACTTAAAGATAAGAGGGGATTGTGTAGAAAACAATGATTAATTCATCAATAAAACAAGCCCATAAATCATATGAAATATAACATTAATGCAAAATTATAGGGCTTTGGCATAAAAGTAGCATAAGATTAAAATAAGTATTTAAAATATGTAAGACATGCAATCTATCATGCATGATGCACAATATAACTAATATCACGAATATGAAGTCGATGTTGTTGGCCCTTCCTTGGTTCCCTTGACCCTTTTATTCTTCCCTTCCGACTTTATGGTTTCGATCGAGATTATATAGCACCTTCTAGCCATTGCCTGGTTACCTCGGACCTCCCCCACACCATCCTTGGTGGGGAACTTCATTTTTTGGTGATAGGTAGAGGGCATCGCTTTCATTCGGTTGAGGAGACCTCGACCGAAGATGGTGTTATAAGCCGTCATCCCTTTAATCACGATGAAGTCCACCACAATCGTAACGATTTTGGGTGGGGTGCCAATGGTGACCGGCAGGCTCAGGGCTCTCTAATGATAGGTTGCCTGGCCGTTGAACCCACAAAGAGGGGTTCGGATCGGGTGGAGTCTAGATGGGTTCTCACCCATCTTGAGGAAACAATCATAAGAAAGTACATCAGGGGCACTACCATTATCAACTAAGATCCCGTTACAATGGTTTATTGTGGCAGATACAACTTGGGCGCCATCATGCGGGGTTGTTAACCCTTCCAAGTCTTGGTTAGAAAACACCAAGGCCTGTTGTTCGCTCACTTGCGGGGCCTTGGGGGCCTCGATGGCCCGGCTTGCCCACTCGGCGTGACGCTTCCTTCCTCGACTGTTGTCTCCACCTAATGTCGAACTGCCAGCGATGACGTTGATGTGGACTTTGCGGAGGATATTGTCGATCTCTTCGGGAGCGGTAGCATCTTTCTTGTGCTCGAACATGTATCAGGATAAGTGCCCTTGGCAGACGAGGCGCTCGATCTCATCCTAGAGCTGGTGACTATCACCGGTGTGGTGTCCGTGGGCGCTGCGAAACAGACAATGCTTGCAGTGATTGCGGTGTTTCACCTTCATAGGCTCGGGTTGGTGGAGTAGGCCCGAGCCTTTGATGTCTTCGTAAATTTCGTAGACGGGAGCGGTTAGAGGGGTGTACTGCTCATACTTCCACAAGGGCTCCTTATGGCCCCCGTCTCGGTTCCGCCTCTTTCCTTGTCCGGGGTCCTGCTCGAAGTAACGCTTCTTGTCCCCCTCCCGGCCCGAGCCCGTCATGCTGCGACAGGCGCTGAGGACTTCCTCACACTCAGCGTGACGTAGGGCTAGGGTCACTAGCTCGGCGAGGGAAGTGGGGGGATGGAGGACCAATTCACGTCGAAGGTTCTTATCGTGGGTGCCCCCGATCAGTGCGGTGATAGCCGAGACAACATCTAGGCGTGGGATACACAGGGCCTCCGATTTGAATTGGTTAATATAGGCCTGGAGCCTCTCCCCCAGTTCCTACTTGAGGGCCAATAGTCCCGCTATCGATCGGGGAGGTCCGCTGCTGGTGAAGCTTTCCTTGAACACTCGCCCGAACTGCCGAAAGTCGCAGATGCTGCTGGGGGTGAGGGCTTGAAACCAAGACTGCCCCATTGACCCCCCTAACAGTCAGGGGGCGTCCCAACTCGTTCCCACCCCATTCCCCCTCCTCAACTCCCCACTATGCCCCCCTTCCACCACAACATCTTGTTCAGTTCGCTGGTAGCAGCAAAGGTCCGACTTGTAGAGCCTACCCCGGGGTCATTCGGTTGCTTCTGGAGGTGTGCCATATATCGACGGAAAGCCCTCCAAGTTAGCTTCGACGTCAAGGTGATCCCACCTTCATCAGAGCTCGTGGTTATCTGGGAGGTCTGTTCTCGTCGGAGCACGCGACTGGCATCCGTGGGAGGACCTGAGCACCAGTGCAGAGGCTTCTACGTCCACACCCCAACTCCCCTTGGTCCGCTATTTGGCTGGGGTGTCCCTCTACCAGTCTTCTGTCCAACGCCACCGGCGGAGCCTCATTTGAAGTCCGGAGGTGTCCGTTCTGATTTTTCTTCCTCTGGTGCGCAGGTCAGTCCATAGAAAAATAGCTCTAATACCCTGATACTGTTCACCCTCTATCTCTCTGCTCTGACCTCTCCTGGAGGTCTTCCTGGTCGAAGATTGAAGAAGACTCGTAGACGGACGCGTTGCCTTTGGTCCCATTCCATTCCAACTCCAGGAGTGACCGTGATGGTGCCGCCTTCCTGAAAGTCATCCTCCACAGACTGTGCAGAACCAGTCTGGCCTACAGCCAGAAATGGCTTAAAGAAGCTACTACGGCCACATCTCTACTCCCCTTGGTGCGCCACTAAGCTGGGGCATTCTTCTACCAGTCCTCCTTCCAACCCAGTTGACGGAACCTCATTCGAAGTCCGGAGCTGCCCGTTCCGAATTTTCTCTCCTGGGTGCGCAGGTCAGTCTACACAGAACCAGCACTAATACCCTGCTACTGTTCACACCCTCTTTCTCTGCTCTGACATCTTCTGGAGGCCTTCCTGGTCTAAGATTGAAGGACACTCGTAGACAGACACGTTGGCTTTAGTCCCGCACCATTCCGATTCTGGGAGCATTCGTGACGGCACCAACTTCCTACTGCTGCGTCCTGAAGATAGAACCAGCCAGAGCAGAACCGTCCTGCCACAGAGTCAGCCACGACCAGCGATGTCACCGGGCCATTCCCCAAAAATTCTGGAGACTTCCTGAACTAGATAGAGACGTATTGGCGCTGGTTTCGGCGTCATCCGAGCTCGTCACAGACCGTGGAGCCGTCAACAGCGACCATTGGTTAGTCTGTTCCTGAAGCTGGCAGAACCGGCTGAGTGACTTCTTCGGCAATTTTGCGGTCTTCTTCTCCCACCCCGCCTGGCCAGCTTAACGCCCCTCCCTGCATGGAGGTAGTATTTTGGTGTAATATTAAGTCCCCCTCCCCTAGTCCAACCCCTCTGTGAGGGCGTAGTGAATGTAATGTGTGCTGACTTAAATGCATGTGCTCAGACCTTATGCATGCATGTGCGTAGACCTTAGTCACCAGACAATGTATAGGTCAAATCAGGTGTGTAGACCTTGTACATGCATGGGGCACAATGTGCATAGACCCTAGAAGATGCGTAGACCTATGTGCGTAGACCTTACCAAGCACATTTGAGAAATGTGCATCGACCTTGGTGTGCTAGAAGCAAGATGTGCTTTGACTTTAGGATGCACAAGTGAAATGTGAATTGACCTTAACATACATGAAGCAAACTATGCTTCGACCTTAATACGCACACTGCAGAATATGCATCGACCTTACTTTGCACGAAGTGAAATGTGCTTCGACTTCAAGAGCATGTGCTCTGACTTGATGCCTTTATATGCACTGACTTGTATAAAGGTGCTTAGACCTTCATGCTATGAAAATGCGAATGTGCACCGACCTTATGTGAATGTGCTCTGCCATGTGCATAGACTTCGGTCCATACATGTGCATAGACCTAATGTGTTATGCAATAAAAACATGCACCGACTTTGGTTAGCACTAGGTAAGAATATGTACAGACCTTGTGTATTGAAGTAAAAACATGCACCGACCTTATAACAGCTAGCTTGAAAACGTGCACAGACCTTAGAATGACTAAGGCACGATGTGCATCGACCTTAGTAAGGCTAAGGGGCGATGTGCATCGACCTTTATGCTTTTGAATACAAATGTGCACCGACCTGGAAATGCAAAACGCAACATGTGCTCCGACCGTACATATGCATGAACAGTAACTAGCATCGACCTTAGTGAGATCAAGGTGGATGTGCTCCAACCTTGAACATGAATTACTAGTAACTAGCGTTGACCTTAGTATGCACTATAAAAAACATGCATCGACCTTAGTGAGATCAAGGCGGATGTGCCCCGACCTTGAACATGCATGAATAGTAACTAGCGTCGACCTTAGTATGAACTATACAAAGCATGCACTGACCTTAGAAGCTACAAGGTGAAGTATGAATTGACCTTACCTTCTAAGGAGAAGGAATATGCACTGATCTAAAAACATTAATGCAATTGCTACCTGGCATTGACCTGTTGACATCTTGAACAGTGGTGTTGACTTCGACTAGTAACAAGCAATCAATTTACCAGCATCAAGATATGTTAGACAATCAAACATGTTGCCAGCATCAAAACCTTTACATATAAGGGAGACAAATCATTCTCCCCTTTAGCCACTCATCAAAAAACTAGAGGAGACACAACATTCTCCCCCTTTTTGATGATGGCAACATTTGAATGAAACATGATGCAATACTTCCAAAACACTGACAATGCATGATGCACACAAATTGACTGATATGACTCACACCCTTTGCACATAACAACCTGCTCTCCCCCTTTGTACAAGAAATGATCTCAAAGGTGGCAAGGTTTTTTCTTCATTAAATCCTCAATTTGGCTTTGTTTGGCCATAATGGCATCCTGCACCTCCAAGCATTCTGCAACAAAAGAACTTTTCTTAGCTTGTGTCTTCTGTGCTGCCTTGGCATTTTACTTGGCTGCCGCTTGCAATTCTTCAATTTTCTGCAATATTGTTCGAACAGGTTCTTGGAGCAATGTAGCTTGGTTCTTGCTCTCAGCCATGGCTATCTCAATGGTGCCCCGACGTTCTCGAGCTTTCTCAGCCTTGGAACTAGCTCCTTGGCCTTGCTAGACAAGATGTCAATTTGGCTTCAAGTTGTTGGATCTTCAACCGAGAAGTCTCCCAGGCCGAAGACTCGTGCAGGCGCTAAAATTCCTCTCGAACATTCGCCACTACTACCATCCAAGGTTCTCTTGGCAGCCCCGATGCATGGTAACCTCGTGTGCTAGTCCGAAGAGCATCATGCACAGCCTCCATTGAAGGGAGACTCTCCCGTCAGAACATAGCTTGAGTGTTGCTAATAAGTGTGTCAAGCATAAGTTCAGCCCCCACGAAAGGCACAGGCTAGGGATCATCCGGCCAAACTATTTCATGTGCTAGGAAGTCACTAGCTAGAACAGATTCATGCCTGCCATCTGCCGTGCTCGAGTGAACGCCCTCCTGTGACGCTGCAAAAAAGGGGGGAGTAGGGAATTTGGTCATTATGACTAAAAGTAAGAGTACAAAGTGCAGGTGGGTGCCTTTAGAAGTCAGATTATTGTTGTCTTACCTAAGGAGGTCACCTCCTTTAACGTCTCGTCCCTGGGGTTAGGCTTAGGCACACTTTTCTCTATGGCGCCAGGATCAATGGGCAAAGAAGGCATCGATTGTTCATCGACAAGCTCTGTTCTCACTAAGAAAGTGTGAAGCATAATGCCTGTTAGGTGTATGTAAGTGCATTCAACTCCAATGATTTTTAGGAAGAAAAAGATCAATTACCTGATGATACAAGACCCTCAGTTCCTGATGGGTCTGGAGCAGTAGTCTCCATCCTAGGAGGGGGTTTCCCCTCTACCATATCTAAGTCAGTGGCATGCAAGGGAGCTTCTTTAGCGCTCCCTAAAAAAGAGAAATGGCAACGATCAGTCCAAAGTATAGAATCCGATGCATCAAAAGAACAACGAATGAAAGGCACCATATCTCCCGAGTCAACATCCTTGGTCCCATTAATGGCTGGAAGTGCCGAGTCTGAAGCACAAAGACAGGCCACTACATGGTGTATATTCTTCCCCTCTGCTGATAGGGGTGGCTCAGTACTTTCAACAACAGGACAATCTTAAAAAAACACATCATTATAAAAGCTATTCAGATTTTCTGAAGAAAAAGGAGAAGAGGTTGGATGCTTACCAAGTCTCACCCCACCAGCTAGAGATGGATTTCCTGTTAAAGTACAAGACTCATCTGTCACTCCAGTTGGCACAGGAGTAGACCCAGAAGTTTCGGCGCCAATGCCAACATTTGGCTCCAACACCAAGTCACCTCCATTGGCCTCTTCTAAGGCGCCAAGTAGCCCTATCGCAGATGAATCCGTTACAACACAAGGCGGGAGGTCAGCAATGAAGACTGAAATAAATATATCAACAAAGTAAAAGACCCAAGGGTGGGTCGAAACTGGGCATGCTTATAGGTGGGCGAGAAACTTGAGCCACCACCGAGCTATGGGAGGCAACTCGACACCCAATATCCTCCACCTGGGAGCTTGGCTCTACTCTCCTCTCTATGCAAAGTTCAGCCAAAAGAGCTTTCGAGTAGCGGGCCACCATCTCTCTGTCAGTAGGGAGAGTGGATGAAAACTCTGGATTATCTTCGTTGAGCCCCGAATTCATGAGCGCAGTGAACTCTTTTACATAAATTTCCAGGTTCCCATCTAGTAATTCTAAAAGCAAGGAATGTTAGTATAATCTCCCAACTAAAAGAAAGTAGATTCTATATGCAAGAGTCGCATGAAAACCTACCCGAGGGAACTAGATTGACATTCAGTCCCGGTTCTTGTACAGGAAGTGCGGCTGCACCTCTTCCCTCACAAGTTGCTTCTAAGAAAAAAGAAGGCACATCTTCAAAGGCTAATCAAGGGAAAACTGTCCATAATTATATGCATTAAGATCAAACATACCCAGAAAAGTATCGCCAGTAGGCTCCCCACATGAGAAATGTGGCGAGGCACCTGGGTTGTAGTCGTTGTCCTGCATCTCGCCTTCTTCTGCAGTGTCCACCAGTCCCGGTGAAGTGGTTTCATCCACAGGAGGGAGATTCCCCACTATCCCAACAGTTGAAGAGCCTGAAAGCCAACAAAAAAAGTAGATGATTCAACAAAGTGTTCTAGAAGCCAAACAGGACTACACAAAAAATTACCTGGCTGCTCCTGTGGGGTACCCCCTCTAGTGCGAGGACGGGAGGCCCGAGTACTAGGACCCGCATCTTCGGCAGACCGCGACCTCCTTAAGGAGGTAGAGGTATTATTTCCCCTGCTCAGGGCACTTTTTGCAGCAATAAGGTTCACTGCGGAAAAAGGAAAAGGTAATAGAGGTAGTAAAGTTAAGAAGCACCCAAGGCAAAATGAATTCCAGATAATCGTAAAGGGAAATTATCGACTGCATACCATTTGGAGCAGGCGAGAAAGTGGGTTGTAATACCACCTCCCTTGGCTGAAGACCGACAAGCTTTCCGGCTTTGGCCACGCCATTCCAAAGATCTTGTATTGTGATCCTATTTTCAATAAACGAAGCATATTCAAAGGGCCCGATGCGGATGATGGAGCCTATCAAGTGTCTCTTCAATTGAGGCCACAGATCGTTTGTAAACCCCTCTAGATGAAGCTCAGTGGTCTTAAGGGCATCTTGAGGGTAGTCACAATCTGACATAAAGTGCGCCCACCATGAGTACACCCTGCAGACTGCTGGGTTTTTGCTCTGCCCCAAGGAAGTCTCTGATGGGCACCTTAAAGGTTTGATTGCCCCTGTATATGGCCGCCGATCTATAGTGATGGCCCTGTTCTTTGCTTCTCACTCTGCACGGAAATCTCTGACAGCCCTCGCAATCCTTGGAAATTGAGTATAAAGGAAGGAATGCTCAATGGCAAGTGGGGGAAGATCAGTCCTTCTTTCAACTTCTGAGGAGGTTGCCTGAACACGTTGCTATGCTTGAATCACCAATGGGCATAATACATGTCAATTTGGCTGGTCTGTCTCCTCATTGGGAGAGTGCATCTCTGATCTGGCGCGCCCCTGAAAAAGTAGTCTCACCAACTGTCTGCAACTAAGTGGGTATCATGACTCTTGCACAATCGCCCTTTTATGGCAAAGTCTGCATATGGAGGGACTGATTGACCCGTAGTCAAAGTTTCGTGAAAAGCGGTGAGGATAGTAAGGCTCTAAAATAGTGGTGTTACCCTTCTTGAATATAAGGATACTCAACCTGATATAGCATAGCCAGTTCTCATAAAAAGAAAGACTGGAGGTCTGGTGATGGGGAAGACTGTAAGATGACCCACTTGGGCCCTCTGTAGCAAACAACTGGCAATCATAAGGGCTATGGATAAAATTCAAACCTTCCTCCCTATGTGTGGGGACATATGACAGCATCCTTCGCGCCCTTGATAGATGCCTGAGCGGGCTCTGATTGGGGCGGTTTTGAAACAAGAAAATTAGTGGGGCTGTCGAATCTAAACAAGCACATTTTGACACTATGACGACACTCTCTCACACGGCAACGGTCGGCACTCAATGTTTGGGAAATTTGGAACGAGCTCTCCTCACCTTCGGCATGAACGTTGAACAGATACTAAGAAAGCAATGTCAAGAAGTAAGGGTCAGACCTATACCTTGCCAAGTCTGAAGAGACCGACGCCAATCAGAGACAAGGGTGCGTCGGGGAGCGTGCGCACCTGGCGGACACACTGCGTCGAGGAAGCTTGGCGACGATCCCTGCTAGTACATTGACTACACTCCACGCAGGGAGGGGTTCACAGGGAGGGGAAAACAGTTGCGTGCACTACCCTCGTGCAGGAGGGGGGATCGCGGGGAGGGGGAAAATAACTGTCGACCGTACGCCGAGCCTGGGCGTCCGATCGAGGTGCAGCCAACTCCTGGATGAAACTCGAGGGATGTTGAAGGATGCTTGATGGTCTGGCATTGAGCGGATGTCACTGGATGGAGGCAGCGGCCGCGGCTGTGGGCCTGTGCAGTTCTACCGCGCAGGATTGGTTGGCGCGGTCGTGGTGCATCGGCCGGTACAGGCGCTGTCGAACTCCAAACGTGACAAGACCAAGCCATGGACGTTTCTGACAGGAAGATCTACAAACCCTCAGAAGATGGCAGTCGTCTGAACACCTTGCTGGACATGGTCGCAGGAATGGCCGGTGTTAGGCTTCTGGACGTACAGCAGGATAGGACACTGATGGTCATGGTGGAATTTACAGTGCTGACATCGGATCGAGACAAAACCACTTGCGTTAGTTTTGTATCGTCGAAAGCCGCAACTTTTCTGAAGAAAGAAGGACCTGAAACAGATAGGAGGAGGGGGAGTCGGGGCTGACTTGATAGCAGCTTATCTTGGGCGAATAGAGGACTCCAGGTCTGGCGTGACTGAGGGAGAATGGACGCCCTAGATGGAGACGTTGTCCAAAGCAGGCAGGACCACCTCTGGTGCGTCGGTGCTTCGGAGAGAAAGAACTCTCATGAAGAGAGCTCTAACTGATTCGCACAGGGGTGGGCGGTGGAGCAGCTACCAAATGGCACTCAGGTTCAGACCCGAATCTGGTGCAGTCACACGAGAATGGGCAACGCGAGCGAAGCCGAGGTCGGATCTCGGCGGGACCACTTCTGGAACGAAGCTGGCTCGACGACGTATGACTCCACTGAAGACAACGTCAGCTGGTTCACACAGTGGATGCCAAGGTAGTCTCTGCAAATGTGACTTCAGCTGCAGGCTGGTTGTAGAGAGCAGTAGAGAGGTCTTCCTAATCCACGGGAGGTTGTAGCAGCGACGGGCGACTCTGAGAATGCCATGGTCGCACGGAGCAGGGGAGGGTGGACCTGGGTTGCTGAGGGGGAGGGGGCTGGGGCGTGGGATGAAGGTGGCTAGGGTTGGACGTGTCCTTCCACACTCCAGCGTCTGGGTGGCGATCACGGTCAGTATTTTCTTCCCTCACTTCGTTTGTTAACTATCTTTCCCCTCGTGTTTCAATGGCGTAAAAGAAGTGGATCGTAGAAGAGGTGACTAGAAGGGAAAGAGAGTCATGGAAAAAAAGAAAAAAGTCGAAGGAGGCACATTCATTTTTCCTGCCTACACTCTCTAGCTCCATCCTCGAATTGATTTCGCAAAATTGAAGACCACCAAACACCAGCACGCTCCTCCAACATGAATGTGGCCAACTTAACCTTCTTATCCCCATCGCAACGGATGCTCTGAAAAATCTTCTCCATCACTCGCAGCCAATGCTCTGCAACTAGGGGCTGACTCTCCCCCTTAAAAGAAGGCGGGTTCATCCTCCAGAACTTCTCCATGGTTGACGGCCCTTCAGCCACCCTCAACACTACCTTCAGATGCGGTTGAGCTTAACCGAACCACACAGATCAGTTACGAGGCCTACACGACATCCGACACACAATTCCATCCAATCTATATCATACCTGGGCCTAAGCATGCACTTGAGCCTGTAATGCCGCCTGTGCATTCGCCTGCATCTGCATCACTTGCACCAACCCTTGCATGAATGTACCATAGTCGACCAATGACGGCGATGGCGGTACCGATAATCCTTGTTGACCTGCATTCGCCTCTCTCCTCGGCTCCTCATCGCAAGCAGGGGCAGCAGCACGTCGACCACGGGATGCCATAACCTTGAAGGAAAAAAATTATAGTTAAGCCAAGTTAGATGCCTTAGTATTGTTACTTATCTGCTTTACATTGTTCTTTAGCCACTTACTAGTGGAACTATCTAGATCTTGGGATATGGACTTAGCTGATGATTTTACTTATGTAAACTCTCAACCTGTTGGATCTGATACCACTCTCTGTAGTGCCCCACCCTATACCCGGTCCAGTATATCACTCCCATCGGATATAGGAGGCAATGCCACAGTGGGAACCACCCAATAGAACAGAGACGGGTTGAGATTTACACACATAAAAGTGCAGAATTCATAGCGGAAGAAAAAATGTAATACATCAGCGAATGTCCAAATACCAACATCACAATAGTCCAATAGAAATAAAGTTCCAACAAGATATTACAATAACAACCAGAGTTCAGAAATTTTAAGCCTCTTATAGCCTCTCTCAAGCTACATCAAACGACAGAAAAAGAAAGCTATAAATGATCACGCACGGGCCTCCAAGGACTCACTTGTGATGGGGACATCATTTACCCCCCTCCACATTTTTCGAAGCCCGGATGGATCGTCATCATGTATCATCGTGATCTTACATTTCTTTGAGTCATGTCATGTAGCTTTTATATTTTATTTGAGTCATTTTGATGTATTATTTGTCTAAGTGTCAGAAAATCAGGTCGATGCACATATGGGCACGTAGTGGTAAAAGGTCAATGCATGTTTAAGTCTTAAGTCTATTAGGTCGGTGCACATTCACACCTTACGTATGTTAGGTCAGTGCACATTCACACCTTACATCTATTAGGTTGGTGCACGTACATGTCTTAAGCCTGCTAGGTCGATGTATCTTTGTACCATGTTGAACATAAGGTCGATGCATGCTTGTGCTTGTAGTCGATGCATATACTCGAATGTAGTCACATAGGTCGGTGCATATATACACCAGTAGTGTAGCAGGTTGGTGCAGTAGTGACTTTGTGCTCAGCAAGGTCGATGCACATTACACCTTATGTAAAGCAAGGTTGATGCACATTGTACCTTGTGTAAAGCAAGGTCGATGCCGATCCTTACATTCATTCTAGAAGGCCGATGCTCATGCAAGTATTATGCACATCAGGTTGATGCACGTATTGCTACATGTTCTACAAGGTCGATGCACAATCTATAACATGCTTTACAAGGTCTGTGCGCATGTAGAGTCTAAGGTCTGTGCACATGTAGAGTCGGTGCACATGTAGAGTCGGTGCACATGTAAGTCTACGGTCTGTGCACATGTAGAGTCGGTGCACATGAAGAGTCTAAGGTCTGTGCACATGTAGAGTCCAAGGTCTGTGCATATGTAGAATCCATGTCATCAGGTCTATGCATTGAGCCTGTACTTTAAGGCATTTGCATTATCACACATTCTTTTGATCTGAGCATCTAATTTTTGTGAAATTTGCTAAGTATACATTTTCCTGTGCAATTATGATGAAAAAGGTGTTTGATGAAATATTTTATTTCTTATTGACAGGGATTCAATCAAGCACTTAAAGGACAAAGAGTAGCAAAGACTTAAGTGATCACGTGATCCCAGAATTAAGTTAAATAGACACGTGATCCAAGGCGGACAGCTCTTCAAGAATGATCAGCCACGTGGTCTCGCCTCATCTTCAAGATCTGACACGTGGATCTACTCAAGCCACTTTTCTAAAAAGCAACTGGCGGGAATCCTCCCTCCATGGTCCGGAGTGAAACCGTGTGGGGACCACATGATCCAGTTCACTGGTATATAAAGGGGTGTCTCTGAGAAGGTGAACAAGAGAATTTTTGAAGAAAGAGTCACAGACACACTGAGAGGAAGATAATAGAAGAAGAGAGGCAATCAACGGAGAAGAGAAAATTTAGAGCAGTGAGAGTGCCAGAGTTCACATAGAGAAAAGTGCTGGAGAGTGAGAGAGTTAGCTGTAAAAAGGAGAATAAGTGCTAGGACAGAGTATCATAGAAGAGGAGAAGAAGTAATCGATGCTGAAGTCACGATTTCTAGATCAGATCTACAATCATCTGCTCATTCTGAGCCCTTTTCTTATTGAATGTGGTCTTGAAGGTACCGGCACTAGTGACATGCTCCTTCTTATCTCTCCCACGAATCCTATCGGATAGTTCCGTGGCATCTTCTAGTAACTGGGCTCAGCGCACTATCTCCGAATAGACCTGTATGTCCATTGGTGCCAGTTGTGTGATATAGTGGGGCCTGAGCCCATTTAGGAATCTTCTAGCTTTCATCTTCTCGGTACTAACTAAATGCTTAGCGTACCGAGATAATCTCGAGAATTGAGTCTCATACTCAGCCACTGACAAAGATCGTTGCTTAAGTGCGGCGAGTTTGGCGGCTTTCTTCTCTTGGACTCGATCTGAGAAATACTTATTGTTAAAATGTTTCACAAATTCTTCCCATGTAACCTGATCTTGGTCTAGTGTGGCTTCTACTGACTCCCACCAGCATCGAGCGTCTCTTTCTAGTTGGAATGTTGCTAATAAGACCTTCTCTTGGTCCATGTATTGCATGACTCTAAAGATGCGTTCGGTTTCTCTAAGCCAGTGCTTGGCGTCATCCAGGTCAATGGATCCCATGAACTTAGGAGGATTCATATTCCTAAAACTTTGGTGGAGGTTTACTACTCCACTGTGTGCACCTCCTTGTGTGACTTATTGTAGTGCTTGAGTAAGGCCCTGAACGGTCCTTTGCATATCGCACCATTGTGCACATTCTACAGCCATGGTCCTACAATTACAATAACTATATTAGTATGTGATTATGTCTAAAGGTTTTAGTTTCTAAGTTAACTCAACCCTTGGTTCTACCCAATCTCACCGGGTAAAGTTTAAACCTATCCTTGGACTTAGGTTTCCTAGGAATTGAATATCCTAGGCTTTGATACCACAAAAACTCTCACGTCCTGAGCGCAGAAGGAACCTGGAGTGCGTGACGAGTTTATATCAATCATGTCAATTAGAGCGTTAGTGTATTCGACACAAAGACAGAGTGTACAAAAGTAAATATAACCCAATCCTTTATTCTTCAAAGTACTTCTATTACAATTCACTTAGTGAAAATGCTAAGACTCAAAAAGGAAAAAATATAATAAGTGACTCAAGAAAATAGAAAGATAAGACTGGTTGATGCTTGGATAGATGGAGTAGCTCTAATCTCTTCACTCTTGACCTTCCCCATCCGATTCAGTCTCATCATCGGACTTACCTGAAAAATAGGGAAAAATACTAGATGAGTGAACGCTCAGTAGGAATTATATCTCAAGTGCTAGCTTGCTTTAAGTAGATTACATGTTACATGCAATGCAATATAGCTATGCATGTTCGCCAAAATGACAAGAGAGAATGTGCATCATGATAGAGAGTGTATATCCAAAAGATAGTTAAGTGAACTAGCATGTCTTTCGAGAGCTCATGTCAATAATATCATGATAGTGTACTTCGAGGCGGCTCTTCCTATTGCCTTACGTTGCTCAGTGCTTGCCCCTTCTAGGAATGAGCCATCTTGGCAATATAACTCAATTTCATGATACCAGGGCAATTCTTCTTCCTCTAGGATCTCTTCTAATTCCGTCAAAGACACTTCCTTCAGTTCTTCCTTCTTAGCCCTCGCCTCTACAGTTTTCCTAAGGTTGGCATACTAGGGATCCTGAAGAGAGGGTGTGTCCAGTCTTTGAACGATGATGGTCTCAGTGCTTCGACTGAGAGGAAAAGATAGAGAGGAAGCAAGAGATGCTAGGGCATCGGCGAGGATGTTATGAGATCGGGGAGTATGGATATAGATTAATTTGTAGAATTACCTAGCTAAGAGCGTGACCAAATCCTGATACGGCTTGAGCTTCGGATCACGGGTGTAATAAGTGGACAGAACTTGCCGCAGGACGAGCTGTGAGTCTCCTATGATCTTTAAGTGGCACACACCTAAGAGGTAGGCGTGCTGCAAACCGGCTAGGAGACCCTCATATTTGGAGATATTGTTGGTAGCTGGAAATCGGGGCTGGTAAGCGAAAGGAATCGTCACCTCTTCTGGAGTGAGGAGAACAGTGCCTATCCCTCGGCCCTGAGAATTGAGTGCACCATCAAAGTGCAGAGACCAAAAGTGATGATGAGAGATAGTAGAGAGATGCTCATCAGGGAAATCATCCTGAATAGAGTCACTGTGAGGAATGGGAAGATGGGCAAGATGCTCAGCAATGGCATATCCTTTGACTGTCTTCTAAACAACGAACGTGATATAGAATTGAGAGAGGAAGCTCTGCCAGCGAGCTAACCTACTAGAAAGCATGGGCTTTTCTAAGAGATAGCGAATTGGGTCCATTCTAGAGATCAACCTAACTGGGTGGGTGAGGAAATAGTGTTTAAGTTTTTGAGCTACCCACACTAAGGCGACACAAGTCTTCTCTATGGCAGTGTATTTATACTCTGCCGGGTTAAACAACCTGGAGAGATAATAAGCTGCCTGCTCCTTGCCTTCGTCGTCCACTTGTGCTAAAGCCGCCCCTAGGGAGTCCTCAATGACCGAGATGTATAGGATTAGGGGTTTCCCAGGGACAGGAGGTTGCAGAACCGGGGGATTAGATAGATAGACCTTTAAGTCCTCATAGGCCTTTTGACAATCTTCGTTCCATTCAAACTTGACCCCTGCCTTGAGCAATTCATAGAACGGACGGCACCTTTGAGAATGCTGGGATATGAATCTTCTTATGAATTGTAATCGACCAATCAATCCCCGAAGTTTCGTAATATTCTTAGGCGGAGGCATGTCCATTACGGCCTTTGCTTTGTTAGGATCAATCTGGATCCCCCGTTTGCTCACTATAAAACCTAGCAGAACTCGGGAGCAACAAAAGTAGTCCGAAACTCTTCTAAAAGGATCCGAAAACTCAATAAAGAACTAGCAGGACCCAATAAAGATCCGCCAAAAATCCAGGGTATTACAAGCTTCTCCCGTGTTTCCCCATCAACCGGAATTGTTTCGGGCGTGTAATGGCATTTTTCGGCAAGGTTCGCCATTCTCGGGTTGTCGGGATGTAAACGGTCCTAACAGAAATTGTTTACACCCATGAGCGGCCCAGCGATCGACCGTTTATCGACCTTGGAGTGTCGGTAGGGTACACGATCCATCGTTAGACCGTGTTACTCCTGGACGGCCCATGGGCTAACTGTGTACCTCATGGAACCAGTGTGACTCCCGAGGCATTTCTGACCGTTGCTTTTTGACCATTGCACAGTGTTGGATGTACGCGGTCATGAGATGGCCGTTTGGTCCTTTACACGGTCCCAGGTTGGACCATTTACGTTTCCAACGGTCCTGAGAAGACCGTTTAGCTTTTGTGCCGTTAGGTGACCGGGCGGCCCAATAGGGACCACTCAGATCCTCAAGCGGCCTATCGTTGGGCTGTGTACGCCCTGGACGGTCTGAGGATGACCGTGTAGTTTCTCGTTCAGACCAGAAGGTGGATGGTCCGGTTGGAGACCGTTCACTATCTGGGGCAGTCCCAGGAGGACCGTTTATGGTGTGTTGTCTTATCGGTGGTTCCTTCCTTGCTGATTCGAGTCACAGGTGAGTGGACCTCGTCCACATGCTGACCTGTGACCTGACTGATGTTGGACATCATGTGGGGGCCATGTGTTAAGGTGCCGTGGGGTCCCGGGAGGTAGTGTTCTCGGCTTGTGTCATCGTGAGTCGGTGTCGGTACGAGGAGCGATCCTTGTACTCTGTCTGGTTCAGGCGTTGTTTTCTGCTGGCTAGAGAGTCTACTCCTCCAGTGACCTGTCCACTAGTCGTAGCTTTCCTGCGCACGTGGGTGCGGACCCACTCGAGAGTGGTGGAGAGCGTGGCTCTGTGAGAGACAGTTTTTAGGTTGGTTTGCCGTAGGGCCCCTTGCCTTTGCAGCCCGAGTCCGGTTGGGGGGAAAATCAGCTAGAGGACCCAACCTATAGCCGATGGTCTGTGTGTGCACACATAGTTGGGGGCTCAGGACGTGCGTTGACGAGCGCGACCCCAACTAGTCCTTGTTCGTGCTACTTGTTGCGTGCCTCAATTTTCTCCTGGGGCGTGTAGGGAGGCACTTGTGACGCGGTGTATGACGTCAGGGGACGCATCCGGTCGTTCTTCTAGTGGGTAGAGCTCCTATCTTCTGATAGGTGTGGACTCGTGTTTTGACGCACTGAGGTCGGTTTATGCGGTATGATTAGTTTAGATGGCTTTTTTCGTTTATTTATTGCTACCTGTATTTTGCTGATCCACTGGTCCAACAGAAGACTTCTTGGCGTGCAATATTCCCAGGCTTTTCAACTGGCCTTCTTATTTATACCAAGCTTCCTCAACTAAAGCACATGCTGCAGCTGCCATCCACCAAGTGCCACGCTTTATAGCATCCACCAAGAACATCCCTAAGTAGCGTGAGAGCAGCCCAACGCCTATTGACCTCAGTCCAGCATTGCTAGAGAAGAAAAAGAAGAGAAGTCTTGAGAGAAGAAGAGAGAGCAGCCTTGAGAAAGAAGATAATCCTACAGTCTACCGGTGCTTAAAGAAAAGGATCCTTGGATCTAACTTTGTGGCTGCACTCACCAGCTCCCATGCTTGATCTATTCTTTCAGCTGGTGTCTACATTATCACTATTGTTTCTCCACTGCATTTGCAGTATTTCATTCCTTTTAGTTTCGATTCATCTATCACCTATTCATCTCGCTGCTCAGATCCCTTGTTAAGGGACCGGGTTCCCTCTGTAGTTTCAGGGGAAGAGAGGATCAGATCCACTGCAAGCTGTTAGTTAGCAGAAAGCAAGATGTGTTGCTCAGCTATGTAAGCAAGCTGTGTTGCTCAGCGGATCAAGCTATGTGTCAGCTGGCAAGCCTCACCAAGTTTGGTGAGGGGTGGACGTAGGTTTTGAGTTAATAACCGAACCACCTTAAAATCCTTATATTGTGGGTTGTATACTTTGTAGGCTTGTTCCATATCTTTTATCCCTCTTTCACAGGTTTGTGTGCTACTTATATTGTTTATTCTCTCTGCATACTTAAGAGTTCGGCTTGCACAAATTGTTTCATCTTGATCCCCTTGCCATCGTAGCCAATGCATATCTTCTAAGGTGTCTGCAACACCCTTGCTCATAGGCACTAGGAAGCATCCTCCAAGCAAAGGGTTTATCACCTTGTGTGAGCAGCTTTCTCCCTTGTGTCCTTAACTACATTAGCTCCTTAGGTTGCCTGCACCCTTGCAAATAGGGACCAAGGTGAAAGCTTTGCCAAGGGAATTCGCTTGCTGCACACTCATGCACCCTAGCTGATCATCACAGCTCTCACACATTAGCTAGTCATTTCACACTTAGCTATTCTATCTCAAGATCTCTATGGGTCATTGTATAACATCTCATTTGGATCTTAGTTGCTAGTGATGTAGTGTCGACGTCTTCCTAGAGGAGAGTCGATCTGTCTGGATTGGGCATCAGGTTTTAACGGTCTTTCTTGTGCCATTCCTATCTTTGCCGCTGCGCCATGTGCCTTAGTGTTTTATTGGTTTAAAGGAGTGGCTAATGCTCAGTTTCTCCCATAGATTATAAATCGGCCATAGTTTACCACTGGATCTATTCAACCCCCCCTTCTACATTCGGTTACCCCACTCGAGACTTAACTCTGTGAGCCTAAGACGATTCTACTCCAAGGTGGTAGACTGAGAAAACTCAGCCCGTGACTATTGGTGGCACAAGGCCATCGACCGGCAACACTGGGATCGGTCCCCAAGACCCGAGGTCTATAGAGGAGGCCAGCGGTTGGGTGGCTCGAGTATAAGCCCTCGCCTGAGCCGACAATAGTGTTGTGGCTGCCCGCGATGACGTGCTTGTACTCAGAGTTGGCACTGTAGGGGGTGCCGGGATGTCGGTGACCCGAGGCCTTCCTGGACCGGGGACTGGCGGGACCGGAAGGTGGAATACAGGGCCTTCGATCCACACCAGGGCTGCCACATCCCATAGAGGCAGACCCGTATGGGGAGTCAGCGTTGTCGAGTTGTAGGGAACGTGCCCCCACGACAGAGCCGAGGGATGCGAAACCTGACGCGGATCACAAACGCCAGGCATCATCTGCGGGAAACCCCGGGGTTGCATGCTCGGTCTGCATGTTGAGCAGCCTCGAGCCAGGGATTGATGCACCGAGTGAGGCAGTTGCACTGCAGAAATTTAGGTCGAAAGGCCCGAATGAGATACTGGGGAGCCCTGTCCCTAGGTCAGGAGACCCGTGCGAGGAGCTGGCTCAGCTGAGGCTCGGGGATAAAGGCCCGAGCAAGGTGCTAAGGAGCCAGGCACCTTAGAGTGAAGACCCACACCAGATGCCAACTCTGATGAGGCCCGAGGCTGGAAGCCCAAGCGAATTACAATGGTAGGGACTGGGACTTGGGGCGCGAAGCTCGCGTCGGGAGCCGGTCGGAACTGGGCTCGGGGGCTAGTGTTAGCCTGAGCGGGAGCTGATTCGGAACCCCTACGGGGGCCAGCAATAGGTGACCCGAGTCCGACACTCAGTCTGGCTGCTGAGACTGGCGGCAGGTGTGGCACGTTGACGGCGCCAGAAGAGATGGGAGCTGAGGGTGGCGGTGGAGTCACCACAGGGACCACACCCAAGAAGTAGGGTGATCCGATGACCGGGGCGAAACTGTTGAAAGCAATCGACACCGCCAAGTAGCCCACCCCATGCATGGGTGGCGATGACGATGGGACCATAGGTGACGGCCGCCATGGTTGTGAATGCGCTGGACAAGTAGAGGCGACGGCCACTGACGGTCGTCGAATGCGATTCAACAACTGGAAGGCGAACTGGAAGCTGCTGGAAGTGCAAGCAGGTGCTCTCCTTCTACCTCCCCTGCAAGGATAGGGAAAGGGCACCAGGACTTCAGGACTGGCACATGCTTTCTCTTTAGCAGAAAGAAGGAAGGCAGGAGACGTCCCACGTGGCGTGCCATCCTTTTGTTCGCGTGCGACAGGAGCATGTGGGCTGGCGCGGTGTGTGCGGTGATCGGAGTAGGGTTAAGAGGTGGGAACTGAACTGATGCACTTGCCTATTTGACAGGTCCGGTGGACACCCTACCAGGGAGAGGGTCACGAGGGCCAGCCATGGGTAGTGGCAGCCCTGGCATACGTGGGCCGAGACATATGGCTCCATTGCATGAACGTGGTGGAGCCACTCCACTACTGGCTGGTCATGAGGACCATAGGCATCCACCAGGCAGAGGTTGAGTTCCCAGTGTGCGAGAAGCCAGAGGAGCGCGTGGGACACCACGCACGCGGACTGGCAGTGGAGATCGACTGGATCACATGGGCAGCAGACCAGATCTAGGATTGGACAGGACTGGGGTGGGTAGTACGCGCCCGGGCCAAAAACGATGAGGCCTACGTGATGGCCTACGCCCGACGCTACGGAGACCAAGTCTTTCGTGGCGCGCAACGACTGGTTTGACTTTTGACTTCTGCTTTCTAATATGCTTATGATTACAATGCATTGACACTTGAGCTTATACATGTAGCTCGACCCCCAGGGATGGATTGTCGAGCTCCAGGGGCTGCTCCACTCCACTGTCCATCAGCGGGACGAGCTTCACCGTTCCCTGGACCTCCTGGTGAGCTCTACTCAGCCTCAGACTTAGAATGTTTATGCTCTGCTTATGAAACTGACATGCCCCTATTTGTCGGCCCAGCGTTAAGGAGCTGACACACCATCTTCCTCCTCCCAGCCACCCTCAGATCGGGCCGAGCGAGACGTGGAGTTTGCTCGGATGGTGGTACGAGTCGAGGAGGCCGAGGCCGCACTCACCGAGAGGGTAAGTAGACAATTGTACTTTCCTTGTTGATTATGATTATGATTATGATTATGAATGCAACTACCTGATTATGATGTGTGCACATGCAGACAACTGAGCTAGCGACGACACTGAGTGAGGTTACTTGGTTGAGGGGGGAGATGGAGCGCAGCCGCCTGGTGGACGCGATGGAGCTGGCACTCCTTCGAGCGGAGCTGGAGTGCAGTCCGACAGAGGCAGCATCAGTAGACTGATGCTGTGTCGAGGTGGAGCGCTTCTGTGCAGAGGCAGAGTGCGCTCGTATAGAGGCAGCAGAGCTGAGAGGAGAGGTGCGGGCGTATGAGCAGATGTGCCAGAGGCCAGAGCGCAGCGGGGCTCCGAGTGGCACGCACAACTCCTATAGAGGGTACTTCACGAGTTCCTCCGGCCGCTGGAGGAACGAGGAGGATGAGGAGCAGTGCTGGCGGCACTGCGAGGAGGCAAGCTCAGCGATGGCCCTGTCGTCAAAGAGGCACGAGGGCACAAGTGATAGAGGGGGTTTAGAGGGATAGGCCTGATGTACCTTGTGAGACATATGTACTCTTATTATGGATGCCATGATATGTCATGTTTTGATTTTGCCAATGAATGTGTGTATGCTTGATGCTAACTGAGAAAAACACGACCTGGTCTCCCATCGGGGGACAACCAAGTCACGCACCCGACATCTCGATTCCACGATCGAGAGACTACCAGACACAAACCGTCCTAGCCACGCTACTAGAAAATGACACAATGCCTCGGTCGCAGAGGTCTGCCCTCTCTAAAGGGTCCAAGCCAAAATCACACGGTCCAAAAACACAGTCATGATCTCACTGTCGTGAACTCTACGCCGTCTAGGGAAAGCCCTCGGTGACACTTACTGGAACCCCAGACCTCGACTCCGGGAACACTCCCGAAAATAACACCTGAAACCCCATCTCACAGATGAGAAATGGAAACGCGGGACACGACAACTCACGTCACGTGACGAGAGCACTACCCACTAGAAGAACGACCGGATGCGTCCCCTAACATCTTACACCGCGTCACAAGTGTCTAGCTACAATGCCCCGGGCGCGAGACTCAGACACACCAAGTAACCAGGAGTACTACAAAATAAGGACTAGCTGAGGTCGCGCTCGTCAGCGCGGGTCTGAACCCTCAGCCTCGTGTCCACACTCAGACCATACGCCCTAGGTCACCCTCTAGCTGGTAATTCCCCCCCAACCCAGACTTGGCGGTACGCGGGGGCCCTACGGTAACTAGCCTACTCACTGTCTAACTCGGGTACACCACACCAGTGCTCCCGGTGGGCCGACACACGCGTGCCGTGGAAGCTACAACTAGTGGATGGGTCACGGAACATGGGCTCAGAAAATCACGCATGCACCCATCGCGAGTAACACGAAGTAACAGGTGACTCGAAGCCACCAGACTTTGGACAGCCCACTAGACCTGCTGAACTCAACGGTCCTTGAGTCACGAGACTCGGGGTCAAGACCGTTGAACGTGACAGCCCTGAGTCGTCAATCTAGTCTAATCCCTAGGTCCAAAATCACGTTGACATGCTAAAAGAGATAGCACGATCCTCCGACACCCCCAAAATACAGACACCAAAACCCTCGAGGTGACTGGGACATTCACGAGACCGCTAGTTGACCACTGGGTCACAACTGGGTCGACCGGAGTCCAACACGACACTCAAATAGTCGCAGGGAGGTAGACTCTCCAGTCAACGAAAAATAATGTCTGAACCAGATGGAGTACAGGGGACTGCCCCTCATACCAACACCGACTCACGGTGACACAAGCCAAAGTCGTCACGTCCCGGGACCCCTCATGGCGCCCCACACCTGGTCCCCACATGATGCCCAGCATCAGTCAGATCACAGGTCAGCACGTGGATCGAGATCCACTCACCCGGGACTCGAATCGGTATGAAAATCTACTGGCTAGGTCTCAGACGATGAACGGTCCATCATTGGCCACTCACAGATGCACGGCTTACTTACAGACGTGCGGGGGAGAATGGACGCACCCTAGCTCACGCCGGTTTCTTAACCGCGCACATCCGCACGCTTCCCTCGCTAAGGGACAAACGCGAGCTCGTCTGGAGTCCTAGGTCGAGTCGTGGGTCCGTCCTACATCAGAAGCCCATACCTCTACCCATAGTGAAGCCCATTCTAGCCATCATCTCTCATCCTTTGCCAAACGGGATATTAGTGTGAGTGATTGGCCAGGGAAGAGTAGGAGAATTTGATAGACATAGGGCGGATGGCCCTATAGAGCCTGCTATGGAAAGGACCAGCTTCTTGCCCTTATCTGGAATGGTCATGAAGGGGATTTGTTTAGAAGTGATGGCGTTGAGAGTTTCCACTAATGGGATACTCTTGATTTTGATCACCCTATCATTGTAAGAAAATTTAAAGCATTGATGGGCTGTTGATGGGATCCCTAGGGTTTGCTCTATCCATGGTTGTACCAAGATGGCCTTGTATGCAGGGTCAACCTTGAGGATGAAGAAGTCCGAGGACATGACCATAGTACCTAAACCGAGCCACAAGGTCACTTTACCCTTCGCGCACCACTTTGAATTGTCATACGCCGAGATTGTGATGCAAACCTATTCCAAGTTCTCTTCCTGTAGACTAGTCCTTTGAATTGCTTTCATTGGACACACATTGATCGAAGCTCCCGTGTCGATGAGGGTGGAGTCAACTTTGACTCCGTTGAGAGTGATAGTGAGGCACAATGAGAGTGATCTACTTTCAGGTGGAGCGAGATCCTTATTAGAGAATGAGATAGACGGCCCATGAGTGAAGGCCATGATAGCATCAGTCACGCCACTTGCTGGGAGGTCCTCATTGACTATGATCTTTTGGAGAAATTGGAGCAAGGTTGACTGGTGTGAAGGGAACTTCTTGATAAGTTCCAGAATGGAGACCTTAGCTGGTGTCCTGTCCAAGTGTTGGAGGATGTCATACTCCGCTGGGGGAACTTGGGAATTGACCCCTTCCTCGAGCTGAGATTACCTTTGGGATAGGGGGATAATGCGGTTACGGAGTGTGACATTTACTGAGGCTTCTTTTGGTTCATCTGACTCCAAAGGTTTTGGACGGATTAGTTGCAAAGGAGCGGCAGATCCGAAGATGGATGAGAGAGAAGCCAATTCCCCACTAGGAGCAACAGGGTAGAAGGAGGGACCGATTTTGAATATGGTGGCCTTAAAAGAACCAAGGGGCACTGTTGCCCTGATTGAGCATTCAAAGAGACATGGGACTCTTGTAATGGTGGTTGAGGGGGATTGATCAAGGTGAGTGAACCTTGGGTAGCAACTGAGGATTGGCTAGGAGGTGAAATCAAGGCCCAGGACCGAGGTTCCTGGGAGAACATGTTGATGTCCGCCCATGGCTCATTGGCTTCTACTTCTAATTTCCCGTACAATCCGAGAATGCCTTCGATGCTCCACATTTGTGTCCTCTTGAGCACACGAGGTTCCATTCCAAATATAGTGTTCACATGCTCATTCTGCCTCGAGCTTGAAGGATCCTTGTTTGGTTGATGAGTGGGCGAGTTTTGCACAATGCCAAGGTCCCTATTGGGTTTCTTGAGGTTGGCAATGGCTAGCTTAACATCGGACTAATTAATTCTCCCCTCGTCATTCATGTCATATACCCAGTCCCAGAATTGGAAGCAATTGAAAATGTCATGTTCGGGGGCTCGATGATATAGATAATATTTGGATGTGTTGGCATTGGGGTGGACCCAATCCCTTTGAGTGGGAAGCTGGATGGCTTGAGAAGACATGAGGCAAAGAATATGTCACCCAAAGTTTCAGGCAATGGAGGATAAGAAGCCCTTTTCAGCTCAGTGTGGTTGTAGTTTTTAGGTGGCGAGACATTGGCATACGTCATCGATTGCCTTGGCCCTGACTAGAACCAGCTTCATTGGGATGTGGAG
The DNA here is from genome assembly GCA_024336825.1 of Amorphophallus titanum. NCBI lineage: Eukaryota > Viridiplantae > Streptophyta > Magnoliopsida > Alismatales > Araceae > Amorphophallus > Amorphophallus titanum. The sequence continues at coordinate 5,870,364 of JANBPO010004458.1, read as the reverse complement.
CCTGACGGTTATTAGGCCTAAAGGGTGGGCCAACGGCATTGACCTATTCAGTCACCATGACACCTTCAGTTGTGGGCACAGCTAGAGCCTTCCGACCTTTTGTACGAGGCTTAAAGAAAGGAGGTAAAGTTGAATCCTTCATCTTGGCTTGGACAATTCGAGCTCGATTATAAAGTTGAGGGAACATGTGGAGCTCACTAAGCATTAGGATGGCCCTGAGTTGAGGAGTGGCATTGTTCACCAGCATGGTGATGACTTGAGACTCGGGGATAGGGACCTCGGTCCTGGAAGCCATGATTCTCCAACAGTTGGCAAAATGAATGAAGTCCTCATCGGGCTTCATCTTCTCCATGACCAAATCAAATAGAGTGGGAGCAATTGAGGACATGTGGCCAAAATGAGTGAGGAATCGCTCAGAGACTATGTCAAAATTTAGGAGATCAACAGCTGGGAGTGAGGAGAACCAACGTAGGGACTCACCCTTGAGGCATTTTTGGAAAAGATGGACTAATAATACCCGATCATATAGCCACTGGTGGGAATCCATAAGGAAACCCGAGAGATGATGGTGGGGGTCGGTAGTACCATCGTACCTCCTATACTTGGGAGCCTTAAAGCCTGGCGAAAAGTAAACATCAGGGAGCTTACAATATTACACCAAGGAATGATGGCGTGAAGCCGGTATACTTTCGGCCACCTGTGGACGTCAAAAAATGACGGTGACGATCATACGGCACTCGCGTCTACATGCGAGTCGAAGAGGGGAAGGCCGAACAAACCCATACCTTGCCCGACCGACGAGAACCCGCTCGGCAGTCCGCTACCCATTAAGGGAGCCCCGGGCAAAAGATCTCTATGACCGGCCACGCCGAGAGGTGAATCAAAGAAAAGTCAGAGATTTCGACACTATCTCGGCATATGTCGGGAGGCATGCAAAGTCTCAGATTGGAGCCCAGAAATGGAAAATGAGATGTTCCGGGTGCCGTGCATCGCAACTAAAACATTCCGGGAGTGCCGACACTTATATAAATGGCCGCAACTTCAAAACAAATATGTTTGGCACTTAAAATGGCACGAAGAGGCCTTATAATGGCGCGATGAGGCCCTTAACCGGCGCGCCCTAAACCGACACCCCCCCTTTATGTTCATTAAAACGGCGCCCCCCTTGTGGTGTATTGAAACAGCGCGCCCCTCCTTGCTTTGGTTATCCGGCACGCTCTTGTTGAAGGGGCCATCCTCCTTCAAGCACTTGAAACGGCGCCGCAACCAGTCCATCCCGTCATCATGTCGGTCCCCTGTTTCCTAGGAATGGCATGGCGATGAACAAACCTGAAGTGGTTAAAGCTTCCACTTCGATCCGGCGGGCAACCAAGTTTATGCTTCCAATAGAAACTCTCGAGCCCCGCTTCCCCAGGCGCCCATGTCGTCGACCGGCCGCCCATGCCCCTGCAGGTGATGGCGACAATGGCGTGGCAAATGTGGATGCTCGACAGTAAATCAGCGCGACGTGGGCATTAATTCGGTGCACTCACCTTTGGACAAAGGAATTCGGGTGCCTCACCTGCATATATAAGAAGTATTTGTCAAAAAGAAAGGGAGGAGGCTTTTACCCCAGCTGGTGCACAAGGAGAAAGAAGAAAGGGCTCCCCCCTGGCTTGGCTTCCCTCCTCAGCTCGCGATCAAGGAGAAGGAAAAGAGAGAAGAAGAAGACCGGCCCCCCTGCGCCTGTGAGGTGAAGAAGAAGAGAGCACCGGTAATGTGAAGAAGAAGAGAGGGAGTGTGAGAGAGGAGCGGTGAGTCGGAGGGGGAAGAGCTTGTGTATTACAGCAGTAAAATATTACCCACTCCACGCAGGGAGGTAAAGGGCTACACAAGTGGGGCCCGGGAGGACCGATTTCGGGTTGACGGGCGGCTTCTGGCGACGCTTCGGCTTCACCCGTACTCATGACCGTGGGGCCCACGTACTGTCCGGAGGGGCCGTGTGGGACCTCCGAACCACAAGGTCCTTGATATGCTATAATAACGTAGATACCATATAGTAAATGCATACAGATATGGAGTGATGTTACCAAAGTGTTGCATGATCGCCCTGTTCTTGTAGAACTTATCTTCCTACACTCACAAATAGTCAGTGATGTTCACAGATTTTGAAATAGCAATAAAAATGGCATCCATTATGGTGACCGCTAATTGAAATTAACGACTGATAATATGAACGTGAATTCTTATAGATTAAAATGCCAGATTAAGTAAAATAAGAAATAGCGTCCATTATGGAAGATGATCATTGTCCGCATTTTCGAAAACCAAATAAGGAAATCAATAAACAACGTCCTTCAGAGAGGACGCGCATCAAAATTACGTTTAGGACGCCGGACGTGGATTCCTTGCTATTTCGGAACTTAGCAACTTGCCCAGAAACAACTACCAGAGCCTCCCAAATCTTGCTAATTCCTGAGATTTCCCTATAAAATCACTTTCCCTACCAGGTAAACCCAAATCGCCATGATTTAAACTGCCAGGAGCTTCCCCTCTGATGCGGGACGACAGATGCGGATTCGACGCCGAGTTGGAATGCACACCTAGGACTCTAGCAAGCTCACATTCATCCCTAGCAAAGGAAGCATTCGGATGTGCACGGTTGAGAAACCGGCCATGAGCTAGGGTGGTCAACTCTCAACCTCGTGCCCGAGTCGGGCCACGGGATGGCTCGCTCTCTCTTGCAGCAGTGAAATAAATAGATCGAGCTAAGGACCCTAAACATGCTCTCTAGCAGCGGCAGTAAAGCGTATACTAAGAAAGTAAATAACAACTATGTGGGGGTGCCGAGTATACCTCCACGCTCCGGGCGTGGGGAAGATGATCCCGGCCAAGTCGGTAACTCCCAGTTTATACAACAATTACAATGAGTTACAGTAGTGAATCTTTTGCCCACTCCACGCAGGGAGGTAAAGGGCGACAATTGGGCTCGGGAGGACCGTACTTGGGTTGGCGGGTAGCACGTTGTCCGCTCCTTCGATGCCGTTCGGATGATGTGTGCTGTTGGTTATGGGGTCCACGTGCTGCTCCATGGGGTCAAGTGGGTCCTGGGGGACACCGCTGTGACGGTGGTGATTGGAGGGCTGCTCCCTCGGACGACGGTGCACTGGTTCACCTCGTGGGAGGCGTGGCGGCTCCGAACTCCCCTTGTGGGGGTTGCTGCCCACGGACTGCTGCCTCTATGTCCCGTGGATGTCTCTTGATGTCCTATGAGGGCTATGACCATGATATGAGGTGGCCAGGAGTGTTCTTACTGTGGGCAGTCTTTTGCACTGCTTTTAATGTCTTTGCCTGGTTCTGGTCAACCCGGTGTGATCCAGTGGTTGAAAAATGACCTTGTGTGTGTCTCGACAGTTCTGTCCAGTTCGAGATAGTGGTTCTCCATGCAGGGAGGTGATGTCTTACCTCGATCTACGCATCCAGGTGTGCTGAGGGTCTCGGTGTTTCCCTCAGGTCTCCGTGAGTCATTTTCTACAGTGAGTCATTTTCTCTGGCTTAGGATTAGACCAATTGACGGCTTGTTCTGCTTGTACGATAATCTTGACTCCGAGTCATGAAACTCAAGGATCGTTGTAGCTTCGGGTCTAGTTGCCTTGTCCTGATTCTGTCGGTAGTTTCTGGTGCTGCCATTGGTGCTTCGTTGTATGAGTGACAGTGCATGATTAGCTTGTCTATACTCTGCCACTCGCATTTTAGAGTCTGTGTCTCATGATCCTCCACTAGTTGTAGCCTTACGACACGTTACGGTGTGTCGGCTCTTGTAGCGGGGCACTTCTTAGTTTACGATTTTTAAGCTAGTTTTCGTGGGCTCCCTCGCTTTGCAGTAGCGTCCACTGGGGGAGAAAACTAGCTAAAGGCCTGACACAGGGCGATGAGCCAGTGTGTGCACATGTGGTCAGGGGCTTAGACTGACGTCGACAGGCACCACCCTGTCTAGTTACTCGCGATTGTAGTTCTGTTCTGGTTCTCAGAGTGTCTTAGTCTCTATCGTGCCTGTTGGGCGACAGCGTAGACGAGATACTTGTAGGCACAGCATAAGACGTCAGTGGACACAGCTAGCTGTTCTTCTAGTGAGGGGAGTACTTTAGACACGTGACACGTGACTTCCGTGTTACTATCGTGTTTCTCGAGCGTCGTGACCTTTCCAGGTTAGCCTCCTTGTGACTTTGCCCAAGGTCAGTGTTATGTTGTGTGCACGATGTTCTAGTCGTGTTGGGTCCGTCTAGGTCTTTTCTAGGCATTCTTTCCTGTCTTTGTAGCTTCGACAGATCGGCAACTCCTGACTTCGCCAGTTCAGAGTTCACCCTTCTGTTATTGTTAGGAGTAGCTTTGGATGCTGAGGTTAGTTCAGCAGCCATTTGTTTGGTACGGGTTATTCCCCTCTTCCTTAACTACTCCCTACTCCTGCTTCCTTTTCTTTTACAGCTTTCTAGTGTAGTTTTCCTACTTTACTACCTATTGTTTTGCTTGTTCCGTGTTACTACATGTTTTCCAGTGGGGATCCGTGTTACCCCTACTGAGCCAGTGACACGAGGCTCACCCCTACTTTTCAGGTGTGTGGCGTCGTTCTGCTTCCGTGATTCTTGCCTCAAGACTTTGATCAACTCCTCTTCAACCTGAGGAGGGAGATTAGCTGAAATAATGATTGGCCTGGGATCCTCTTCGGTCCCTAAGTTGATTTCCTTAGTGGGTTCATCCACTGCTGACGAAGGTTCATCAAATCTCTTCAATCCTTGTGCATACTGGTCAGCAATGTCATCCACGTCGCTTTCCTCATCATCAGCTGGGTCTTTCTCATCCACAATCTCATAAATGCCCAAATTGTGATTGCTCCACACCCCGCCCTCTAATTCCTCACCGTCCTCTATGATGATGGCGGTGGCTACGAACTCAGGACACTTAAGGAGGGCACGACATCTACTGGATAGATCCTGAAGGAACCTATCTAGGATGGATTTTGAATGACGCGTCACAAGGAGCGTCGCAGATGTAGAAGGACTATCAACACTGGAACAAACTTCTACCCCAACTAACTCGACTAACCTAGGAGGTTCTACAGGATGTACATCTAACCAAAGGGACAGAAAGTCTATTGGGAAGGAAGCAGGGTCTCGCGCCCCTGGGGAGGAGGCGAACAGAAAGTAGCATAATCTTCCACTGAGATGAACGTTTTGAATTTGACTTTTTTTTGGTCATACTCAGTGGTCAACATGTAGCAAGAAGAGGAATCTGTAGGAGGGGGAGGAAGAGCCTGAGGGCACAGAGTAGGAAAGATCACATCGAAGAATGGGTCCGAGGACCGAAACCACATGCCCAATAAATCTGCGGGTCTGTTGAGCGACCATCTAGAAACCAAATCAATTGGCAGACACTCCCCACAAGGACAATTAACAATTAGAAACTCAATCGACTTCTCGAACTGAAGAGGAGACTGAATCATGGACAGGTCAAAAAGAAGAGGAGGAGGAGGGGGAATAAAGGTCAGCCTCTGATGAATTGAGATGAGGCGGGGAAGGGACCAAGTGGCGGTTGAGCTCCCCATTCCCGGCAGAGGTAGGGCTGGCTTCTCAGAAACTTTCTTTACAACCCATAGCTCGGGTTTCTTCAAAATTCCTTCTTTCTCAGCAAACAGCTTAACCAAACTGACAGAATAATCTTCAAAATCATCGACGGCCCCTCTCAGCAGCAAAGGCGGCCTGGCTTTGGCAATATCTTCTTCACAAAGCGGCAACAAAGGTGACTTCGAGGTGCCGGGCTGTAGGGGTCCTCTGATAAAGTGTTGGCGGTAATCCCATGTCAAAGGTCCGGAATCCCGTAGGATAGACAAGGGTGACTTTCAGTAGCCAAGGCCTCTCTGGCTCATTTTTCGGCCTTTGGGACAGGCTTAGTTCGTCCCTGTAACTGCGCATCGAGGCCTAACCCAGGCTGATAACCCAACTTCAGAATCATGTTCCAGCCCTTGGAGTCTCGAATCTTGGACTTGACCTTTTAGTCCGCTGACTTAGGCATCAGAGGGTTTTCCCCAGGGAACCATCCCTGGGCCCCCTGATCAGTTTCCCTTCTTTGCAGTCTACACTTCGTGGTCATCTTCTCCGGCTCAAAACCTGCACGGGATCACGCCTCTTCATCTGGCACCGTCTGTGGGAAATGGCCAAGGAGCCAGCATGGTGTGAATAAGCTCTGGGAAGAGGCCTGCTAGCAACAGGGGGAAGGCCGTTGTGGTAGTGGGAGAAGTACCTTCCCATGCCACCGAAAACCCACCCTCTAATGCCAGCAGCCCTGACAATGAGCAACCCCCACCCGCGGCAACGGGACTACCCCCCAGTGGGAGCACTGACGCCTTCCAAACCCTCAACGCGAAGCTGGACGTCCTCGTGGATCTCATGAGGACCCAGGCTACCAGGGAGGAAAAGTCACACCTCCAAGAAAGTCCCCCCCGCGGCAACACCTCCCAACGAACCGCTAGAGGCCGTTTCACCCTACGGGGATGGTAGCTTATCCACAACAGGTCAGGCGGACCTTCACAAGCCCCTCCCTGGAGTAGGAAGCTTCCTTGACTCCGAGGGGGGAGAGGCCTGGAGCGCGTCACCCGTTCCAGGAGACTGAAGCCCCCGGGGGGTGCCAAAGCAGCCTCCGGGCCCTCCCCCCTAGCCCCTCAGCCCAGTGACATCCGGAGTTGTCCCTCCGGCTGTGAGACTTCGAGAGGCATTTCGTAGAGCAAGACCACGCCCTATAGAAGACCTCTCCTGGGGAGGATGAGGAGAAATCCCATTCTCTGATCACATCTTGAAGGCAGATATCTACCCCAGGATCTCCTTCCTGACCTTCAAGTCGTACGACGGCCAGGGCGACCCAGTCGATCACTTCGATAGTTTCGACAGCCTGATGACTCTTCACGGGGCATCCGACGCCATTAAGTGCCGAGCGTTCCTGACCACCATGGTCCAGGGTGCTCAGGCATGGTTCCGGGCCCTCGCCCCTGGATCCATCTGGGACTTCAAGCAGTTTGGGCGAGTGTTCAAAGAGAGTTTCACGGGTAATGGCCCCCCCAGGTCAGTGGCGGGGTTGTTGGCTCTCAAATAGGAACAAGGGGAGAGGCTTCGAGCTTATATCAACCAATTTAAATCGAAAGCCCTAAGAATCTCCCGTGATGTGACACAACCTCGGACCTATCTTGCAAGCACAATTCACAACCCGATCAGACCAATAGTGGCGGTAACTCACTCAACGCTCAACCAAAAACCTGAGGTGACTCGACAATGCCGAGTGGAGGTTGTGAGGGCTGGTACCTTGCTGGTAGAGGGCCAGCAAGACTAGAGGGTCTCCCCAAAGGGTACGGCAAGTCCGATTCTAGAGGCCGACCCGGTGCCGAGGGCACGGGTAATCACTCACTGGACTTAATCAAAATTTTGAAATCTAATTTAATTAGTGAGACTTGAGATATAATTAAGAAAGGCAAATATTACATGATTAAATATCTTCAAATTATAATTTTTTACATGCCACAAACTTGAGCAAAGTTTTTGTTTTATGAACAGTGATCTCCTCCCACGACGGGCTTCCCGTGGAGGGGCTCGGCAGAACCAGCAGGGCTTTGCAGTGGCTACGCATGGAGGAGGGAAAGGAAGGGCTCCCGATAGTGAGCTTCTCATGGCAGTAGGTTTGCGGAGAGCAAGAGAAGAACGCTAGAGGTGGCCGGGCGTGGTCGATCGGCATAGAGAAAGAACATGGCAGGAGGTCACGATGGCGAACTGCAAGCTCCTCTGATGGCGGCATTCGCACGGCAAGAGCATCACAGCGGTGAGTTGCATGACGCCATGGCGATGCGGTCGACGTGAAGGAGAAGAAGAGCAGGTGCAGCGTCGACGTAGGCGGGTCTCCCTCATGCTGGCAGATGAGCGTGTTTCTTACGCGCCTCCTCCCCTTTGGTTTCCCACCCGGGCCCCTCTTCAACATCTTCAATGTGGCGGCCAGCCATGTTCTTCACACAGGTCCAGCCGCCCCCCCTCAAGGCCCATGCATGCAGAGGCTTCAACACAGGCAGGTGCGAGCGCCTCACTCATGCGAATAACCCAACACGGTGGAGAGAGAAAGAGGAGAGAAGAAGAGAGAAAGAGGAGAGAAGGAGAGAGAAAGAGGAGAAAATGGCATGCATGGCGTTCGCATGGGCCAGTAGTAGCATGCGCAGTGGTGAAGGTGGGCATGGCACGGTGGGCCACCCTGGCGGTCATTTTTGAAAGTGGATGCATGGATCACGGTGGCTTACGGCGAAGACGGCGACCGCGTCCGACGATGGCTTGCGGCATGGGCTGGCCGAACAAAGGCTCCTCTGCGAGTTTGGCTGGAGGCTTCACGTTGGCATGCCACCGGCAATAGCTATGGCCATGGGCACGTGTGTGCATGTAGATGGTGTTTGGGTGACTTTGGAGGTTGTTGCGTGAGAATGGAGGTTTTTGGCAGAACGGCAACGACATGGCAGTGGCGAGCATTTTCCTTACATGATGGGCTTCACTAGCGGTGGCATGCACTGGGACGGTGGGCGCTGGGAGTCATTGATCATGGCTGGATGTCTTCCCATGGCACATGCAATTTTTCCTACGGCAAATGGAGAATTTCCACAGCACATGAAGTCCACAAAGAAGGTGGGGGCACTCAAAACGACGCCGAGAAAGGAGACTCGTGAGGGGTCGTGTTATCCCTATAAATCACTACAATAAAAGTCAATTTTTTCGACGTCTATATTCTATCGCAAATTCATCAGAAAGACGTCTCAAAGTTATTTTTCGACATATTTCGTGTATGATCCTCTTCAGTAGCAGAATACACCAGAATGTCATCAATAAAGATCACCACAAACTGGTCCAGGTAAGGCCAAAAAATACGCTACTTTAAATCCATAAACGTTGCAGGCGCATTGGTTAGCCCAAAAGGTATTACCAAAAATTCAAAATGACCATAACGAGTACTAAAGGTAGTCTTTTCAATATCAGACTCCCTAATCCTCAACTGAAAGTACCCTGATCGGAGATCAATCCTGGAAAACACAGTGGCAGATTATAATTGATCAAATAAATCATCGATCATCGACAGTGGATATTTATTTTTAATTGTAGCTTGATTCAACTGCCTGTAATCGATATAAAGCCAGAAACCGCCATCCTTCTTTTTCACAAACAAGACAGGAGCACTCCATGGAGAGAAACTGGGCCTGATATAACCTTTTTCAAGCAACTCAAGCAACTGTACTCTCAACTCTACTAATTCAACTGGGGCCATGTGGTACGGTGCCTTTACAAGAGGTGCTGTACCTGGAATTAGTTCAATCACCAATTCTATTTCTCGCTCTGGAGGTAAGCCTAGTAACTCATCAGGGAAGACGTCGGGAAACTCAGAAACCACAGGTATACCATTGACATCTTGCCGTGGTGCCTCAAGAGTAACCATTGAAGCCAAGAATCCCTGACACCTTGCATTAAGCAATCTATAGGCTCGAATAGCAGAAATAATTAAACGAGAGGAGTGGGATCGAATACCTTGAAAATAGAATGTCGATTTTGCAGGTGGCTGAAAATAGACCTTCTTAGATCTGCAATCAACCAAAGCTCCATATTGCTCAAGACAATCCATACCTAGAATAACATCATAGTCTGCCAACTGCAAAGCATAAAGTCTCACCAGCAGTTGTCGATCACTAACCACAATGGGTGAGTCTTAGAGACACAACGGGGTCGTCATGAAATCTCCGGATGGTAGTTCAACAATTAAATCACATACCACTTCAATCATGGGCTCCTCAATACATGCAATGAATGCCTCAGAAATGAAAGAGTGAGAAGTACCTAAATCAAATAAAGCACGAGCTGCACAACTGAAAATAGTAATCGTACCTTCGACGAGATTAGAAGCTACAGTCTCTACTCGAGAAATGTGAGTCACCTTGCCTTTCATCTTTCTACCGACGGCTGCAGAAGACTGATAAGAAGATGTTGCCGAAGCCTGAGGAAGCATCTGTTGAAATTGCTGAGATGGCTGCGGTGGTGGGAGTGGAGGTCTGAACTGAGACTGAGACGGCTGGGATGGAGCTGCTGAAGCAAACTGCACTGGAATCGCTCGCATCGGACAGTCTCTCACTACATGACCTGGCTGATCACACCGGAAACACACCACTGGCAGTGAACATGGTTTGCCTGGGTGACTGTGAGGCCGCGAGGCTTGCATGGTGGAGTGATCCCCTCGTCTCTCCCCTGGGGAGGCGAGCACTCTCCTATGCGCCCTTGCGAACCCAACCGAAGTGTTCCTAGACCAAACCGCCGGCACAAGCTCGCATTTCACCAAGGAGTAAAAGAAGGAAGAGAAGAAGAAAGAAGGAAAGATTCGTGGGCCAGCATGTAAAAGTACGTGCGTGAATGGTATTCTATTTCAAAAAAGGGGAAGGCTACATATGCTTTGCGGCATACCCCTGCTTTACATGACAATGAAAAAAAGGGGGAGGATTCCCCGGAAGATTTCCTCAAGAGGAAGAATCCTGACGCAAGGAAATTCTGCCATGTCACGCAGTCGGCTCCTCTGTTCTCCGAGGCACGTTAGCTTAGACATCACGGACGCCATATCAACTCTAGCAACGGCAAGCTCCTCGGTCTCTCTGAGCACAGCCGCCTCGGCTTCAGCCAGCTTGGCTTCGGCTGCAGTGAGATAGTCCCTCAACTTTTCTATTCTGCTTGTGAGGGCGCCAACACGACAGTGGCTTTCGCCCAAGGCCTTTTCATGTTGCTCTTCATTACCTTTTTGCACCTCTAGGGCCTGCAGGTACTCGTCTTCCTGAGCACTGATGGTGGCAAACTCGCTAGGAGCCCGGGCTTCAAGGAACTAGCGGCAGTTGACGTATTTCAGTAGCAGCAAGACTAACCGCGACCATTCCTCTAGAGGGCAGCCTAACATCTGCAGTGCCACAGTCAGCTACGCCACCACGGTGTGCACCCCCCGATATGTGAGGGAGGGGTCGGCGAAGATCATCGACCACAATGCCAATAACATCTGCCGGACTGGCACGTCTGAGGTGGCATGGCCAATGGAGGGCATGGCTGGAGGGTCAAACTCGACCAAGCTATCCATAGCCGCCCATAAATCCATGTCCACCACGCCCGAGGAGGACGGAAGAGTGGAGGACAGGTTGCTTGAGCATCTGACCTCGACGAATGACTCCCGGTCGGCCATCGCCAGAGGAGCCGACAGGGTTGTGACCAAACCACCCGACTTCGTTGTCGTGAGAGGCTGCTCCACCTTACTCTCGGTTGGAGGAAGGGCGTAGAGCAGAGCTAAATTAGATTTTATTACTGAGGGACCTACGGCCCTTTCTGCTTGGGCTCCCTCCTCCTGGGAAACCGTGATGCTTATCAGCATCTTCCCCAGAAGCTGGTCCTCCTCGGGCGTCATGAGCGGTCGAGGAGGAGGAAGAGGAACCATGAGCTTCTGATGTGGCACAGCCCTATGATGTATGGGATGCAATGACGACCCTTGGACCTATACCAGCAAGCATATAACGAAGACCACGGGCTCACGCGAACGGTGTGCTCTCACGGCGCACACGATCCCCCGAAGGCGAAGGGGTGTAGGATGTGGGAGTGTAGAATGATGAAAGCCTGGGGATAGACTGAGACTGGAGCTTGCTGGGATTGAGACTGGGATGTTACATGGACACTGGAACTTGTCAACCTACTATGACGGAGTGGGGCCCAAAGGTAGAATGAGCTAACTGCGGTGATATGGGGCTGACTGGAGAGTGCAGGGTTAATGATTTGGCAATGTGGGTCGATCAAAGGCCGATAAGTGGAGAGGCCTATGTCCTGTTGAGGGGTGGGTGGAAGGCCACCCTGACTGGTGGGAAGCGGTATATTTTCTCATTATCGGCTCTACTGCCTTTTTGGGTTTTCACCAGAGCCAACCCACTTTAGCTTTTCCCGACGTGCCCTTGTGGGTTTTCACGTCGAGGGGTTTTCCAATTTTGCCTGAGCCGCCCTTTAGGGTTTTCACCTCAGCGGGGTTGTTGGCCTTTTTGCCCCCAATCGCCTCCTTGCGATGAGGACGACTGGGTCCGCTGGGCTATCTCTATCTTTAACACCACTTTTGTTCTATTTTTTTTGTTTGTTGTTTTTGTTTTCTTTTTTTTTGATTACTTGGGAGTCTGACGGTTGGGTTGTTGGTGGTGTTAGAGCCTCCTCGGGCTTGCTGTTGTAAGGACAGAGGCGGGAGACTGACCCCTGCGAGTGCATGAAGGCAACTCTGGGAGGGCTTGGCCAGCCATGTTGCTTGACTGGGGAGAGAGGCCAGAATATGTGACCAGTCTTGCCATTCATCGGAGAGGGCTGGTTTTACAAGGGATGGCTGGGGTGCACACCTCTAGTTCGAACGGCGTGCGAACTCAAGTTCTGGTGCATAGTATAGCTTCATGTGTCTGCCGTTGAGAGGCAGGAATGGCTTGTGACCCTTGTGGTCGACAACCGTGTATGTCCCACTCTCGTGGACATTATGGATGATGTATGGACCTCGTTGATTGGGTTGTAGCTTTCCACTGGACCGCCCCGCCATGACTTCCTTTCCCTTGATCAAGACGAGCTCGTCTTGCTTGAAGGCTCATTATTTGATGAGCTTGTCATAGGTCTACGCCATGTGCACCTAGTATTGATATGGCATAGCCCTATGATGTATGGGATGCAATGAACGACCCTTGGACCTAGACCAGCAAGCATATAGCAAGGACAACGGACTCACGCGGATGGTGGGCTCTCACGGCATACACGATCCCCCGAAGGCGACCGGGCAATAATGGCAAGGGTCCAAGGTGGAACCCAATTATTCGAGGGGTCAAGGCTAGCTTAGGCTGACCCCTAAGGGTCTGGGATTCCCAACCAAAGTGGGGGCCGGCACGCTGGGGCGTGGGGTATGGTGGTGGCACTCTCTCACGGCCGCGGTGGGCACACTAGTTGTAGTGTGCGGATTTGGCACTCCCTCTCCACCCTCCACAACCAGTGCGCCCCATCAACCCTAACCCTAGCCCCCCTGCATCCTACGCCCCAGCCCCCTCTCCCTCTGCAACTCAGGTCCGCCCTCCCCTGCTCCAAGCGTCCACGGCATCCCGGAGTCTCCCCGTCATCGCTATGCCCTCCCGTGGATCGAGAAGACCATGCTGCTGCCCTCTGTAACCAGCCGACAGTAGAGGTCGAGTTTGCAGAGACTACCCCAGCGTCCACAGTCCAAACCAGCCAAAGCTTTCTTCTGTGGAGTCGTACGTCGTCGAGTCAGCTTCGTTCCAGAAGTGGTCCCGCTATGATCCAACCTCAGCACTGTTTGTGTCATCCATTCTCGTGCGACTGCACCAGATTTGGGTCAAATCCTGAGCACCTTTTGGTAGCAGCTCCACCGCCCACCCCTGCACGAATCAGTCAGAGCTCTCTTCACGAGAGTTCTTCCTCTCCGAAGCGTCGACGCACCAGAGGTGGTCCTTCCTGCTTTTGACAACGTCTCTATCCAAAGCGTCCATTCTCCCTCAGTCGCGCCAGACCTGGAGTCCTCTATTTACCCAGGACAAGCTACTGTGAAGTCGGCCCCAACACCCCCTCCTCCTATCTGTTTCAGGTCATGCTGTCTTCAGAAAAGTTGTGGCTTCCGACGATACAAAACCAACACAAGTGGTTTTGTCTCGATCCGACGTCAGCACTGGAAGTTCCACCATGACCGTCAACATCCTATCCTGCTGTACGCCCAGAAACCTGACACCGGCCATTCCTGTGACCACATCCAGCCAAGTCATCATACGACTGCCATCTTCTGAGGGTTTGTAGATCTCCCTGTCAGCATCGTCCACGACTTGGTCCCGTCATGTTTGGAGTTCCACAGCGTCCGTACCGGCCAATGCACCACGACTGTGCCAACCAGTCCTGCGTGGCAGAACTGCACAGGCCCACTATTACGGCTGCCGTCTCCATCCAGCGACATCAGCTTGGTGCCAGACCTTCAGGAATCCTTCGGCATCCCTCGACCTTCGTCTAGGAGTTGGCTGCACCTCGATCGGACGTCCGAGCTCAGCGTACGGTCGATAGCTGGTTTCCCCTCCCCGCGATCCCCCCTACTCCACGAGGGTAGTGTGTGTAATTGATTGCCCCCACCCCTGTGAAACCCCCTCCCTGCGTGGAGCGTAGTACATGTATTAGCAGGGATCTTCGCAAGCTTTCTCGACGTAGCGTGTCCGCCGGGTGCGCACGCTCCCCGGTGCACTCTCGTCTCCAATCGGTGCCCGTCTCTTCAGACTCGGTAAGGTATAGGTCTGACCCTTACTTCTTGGCATTGCTTTCTTAGTATCTGTTCAACGTTCACGCCGAAGGTGAGGAGAGCTCGTTCCAAATTTCCCGAACGCGTGCCGTGGAAGCTACGACTAGTGGGTGGGTCACCGGAAGCACAGACCCTCAAGTCACGAAAACTGACTCCGAAAGTAAACGAGCACAAGGATCGCTCCTCGTACAACACCGACTCACGGTGGCGCAGGCCGAAGACGTCACGTCCCGGGACCTTCACACGGCGCCCACACCCGGTCCCCACGTGATGCCCAGCACCAGTCAGACCACAGGTCAGCAAGTGGATCGAGGTCCGCTCACCCGGAACTCGCATCGGCACGAACAAACCATCAACCAAGTCTTAGACGATGAACGGTCCATCATTGGCCACACAGAAGAAGAGCGGTCGCAAACCAGCCGCTCAAGGTATGTGCGGTCCACTCTGGGCTGCTCAACCTATCATGTGAGGTTGGCATCCAGCCGCACAAGATAGGTGCGGTCCAACCATGGCCGCCCAACCTGCCACTACTCCAAGGCCTGTACGGTCATGCCCAGGCCGCACAAGGTCATGTGCAGTCAGTCCCTAACCGCACACCCCACGACACTATGTAACGATCACAAGCAATGGTCAAAAACTCGCAGGATGGGCAGTCCATCCTGGGCCGCTCAAGGGTTGTGCAGTCTCTGATGGGCCGCACAAGTCCACTGCGCGTCGAGCCAAAAAGGCATCAGGATGTGTGGCTAACCCACGGCCGCACAAGGGTTATGCGGTCCGCCCCTGGCCGCACATCCCAAAAGACTATATAACGGTCAAACCAACGGTCAAAAACCATGAGATGGGTGGTCGACACAGGGCCGCCCAAAGGGATGTGCGGTCTCGCGATAGATCGCACAACCCCTACTGCGCACCGAGCCATTGTGCGGCCAGGCCAGGGCCGCACAAGGCTTGTGTAGTCTCTGGTTCGACTGCACAACGTCGCGGGCGCGAAAACGGTGAACCCCACCGAGGTCGCCCATTCCGGCCCCAAACAAGCCCCACGGAGGGGGAAAACGAAGAGGAACGGACCCCCAAGCCCCCTAGCATGATTCTACGCCCCTAAAACGCGGTTTAGCGACTTAAAACGGTGGATCGGGCAAACTCTCCTCGTGACATGCTCACCCTTCCTAACGCGAAATAAACCCCTCTCGGCCTCGCTGCGGCCTACAAATCGCGGAAATGAAAAGGCAATGAGCTAGGGAACGTCACCCTACCTCCGGTTCGCGATGGGACGCCGATCCGAGCTCGATCCCGCGAAGAACGCCGTTGAAGTTTCGCCTCCCCCATGCTTCCCACGCTCGCCGCACGTCCACACGATCGCCTCGCCGTCACCCATGTCACCGCGCCGTTGCCCTGCCGCCGTCTGCAGCTGGTACGAAGCTTTCACCGCGTCGAATGGGCGAGAGAGAGGGAGAGGAACGCCCATAGGAGAGAGGAAGAAGAATGGAAATTTGGGATGACGGCGAGCCGGTCGATCAAACCAAATTCTGCCCGATCCGGTTCAGTAGGATAACAAGTCGGCGATCAGGGTGCCACGAACAGCTCCGAATGCTGCTGGAGGTGGGGTCAGTGTCGGAACATCCAGGGTTGGTCTAGGAACTCTCTGTATGATTTTGGTGTCGATCGGAGTCCGAGAGAGGTCGTGACAGCCCTGGGATCAGGACTAGACGTACTTGGTTCTATCTGCTCCAGAACTGTGGTCGCCTGAAGAAAATGCCGCCACGATCTCCTCCGGGCTCCGATGAAGGCGGGGCTGGTGCTGGATTACTCAGGGGAGAGTCCTCTTTTAGTAGGGCCTGACAGGGCTGCAAGAGGATGTTGGAGTCGAGTGTAGGAAGTAGAATAGTGCCCGGGGGTCTGACCTAATTCTAAGGAAGTCGCTCTGTGCCAGTAGGGGACAACAGCTGGAACGTGGTCCCCCGATGCTTAAACGACCTCCTTCCTTCAGGGATTGGTAGGGGACTTTTTGAAGAAGACCTCCTCCGAAGATCACGTCGGAATCCTCACAGGAATGGTCGAGGTCGCGCTTGCACTCGAGCTCTAGTCTGCAACCAAAGACTGGGTGCATAGTAGTCAGGACTATAGGGTCCTGAGAAAACTACTGCCACGAACTCTCCAGAGGTCTGATGGAGATGAGGTTGGTGCTGTTGAGACCGTGGGCGAGTCCTCTTCGAGTAGAATCTAACGAGGCCCCCAGGGGAGGTCGGAGTAGAAGATGAGGTAGAGAGAAGTGGAGGGTGGTTTGAAGCTGGCTCTGCTAGACTGACTTGCACGCTTTGGGGAGAGAGGCTGGAACAGGGAGCTCCGGAGTCCAAATGGCACCCTTCTTCTTGGTGCTGTCAGAGGACTTGAAGGAGAAGTGATCTCAGAAAAAATTCATGTCCAAACTCACACATGAGCGGCCGTGGTTGCTTCTTCTCTTGGGCTTAGGTTTCCTGCCAGAGTAGCTTTACACAGTTGGGGGAGAATGGCCCTACTTGACAGCACAGACGTAGGATGAAGGCGAGACCGCCTCTCCTGCGGAGCTGCTTCGACAAGCTTTCTAGAAATATATGGTACACCACCTTAAGATGCACGATGAAAGGGGGAATGGATGAGGTGGCAAGAGGGGAATGGATAAGGTGGAGGGGAGAGGGATGAGGTGGCAACTGAGGTGGACAGTGGGGGAAGGTGAAAGGGTAGGTGCGCCCAAGAGAGAGGGAGAGGGAGGAGAGAGAATGGGGGTCGTCCCCTAGAGAGAGAGAGAGAGAGAGAGAGGAATGGGTTTCTCACCCTAGTGAATTTAAACTAGATTTATGAATTCTCTTCAATTGTTCATTGGCTTCAAATGGAGGAAATGGGGTCCTATTTATAGGCATCCCACATTTTACAATAAGTCCCTGACTCTTAGACTAATGACTAGACTAACTAAAGATAGAGGGGTGCCCCTGGGCCTAGCCCACTTAATTGGGCCCATTAACCAACCTAATCAACAAAATGACACTCAACATAGGTAAATGACTCACTGACCTAGGTAGTTGACTCAAATAAAAGAAAAATTACATAATTATGACTTAAATAAAATATACAAATTACATGACTCAACTCAAAAAATGTGATGGACACAATGGAGCACTGCCGGTGAGCATCAGGGGCCTCGAAAAAATGTGGAAGGGTCGGGGATGTCCCCATCACTTCTCCTCCTTGGAGTTCTTCTCTCCGCGAGCTCGTAACTGGCTTCTTCTGTTCGTGGCTCTCCTCTCTCCTTTTTTTTCTCCCCCCCTTTTATTTGTATCACCCCCTTCTCTTATATAACAGCGGGGGAGCTCCATCTGGCGCGATCTGGTGCCTAGGGTAATCTAATGCCCAGTGGCCCCTGCAGTGCTTATGGTGCCAAGTTTCACCTGAGGTAATCCGACACAGCCACCTTGGCACAGGCCACTATTTATCACATTGTGTATTGCCCTTGATGGTGCCAACTTGCATATTTCACCTTTGCCATCTGGTGAGAATGTGTCGTTCCTTTTTCGAGACATATCGTAGGGCATGCAACGTAGGTTTAACATCGTCTTCTTTGGGTGCAGACTTTGATTGCATTATCGAGTGGGCTGAGCACACTTATAAGTGATCAAACTCCGTCGTCCCTTCTGGACGTGGGTTTTCAGTTATCCTGGTGTAAGTAACCCAACACTGGTTCAGGATATCATCATCGGGAAGAGCGTTAACTCTCCCTTCTGCGCATTATCGAGCGTGCCAAGCACACTTGCAGGGGGTCACGTTTTATCATCCCTTCTAGACACGAGCCTCAAGCTATCCCGATGTAAACAACCTATTGTCGATTCGTGTTGACTTCAATTTTCACGACATTGCCATAGGAAAGAGGGTGCTCACTCTCTTCCTTGAGCACATTATCAAGTGTGCCAAGCACACTCACAAGCGATCAAGTTTCATCGTCTCTTTGAGATGCAGGTTTGGTTCAACACCGTGTCAAATCTTTTATCATTATTCTAGGGAAATTCTTCTTGTACATGGAACCATATCTTAGTGCCAACACAAAGCTTTAGAACATGTGCCATGAGAGAGTCCAATTGTTGGTGCATCTTTCTCATTGCTGAGAGTGTGTCGACACCTCCTATGAAATGTGCCGATGCACCTCTTTGATCGCCCTGAGACTGAATTTTATATTTAAGTGTGTCGACGCACTTTTTATACTGGGTTGACATCTCCAGTTGATCATTTTAGAAGACCTTTCTTCATTTCCTTCAAGTGCGTCGACGCATCTCACGGGATGTGTCAACACGACTGCTAGTTGCTAGGAAGACTCTCCTCTATTTCCTTCAACTGTGTCGACACACTTAGTGGGTGTGTCGACGTAGTTGTTGATAACCTTAGTAGGCTTCTGTCTTCAAGTGTGCATCGACACACTTAGTGACGTGCGTCGACGCACTTCAGGGGGGCTTTTTTTAGTTCTTTAACTGCCTTTGCTTGGCTTGGTGAAGCTTGTCATTCTTGATGCCAGATTTTGGGTGTCAACAAATACCCCCCACCCGTGGGTGGCGTAAACGAGGGACGAGTGCATGGGGCTCACGGGTGTAGACTCCATCTTATCACCTCACTTCATTTCATGGGTTGGTGAGCCGTTAATCCAGTGTGGAGCCTTTAACAGTGAATCCTGCGCAAGGATCATGCGTGATCCGACGTTACCTTACTGGTTGATCCGACACAGGAGATCACGTGATCAGGTGCACGGGGAATCACGTGATTTGGCGTAGGCCACGCTGGCTTGATCCGGTGTAGGGTTGATTCCTTACAGTAGTGAATCAGCGTGAAGCTCGTTTGAGATGATCCAACACAGCATGTTTGTTCGTTGATCTAGTGCGGCCCGTTTCTTCCTTGATCCAGCACGGCCTGATTGTTCGTTGATCCAGCACGATGCCTTTCTTTGGTTGATCCGGCTGCAGGGTGCACTTGTGGTAATCCGACGTGGGGTGTGGGCATGAACTGGCGATGTTAGATCTTTATGTGATCCAATGTCGGGTCCTTTTGTATTGATCTGACGTTGGCTTGACGGCTTGGTGTGGGCATGCGGCGTGACTGTAGCATCCTGAATTTAATGAAATCCCAAAATTTAATGGGGAAGAGGAGGGTACACATCTCTCCAATCGAGAGTTCTTAGTGCTTTCTTGCACACTCCGGCGCTTGTGCTACGCAAGCAGAGAATTGGATTGACGAGATGAACCGCATATTTGATGTCATCCAATGCACTGATCAAGAGAAGGTGCGTCTTGCAACTTTCCAACTCAACAAAGATGCTCGCACATGGTGGAAGTCGGTTCCGGCGCCTCCGGCCGATGCACCGCGTACATGGGATGGTTTTCTTACCTTGTTCCGTGCCAAGTATTTCTCGAAACATGTCAAAGAAAGGACGGCGATGGAGTTCGCTTCTCTTCACCAAGGGATGATGACGGTGGCAGAGTACGAACTACAATTCTCCAGGCTAGCACCATATGCATCTCATCTCATTAGTACCAATTTAGTGAAGGCCAATCGATTTATGGGGTCCGATGGAGGATCTGGCCGCCGCGACTGGCAGTGAACACGAGGTCCGAACCCTTCTTGCCCTCGCATAGCGTGGCGAGCTCGTCCACGAGTTCCGGCGGCAGGGCAACGGTCCGATTCGACAGCTTCGTCTTGGTGGCGCCCACCTCTCGCTGCCTGTCCGGCGACCACTTCAGCGCACGACGGATCCGGACGTTGCCGCCCTGGACGTCCGCGACGGTCAGCGCGACGGCCTCGCCCCAGCGAGCGCCAGTACCGGCGAGGAAACGAATGAGTGGGCGGTACTGCTCATCCATTCGTTGCTCGACGCTGGCGAACTCCTCGGGAGTCAGGATTCGCATTTCGACGGCGTCACCCTCTTTGCCGCGGGGCAATTTGATGCCCTTCACCGGGTTCTTCGG
This sequence comes from Amorphophallus titanum, assembly GCA_024336825.1. Classification (NCBI taxonomy): domain Eukaryota; kingdom Viridiplantae; phylum Streptophyta; class Magnoliopsida; order Alismatales; family Araceae; genus Amorphophallus; species Amorphophallus titanum. The sequence goes on along the minus strand of JANBPO010004458.1, from coordinate 5,850,022 downwards.
TAGATACGTCAGTTCCACGGCGCGGGTGAGCACCCCCGACAGGAGGCCGCGCTGATTCTCGAGCGACTTGAGCGAATAGGTCTCGCCCAGCTTGTTCACCGCCCTGCTGATGTGGTCCCGAGTGATGTGGTTCGCCGGCAACTTGCCGATCAGTGGCGACCACGTCCGGTCCCAGAGGCGTTGGTAGGAGACCCGGGTGCCTCGCTCGATGCCTGTCAGGTGCTCGATGTGATCGGCGGCCAGTTGGTCCAGGCTCGGGACGTCGGACTGCTGCTCCTCGGCGTACAACAAATCGAGAGCGCCCTGCGGCCCAACGGCGTCCAGCCACCTCGCAAAGTCGGCCGCCCGCTTCTTGCCGACCTTGGTACCAGGGAAGGTCTCCGAGGTCTGCTTCCCGTTGTATCGGAAGCGCACGCGGTACGACCCCGCCTTGGTGCATTCGACCTTCCTCATGACGACAGACTAAGAGCCGGGTGAGTATTTTTGTGTATCTCACCCGGCTCATCGCCCTGTTTCACGCGGTGCGCGAGGGGGGATTTGAACCCCCTTCGGGGTCCAGTGTCCATGGGCCAAAGTGCCTCTGACCTGCATAAACGCGGCCCTAGGTCTACCTAGTGGGGGCTTGTCGAGCGGTGAAGTGTGTACGCGGTACACGCATCCCTTCCTTGTCAAAGAGCTTTAATTAGTTAAACGGTCAAATGAAGACCGCCCAACATCAGCACAGTCCCATGAAGGCCGTTCAGCAACCTTCTACACACTTCGGTCACTAGCATTTCAACGGCTTTGGAGTGTCTGTTCCATACCACCCACGGTCAGACCTGGACCATTCTTATCCTTTGAACGGACCATATTGGACCATTTAGGTCGTTCTTTGTGTTCTGACCGAATTGCTTTAAGCAGTTTATCTCTAGACTGTGTTGGCCATGGGGCGGCCACTCATACGACCGTTCAACTCCCAGCCACACTTATTGTGTTCTTTTTGCATCCTCTCCACTCTAAGGTGTCTCGTTTCTCTCTCCCTCACTCTCCCGTGCCTCTCTAGGGTCCGTTGTTAGTAAAGTTAGCGTTCATCCACACATTCGCCCATTCATTCACACATTCATTTCCGTAAAGAAAATCAACAAAAAGAACATGTCATATCATAATCGTATCATCATGTACAAAGTCACCTCATGAGTACATCAAGCCTGTCCCTCTGGCCTATCGCTGTCCCCACCTCCCTCCTGCCTCTTCGATGGCGGGGCCATCGTAGAGCTAGTGTCCTCCTCCGCGGCGGCCGCCGGTGGCGGCATCGGAGCTCCTTCACCGGCCTTCCATGGGCGCCTCGACTGGTGCTTGGAGCGCATAGACGAGAGTGAATGAGAGTGAGTGAGGGAGAGTGGGAGAGATTGAGAGAGAGAGAGATGGAGGACGTGGGGAGTGGTATTCCTTCCTCTCCTCCATTGATTGCGGTGGAGGGGGCGGAGGAAGAGGAAGGGTTTTTATTTTTGAACCCGCCAGTTATTGAACGGTCTATCTATAGACCGTTCAGTCACTGGACGGTCTCATAAAGGACCGTTCGAACTGCAACGGTGCTATTCCTTGGAGCGGCCAACATGCGACCGTTAAGGTTATTGGACGGCCTCTTTATGGGCCGTTTACCTTTACCTTCACATTCAAAGTTACTTCTGCTTACACGGCCTGGAGAGGGCCATTCTGGGCTCTGAGCAGTCGTTCCTTGACGGGTCACGTGTTGAAATAATATTTTTGAGCCCTTCTTGGGTACAATTTTATTCAATAATAATAATGACATTTTCTTCATTGTGTTCTTAGCACGTAATAGTGTGTATATTGTAATGTGATGAAGTCCCTGGATATGAGCTGTGATGACTGGATCATAATGAGATTGTGATAATGAGATCAGTCATCTAGATGTTTATATTCTAAATATTCCTGGTCGTGGGATCTTCAAGAAGGGACATTGAAGATCCGGCTAGACCGGTGCACGTGGTGCTCACTCATGTGATGAGGGTGGTCGATCTCATAACCACCGGTGTGGTGACATCAAGGTACACGTGACAAACTGGCACACCCGGTGGGACCTTTCCTGTCTTTCTTCTTTCTGTCAAAGAAAGTTTCTAAACCTTCTTTAAGGTTCTGATCTCCCTCATCTTCCTCTTACAGGACGGGAAGAGGACACATCTCGCTGCTCACTTGAGAGCTCATTGTGCTTCGACGCACTTCTACATTCGTGCTACGCACCACCACCACCACCAACAACAACGGCGACGATGGCAGCTGTTACTTACGACCCCCAGGTCATCGCCAACCATGCCAGGTTCGGATACCTGGCGGCTCCCATTGTCTTCGGCGACTTCCCAGCGGTTGTCGGCTCGACCTTCTTCTTGGGCGCAGTGCCGGTGGCTGAAGTCAGTTCAGCCACACCTACTGCAGCAACCTTCGAGGGCTTCAGGCCCTCCGCCTCAGCAGTTGGCCGAGTCAGCCCGGTCAACAAGACAATTGATGAGGGTGTCAGGCCCTCCGCTTCATCAACTGGCCGGGTCCGCTCGGTCAACAAGCCAACCGTCGGGGGTGTTAGGCCCTCGGCTTCAACAATCGGCCGAGTTCGCTCGATCAACAAATCATCAGTCGGGGGTGCCAGAATCTCCGCTCCAGCAACTGGCCAGGTTCACCAGGTCAGGAAGACAACTGTCGGGAGTGTCAGGCCCTCGGCTTCAACAATTGGCTGAGTCCGCTCGGCTGACAAGTCAGCTCTTGGGGGTGTCAGGCCCTCTACTGCAGCAGCCGGCCAGGTCCACCTGGCCAACTTTCCACAGACCAAGGGTGTCAGGCCCTTCGTCTCAGCAAATGGCCGAGCTTTCTCGGTCAACCAGGTTACTGTGGGCGCCGCTCCTGCTCAACGGGGGCAACGCCGCCGCCGTAACAGCTCCAGTTCTACTGCGGCCACCCTCAGAGGTACTGCTCCTGCACAACGGGGGGCAGCGTCGCCGCCACAATGACGCCAAGCCTAGGGCAGGCATCACCAGCGCCGCTCCTGCTCAACGGGGGCAGCGCCATAGCCGCAAATATACACAGCCTGCAGCGGTGACATCTCGCTCTGGTAAGACTGAAATTGTCGGGGACATCCGCATCCGGCTCGATGGAGGCAAGCCGATCTTGCCACGGGACCGTCATGTCCCAACCATCCCCACCTCCAATCATTTCGAACTCCTCCGGCAAGTCCGGGAGGACGGAGCGAAAAAGAAGAGTCTCGTCGTACCAACGGCAACTCAGGGTCCCCTGCAGCGGCCCAAGTCTTGAGCTCCCCGGCCAAGGGCGAGGGACAACCCAATTGAGGAGCGTCAGCTCCACCTGAAGAAGATATACGTCACCAAAGAGCAGGACCGAATTATAAGGCGCGCAAGGGCGGAGGAGCCCTTCCGCATGTCGGATCTTCAACAAATGCGGAGTCCGACAAGCACACCCCTCCCCTCTGCAACCCATGACCTTCCCCCCTCCAAGTGCGTCCACAGCGACCCCAGCAACCCACGGCATCGTCCTTGTCGTCGACATTGAAGATTTTCCTTGTCCTGCTGCTCACAGATCTGTAGCAGAAAGTTTGGCCGAGTTTGTAGAGTCTACACTGACATCTATAGTGAGAATCTGGCCAAGCCCCCTTCTGTGAGTTTGTTCATCTCCGAGTCCTCTTCGCACCAGAGGTGGTTTCACACCATTCGAACCTCAGCACCAACCGCGTCAGGCATTTCCGTGTAGCTGCACTGTAACCACACTGGTTTCTGAGGACCTCTTGGCAACAGCGGTACCATCTTCCCCTGTCCGAATCGGCCAGAACTCCCTTCATGAGAGTTCCTCGTCTTCAAGTCGTCAACGATCCAGAGGTTGTCCCGCCATCTTTCGACAATGCCTCCACCCGAGGTGCCCGTTTTGCTGCGACTGCACCAGGTTCAGAAGTCTCTATCCATCAAGGACTAATAGCAACTTCATCGGCCCTGATACCCCATCTTCCACTCCATTTGGGCTAAGATGTCTTCTCCAAAGTCGTGACCCTCGACGATACGAAGCCAACACAGGTGGTTTCGTCTCATTCTGACATCGGCACAGAAGATTCCACTACGGCCATCGTAGACCTATCCAGCTGTTAACCCAAGAACCAGAAGCCAACCATTTCGGTGACCACAACCGACACGGTGATCCGACAGTGGCCAGCTTCTGAGGATACGTAGTTCCCTCTATCTTCTACCACGCCGAGTTGGTCCCGCCACTTTTGGAGTGCTACAGCGAGCGTACCAGTCATCGCACCTCGATCGCGCCAACCTGTCCAGCGAGAAAGAACCGCGCAGGCCCTCCACTGTGACCTTCCCTGCCTTCCAACGACCTCAGATCGGTGTCCAGATCACAGGAATTCTTTGGCATCCACTAGGCTTTGTCCAGGTGCTGATAGCACCTCGTTCGGACGTCGGAGCTAGGCATACGCTACGGAACAAGTAGGCATCATCCTGACAAGGTGGTGCAGATCGGCCGTTTGGATTCCTCTCCCCTTGTTCCCCCCCTCCTGCGCGAGGGTAGTGCATGTATTAATTGTCCCATCTCCATGTTCCCCCTCCCTGCATGGAGGCTTTCAATTGGTTGTACACACAGGTCACAGCCGAAGCTACAGCAACGCAGCATGTCCACCGGGTGCGCACGCTCCTAGCTCGCCCTCATCTCCAATCGGCGCTGGTCTTTTCAGACTCGACAAGGTATAGATCTGACCCTCGCTCCTTGGGCATTACTTTCTTAGTATCTATTCAACGTTCACGCCGAAGGTGAGGAGAGCTCATTCCAAATTTCCCAAACATTGAGTGTTGATCATTGCCGTGTGAGGATACACGCTCAGGAGTGAGCACGACCACAAGTGAACACAAGTCTGACACCTCTGAAACAAGGCAACGTCGCTTACGCCTCGCAAAGCAAGAGACACGACTGCAAGAGTAAACAACACCAAGAAACAAATCGACAAAAGTGACAGGCACAACCAATATCAGCTTTCACAAGGAAACATAGTCCTTTCAGCTGACAACCTGACGACATCATTGGCTCTAGTGCCAAAGGAGACAGGGAACACCAGGCACACAAGACGCCAATGACAATTACACAGAAAAATGACAATAAACTCCACAATACTGGACCACACATAGCATTAAGTCAGTCCTCACTCAGATATCATATCTGATCGAGTCACGAGCTACTCCATTAGGAACAGGAGCACAGCCAGCTACTGATGAAACAATGGTCCAGCACATAGACGCAGAATCATACGAGAATAGCATTTGCAAAAACAACCGCCAATGACAACACCTGCAGGATTCTGACTCTGAACAACACATAGAACCACGGAACACATTGCAAGTAGGGTCGTATCAAGGCACGCGACAGCTGAGTACACGACTACAGGGAGCGAGTCATGCATTAGGCCGGTTACCAAGGAAAGATCCACACGATTGAAATCAATCGTAAAATGACAAGAGACACCACAATCTCTGGGAACGCATCTCAAGGACTACGAACACGCCTCGAGAGCACAATACCCATGAGAATGAATATAGAATAAAGGGTACTTTATCAACAGGGAAGTCGACGATTTCCCCAACACTCGCAAATGCCACAGTAAAACTAGAGAAATGACTGACAACGGTATGGTCATGACAACGTCTAGGCACAAGCAGCTAGGACGGAGTCACATCGAGAAGAAGCAATTCTCTCGACTAGGCAGCATTGAACGAAAAGAATTCTCGACTCGTGGGTCATCAGCCCATACGCTTCCGCTGCGCACTCAACAATGCACGAAGGCATCAGAAAGAACCTCGGCCTTCACATCTCAGCACACACTAGGCATCATCGCAATCCCAGAAAATCGCAATGTAACACGCCTCGAGCACTGATCCAGCAGCAACCGAGCAGCAAAAGCCTAAGTGCAACAGAGAAGAGCACCAGCTTTAGCACAAAGCCCAAGGAAAAGCACAAATCTCGGCCTACCTTTACATCCTGAAAATGACAAATGAGCCTGACATCACATCGGCCGTTGGACACGGCACGACGAAAACACGGTACATAATGGCTCTCGACACAGAGAATAGGTGATGCGGGACGGACACGGGAGACCGACTCTAGGGACTACGGACCTCAGACTCTAAGTGAGACGCGACCAGTAAGACACCGACATGAGGGCTTGGGGCCCGACACTAAGAGATCCTAGGGCTAGCGTCGCTAACAGAAGGCAAGCTCACTCCCACGGGAGGAACCATATCTCTTGCCCTTGACCACCGTCCCACCCACTACCATGCATGAAGGTGATCCTCAACACATTCTAGATTTCTACACGTGGGACCATGAGATGAGGGAATCCATATCAAGGGGTCATACCTTCTTTGATCCATTTGACCCATTCCCTAGTGGACCCCTAAATCCTTCATATTCACATCACTTTTTCGAGAGAGTCCACTACCACACCCCTTCCCCACTGGCCAGGTCATCTACGCCCACTAAGCTCATACACTTGCGAGATACGCCATCATCTAGGGGAAGTACTCTTGACCTTCCCACATCCATATCCCTTATGCATGCATGGCCCACTTTAGGAGGTCTAGGACTTTCACATGATGTCACCCACCGGCTACGTCAGATGCATGCACGGCATATATTCGGGTGTCCTGGTCCGCCGTTGCACACATATGGGTCGGACTAACATTAGGTGTGTCTAGGGTCTTGTGTGTCTATGTACATCGAGTCAAGTCGGTTTGTATGCTCACGTTGTCAGTCCCTTACGGGTTCGAGACTTGTCGGACTTTGGGATTGGCTCTACGCCACATATCAGATCTAGTCACTTAAGGGACAAGCGATGATTCCTAGTGAGTCTTCGAGCCACCTTCCCTTCTTTGAGAGTAACCCCACCCCAGAGTGTCCACCTCTAGCCTCTTCCCATGGCAGCATGCGCATGTCGAATCTATACGGGATGAGTAGGTGTCGATTATTTGGAGTGGAGCGTACTCCGCGCTTCCAGGTTTGGTGACGGATCCACCGGAGCTACTCGAGCAGCCGCACCCCTTACTCGACGGAGTGAGCCAATAATCATAAATAGCACGAATATAATATGGACGTAGCACAGAATGCATAAGACGGGAATTAAACATGCATTTCTACAATTACCAAAGCAGCAGAGTGTAACGGACTGGGCCAAGGGCGTTATGCGACTATAACGCGCCTCCCCAGGGTCGTTATGCTCACCCGTGCACAAATTAAAACCCAGGCATGCAGACCATGACGCATCACCAATGGGGCGTCATGTAATGTACGACGCGCCTCATGCCACGCGTTATACTCACCAGAGAACTTTTCAAAAACACACAGATCATAACGCACCAGGACGAGTGCGCCATGTGGCTATAACGCACCAGGTGTGGTCTGTTAAAGTCACACGAACGTTAAAAACTCAAAAAAAAAACTCCACAGTTAAACCACATAGTATAACGCACCAGGAATGGGGCGTCATACTGGCCATGGCGGATTGGGACTAGTCCGTCATGCCCCACAACCTATCGACCTACAGGAAACCACGATAGCATAGCGGTCCTCGAGTGGTCCGCCATGCAATGCATAACGCACCCCCTAGGGTCCGTTAAGCGTATAACGGCCTTTAATTCCATTAAGAGTTAATGGATTGTAATTAATTAAGTTAAGAAGTGTTCCTAACTTAATGGGCTTGAAAACTAGACAGACTGTTGGGCCTAGAGGGTCACACACAATAGAGTAGTGGATAAGACGGTTAAGGATGGAATTTATAGACAAGGTCTGGGTTTTTGTGAAAAATGCCGGAGTCTATAAATATACACTAAAGGGAGAAACCCTGGCCCAAGCAATCAGGGTTTTCCCTAGGCTGCCCCCTCTCTTTCTCTCTCTCCTCACTGGACAGGGCGCCCCCCTCTCTCCCTCCTCCTCCTGCTGTGGTGGATGGTGCTGCTGAGGAGTGGCCAACGTGTGGAGATCGAGAAGGCGAATCCGTCTGATCCAACTGCTCGTGTGGATACATCTAGAGGCTGGACACTTGGACGGCTAGCAGCCCGACGAGCCATTGCTCAATCGTCTTCAGGCATCTGGGAATTAATTAATCCCGCAAAGGTATAGAATTGTTCTTCCTAAGCGGGTTCCCTCTGATTCGTTTTCAATTTTGATCGTCAGCAACGATCCACTTCTTAGGGTTTCGTTGTTTCCGCTGCATCTCTGATCGAAACCTAACACATGTTAGTTTGGGTCGTCCTCCAGCCCAATATCCTTCTTATGGGCCTCCTCCCCCTCCATCTGTTTATCCTTCTGCCCCTCATCTTGGGCCCTCTTCTTTCACTACCCCTACTCCATCTAGGGAGCAAGAATTGCTTGACAAATGGGCCTTCATGCAACAGCAACTCGATTTCCTTCAGAAGCGAGTTGGCCCACAATCTTTAGCGGATGTTCCAGTCCCTAGCTTTCAAAACATCTGATTCCCTCCACAGTTTGAGCTCCCCACTTACTGCAAATATGATGGGAACAGTAATCCCTTCATTCATGTGAGGGACTTTCTATATGAGTCAGCCCACTTCCAATATGATGATCACCTTATGGCGTATTTGTTTCGCCGCTCGTTGGATGGGGTTGCACTCTCTGCCGCTGGAAGATGCCAAGAGTTTCAAGGCAGTGAAAGACAAGTTCATTCAAAGGTTTCAAGACAGGGTTGGCCCGGAATATTCCTTTACAGATCTAGTGACCGAGAAAATGAAGCTAGATGAGGAGTTTGTTACATATGCAGACAGATGGAGACAGATGGCCGCCCGAGTGCCGGGCCACATTCCGGAGGAAGGGAAGGTCAAGTTATTGATTTCCAATGCTATCCCGACATTCTGAAATATCTTGGCCATGAATGACATAGCTAATATGCACCAACTATACAGCCGGGCACATTTTATCCAAACACAGTTCAAGGACTCCCCGATTCATTCACTCTTTGAGGCCCAAAAGCCCAAATACAACAAAAAGCCCTAGGGGCCCGTTACAGAAGGAGTCAATGATGGAGATGAGGGAAAAGACATGGATAATGGTCCTGTCCTTCCTTGGCTGAAGGTAAAAATATGACGCCTCAGCCAGACAGTGTTGGAGACAATAGAACTGCCAGAAGAGGAAGGCGTTGTGTGTAACCAAAGCCTAGTTACAAACATGCACAAAATGGCATAGGATGCCCCAGGAATTAGGGGAGAGGTCCCCTGGGTACCTACCATAGTAATGAAGGACTAACTTTGTGAAAGGATGCACGCGGAGATGGAAGCCTACCCTAAAGGATTCAATAAGAACACTAATGCTACCTAGAATACGACCCCCTAAACAATCATCGAAAGTTAGGAAGATGATATTGTAGTCAACGTGGATCTGAAAGGCTTCGTGAAGACCATGGACCACCCTATAGGCGACTAACAGCAGGGAGTGAGGATGAGTGGGATTGACACCCGAAGTGCTCGGGACATCGGCATGGCTAACCTCCACTTCAGTGGAGGATGCAGGGTCAGCGTGAAGGACCTTCCTGCGATGCGCCATTGGTCTAGGGACAGAGAAAGATTGAAGAATCCTTACCAGGGTAGGAGGAAGATGAGGAGTAGGCACCCAACACCCACAATGAATTCAAGAGAGGCAAGTAGGGTTTCCCCGATATCCTAGTGTCGGTATTTATAAGCTTCAAAGGCAAAGCAACTACTTCGAGATAGCACGAGGGAAAAAAGGGTGCTCATCACTGCCAAATACGACCGCCGAGCTCAGGCGACCGTTCGCGCTCGCACTCCCAGATGAAAATGGCTGTGTAATGATGACAGAGACGCCGCCTGACACCTCGACCAATAGTGCCTTGCACGCCAAGAAGGCAAGTAGATGGTAGGGCCCCCCTACCCTATTGATACGAGGAGATCCTCCTTGAAATTCCCCATTAACAGGCACATTAAGACTTCCTCTCAGACCCTGAAAGTGCTTGGTATCTAAGAGTGGGGGGCTAGTGAGGAGGGTAAAATCCATACGGCCCGTACACAGCCCGTTAGTGCCAGACCCATATCAGCCTAAGGTCTATGAAGTGCATAACAGACCCCCAACAGTCACGGCCCACGCCAGGCGGCCTAATAAGGCCATCCATCGGATTCACCAGACCATAAGGGACATCGACTAGGGCATATCAGATGTCAGATGTGATAGAGATGTATGCCCTTCAAGCAAATCACAAGTGTTGTGATGGCGACATTTCTTGTATAATTTTATTCAATAATAATGGCATTTTCTTCATTATGTTCTTAGCATGTTATAGCATGTATGTTATAATGTGATGAAGTCCCTGGATATGAGCTATGATGACTAGATCATAATGAGATTGTGATAATGAGATCAGTCATCTAGATGTTTATATTCTAAATGTTCCTGGTCGTGGGATCTTCTTTTTATAAACTCACGCGTGTGAACTCTCTCTCCCCTCTCGAAACTCACCCTCTCTCTCGTATCTCGCGCGCTCTCTCTCTCTCTCCTCGTTTCATTCCTTCATCCGTTCTGGGCCGTGGCGACCCCGGATCGAGGCGCAGGAGGTACCGTTGGAATCGACTTGACGCGAGGATTGCGCTAGTGCCGTTCTTTTCGTGGATCATCGACCGTTGGTTCAAGTCGGGTCGTGAGGCAACCCGGTGTCCCGTCATCCGTTCGCACGCTTTTCGAGGATTTCATCGCTATCGAGGTAGGGGGATGGACTCCTTACTTCACTAGGATCATTTTGGTAGCTCATGCATCTCCATTGATAGGCGTTTACCTCATTTTTTATGCATGAGATAATTTTGAGATTTTTAGGCTTTAATTACTTTGATAATTATTTAGGGGTGGTATATGTGCATGTTTGGGTGTGGCGTAGTTATGAAATCTTAACTATTCAACTCCTCCCACCTTTTTCCTTTTGATTTCTCGTCGATCTGGCTTGACCGGAGGGGAGTTTGGTATGAACTCGTCTCTCGCGTTTTCCAGATCGCATAACGGACCCAAGGGGGTGCGCTATGCATTGTATGGCAGACCGTTGGAAGGCCGCTATGCTAATGGAGTTTCAAATAAGTCGATAGGATGTGGAGCATGACGGACTGATCTCAGATCGCCATGCAATGTATGACACTCCAGTCAGGGTGCGTTATACTCTGTGATTTTCTGAGAAGTTTTCTGTGTTTTTAGCGTTCGGGTGACTTTAGCGGACCTCTCCTGGTGCGTTAAGGTGACATGGCACACTCGCAATAGTGCGTTATGTTCTGTGTTTTATGAAGGTTTGCTGGAGAATATAATGCATGGGTTAAGGCGCGCCATGCATTGCATGATGGATATGCAGCAATGCATTATAGTCTGCTAGCTCTGGTTTTTCCTAAGTTCGGGTAGGCATAACGGCCTTCGGGAGGTGCGTTATACTCCTTTAATGCCCCAAGCCCAGTCCGTTATACTCTGCTACTTGGGAAGTGTTAGAATTACATATTTCTTGCTCCGTCTATATTATAAATGTCCTATTTTATGATTCATGGCTCGCTCTACAATCCTGATAGAGTGCTTGGACTTTCCAGGTGATAGAACCACTAGATGTATCCCTAGACATTGTGGATAGTCGACCCACTTGGGAGTGGTGGAGGGGCATACCCGTTAAGCGGCTTAGCTAGTGCCGTGGACCCTAGGTCCGACTGTAGCGCTCTATAGGGAGGGAAAGCTAGCTGGAGGCCTGGCCTAGGCAAAGGGTCAGTGTGTGTACACGTGGTCAGAGGCGAGAGCTGACACTGACGAGTGTTACTCTGACTAGTTCTCGGTTGGTACGGTTTGGTTTGTCGTAACAACAACTAACCGATGGTGGTAGTGACCTATGGGCCAATCATCATTGCCACCCATGCCAGGTGCGGATACCTGGCAATGCTGATTGTATTAAGCAATTTTCCTCTAGTTGTCAGATTTGCTCGACTTCTTGGGTGTCACTCTCATTGCCATGGAGTAGCCTACAGTGTCGACCACCCGAGCGGGCAACCAGCCCAGGGCTTCTGCAGCACCAGCAACCCGCGTGGGCATCAAGCCTCGAGTCCCAGCTCCATCATCTCCCAGCCCCAGTGTGAATCATAGAAATATATATGGGTGAAAATATGATATGAGGGTGGAAAATGCTAAGAGGAAAAATTGTGATTGCCAAAGATCGAGGACCTCAAAGGATACCTCTTCCTTGTTCACCACCTAAGGCCTCCACTGTCTCTGTAACCCCGAAACCCACTTTGCCTATCTATACACCTTTACCCGAACTCGTGACTAGTCCTTGGCAGGACTCACCTATTTTTGCATGCAAGCTGATCCCAGTCGCTTCCGAGCAAGGGGAGAAGCCCGACGTGTTTGAACCTCCGCTTACCCTTCCATTAAAACTCTACATTACACCTCCATTGCTCATCAAGCTTACTGTCTTCGCTTCACCTTCCTCTACCACTCGGAGTGGGCATATTGTTGCAAGCACATGTGCCAGGGATATCCAAGAACCGAGCAAGAAGGGCTTGACCTCAGCTATGCCATTCAAAATTCAAGATTTTATTTGCCGGATGCCGATCAATGTTCTTATGCCAGGCATATTTGAGAAGTCTCCTTCAAGGGTCACTATGATAAATTCTCCCAAATTGATGCCATATTGATCCTTTATTAAAGTCACCTTATTCATTGGTCGATGCTCTTTTAATGCTCTCATTACCCATTGTTCCATCGTTATACGACTCCCTTGTCAAACGAAGGGGTTCTTTTCCCATATTGCCATCACACATGAGAGCTCATGGGCGCTAATCCCATCTATTGAGCCATCTAGCCGGGCACTCTCCTTGCCATGGAGGGGTGTGCATTCTTTTGCTAAAGGGCCTTCCACCAATTCATTCACTCCTTATTCTATTCCATCCAAATTTTCCTCTTTATGGGCCACTCCATGGGTGAAGAGGAAGATCTCATCTTCTCATCCCTCGTATTCTTCACATTCTTTGCATTTCATGCATCCCTCACATCTGTTGCATTGCATTCGCATGCATTTGCATTCCTTCTTCCCCAGGTTTCCAGACCTGTATCTTCCCCGTCTTCCGGAATCTCTGGAACTCCTGCATTTCCCATCTTGTTCATCTTTATCCTCGGGATCTTTGGGTCCCTTTACACTTCCTGGGCATTGTGCCCCCTCCAATCTTCCCTCAGGGCATCGCGCCCCTTTCCAACTCTTGCATCACGATCATCCGGCGCTGCTGATGCGCCTCTTGTTTCTTCAGCCACGCGAACGTGTTCTCTTTCAGTTTCGGCTTGACCTCGGCTCGGGACGGGCCGAATTGGCTTTGCAGACCAAGGCCGATGTAGGCGAGGGCGTCGACGAAATCGTCGTGCAACCCGTTCGGGAAGCCCAACATCTCGTTGACCGCCTTCTCGGTCCACCACGACACCTTAGGAAATAATACCTTACCCATCGCCGCGCGTCCAGCGATTGACTGCGCGCGGGTCTGCTTGTCGGCCGATGGCGTGACCTCTACCAGGTTGATGTAGGTTCCTGTCTCAAGCATGCGCTTGCGCAGGAACGGACCGATCGACTTCGTGATGTGACCGCGTTCGGCCCACCACAGGAGCGGGCGCTTGTTGCCACCGGCCATCGCCAACATGCGCTCGACCTGAACGTCTGGCCCCATGCGCTCCCAAACGACATCGAGCACGTAGATGTTGTCCTGCTTGTCGATGCCAACCTTGATGAAGCACGACGGGTCGTTGCGCTGCTTCTCGCCGACGGCGTGGTCGCTGGCGCAGTAGTAACGGAGTTCGTCGGGCAGCGGCGTCTGCGTGCCGGTTCCGTAGTACTGGATGTTTTCACGCCGAAAGAGCGTTCCGTCGGCCACTGTAGGCGATTGCTGATAGAGCGCTGCGAAGCCGAGCGGGTCGAGACGCTGCTGGCTCTCCAGGAAGTCGAGATCGTAGCGCTCGGGCCAGAGCGGTTCGCCGCGCTGGCGCCCGAGCGGATCGTCATCTTCGGCGATTGCCGGCAGGCGAATGATCTTCCACTTCTTCGCTTCGATCTCGTTGTAGCAGGGATTCTCGGGGTCGGTGAGACGGCCGATGATGTCGTCGGTGTGCCAACGCGTCATCGTGATGCACACAATTTTCTTGCCCATGCGGCGGGTCATCGCGACCTTGGTGAACCAGTTCCACGCCTGGTCGCGGATGGCCTGCGATCGGGCCTCCTCGTGGTCCTTGTAGAGATCGTCGACCAGCAAGGCGTGCGCACCGCGGCCTGTCAGCGCGCCGCCGCGGCCGACGAAAATGGCGCGGCCCCCGGCCGTTGTCTCAAGGTTGTCCTTAGCGTTGCCGCCGGGTCGCAGACGCAGGCTCGGGTAGACGAGCCTGAACTGAGGCGTCCTGAGTATGGCGCGCGTGTCGGCGCCGAACTCCTGGGCGAGAGTGTCGGAGTAACCGGCCACCGCAACGTTGTGGTCGGGGTGCATGCCGAGATACTTCGCCGCAAGGCGCTTCGTGGCCATCTCGGTCTTACCGCAGCGAGGCGGCATGCAGAATATTAGCTGCACGCACGGCGACCCGTCGTCGAGCGTGAGTTCGCCGGCGATGAGCTGGTCGAGCACCGCGGCGATCTCCTGGTGGAACTTCGCCGCCTCGTACTTCGACTTGTGCGGGTTGTCCGGGTCTTCTGGATCCGGCATCGTGAATTCGGTAAACTTCAGCAGACTGGACCGCGCCGCAATGGCGGCTTGCTGCCGCTCGAGCAGCGCGATCTGCTCGAGCTTCTTAGCGTCGTCGATCTCCTGCTGGCGAGGATCGACCCAATTATAGCGCTTGCCCGTCTTCGGGTTGATGCGACCACTGCCGGACATCAGCGGATTTCGACCTCCGCATGGCCGCGGCTGCCTTTTTCGACGTGGTAGGTGTAGCTCTTCATCGACCGGCCGGAGAGGAAGCCGTAGGAGGCGTGGAAGGCGTCCTGGGCGACTGGAGCCCGGTGCGAATAGACGTGGACGCCGCCGACTTCTTTCTCGGAGTCGTGGTGGATGTGGCCGGTGTGAAAATGCCGCGTGAACGTCTCCGACCAGTCCGCCTTACGG
>JANBPO010004458.1:3760570-3935313 GCA_024336825.1 Amorphophallus titanum | reverse complement strand
TTATTCCTGTTGCACTCGGTTCTACATTTTGAGTAGGACTCGCCTTTAGCTACTTTGTATTGCAGCTTCTCTTTTTACGAGGTGGGGGTCTGAGTGATACCAACTGAGCCTTTTGTTATGAGGCTCATTCCCTACGCTTTTCGCGTTTCAGGTGAGGTAAGGCTTCAGAGGAGCGCGTCAAAGGCTCCACATGGTTCTAGTGCCCAGGGTTAGTTGCCAGTTGCGAGAACTAGGGTGTGCCCTGTGTAGTTGTACTTTTCCCTCTTTATTGTACTAGTTGTGGACTACTATTGTGTTATTTAACTGTTGTTATATTGTGGACCATGTAATTTACTTAATGTTAATTCTATTTCCTACTTATTCATGTTAATTGTGTAATCCTGTAATTATTTTAGATTCTCGTGTACTTCCACACTATCCATTTAACCCTTCCAAGTCTTCAGACTCGTGGGTGGCAGTTCGAGATTCAGATTATCGGGCCTTTTTCGATATTCAGATCTCGGGTCGTTACAAAGAAAGGATGGGTTTTTGGGGAAGTGTGACACTTGGCATGTGAATACCCAGTCTTCAAGTTCTTCTAGGTGGGTTGTGTCAACCGGGGGAACCAATGACATGGTGAGTTCCTTGATTGGGGCTGAGCAGAGAGAGGCATGCAGTTTGTCCCCAAATATGGGTGTTGGGCTCAATGGACTTGTGGGGGTGGGTGGTGATGTGTGGTTGACAGTGGAGTAGGAGGGGAAGGAGTTAGGTTGGTGCCATGGTTCCCACTCGGTGGGATCAAGGGGATCAAAGAAAGTGGGGCGTGGGATGGTAAGGTCTTCCTCCATAAGCTCCCACATCACAAGTTCCTCATCGTGTGAGGGGTTATCTCTAAGTGTGGAGCGAGAAGGGACATTGGCCTCAATGAGGTGGCTTGACTTCCTACCTGAGACAACAAGCTCCAGATTATGGATAAGTTTGGGCTCCTTGGGGATAGGGAGGAATAAAAGGAGGTCACTAATGTAGCAACCCATGGTGCAGACTAAGGTGATGGACCCGACACATAGGTGAATGAGGTCAAGGCTCTTTGGTCAGTCAGTCCCTAAAGTCAACATGCCAGTCAGCTCAAGTTCCCATTCTAGGCCCTTGATAAGATCATTCAAAGTCTCTACATGGGAGTAGGATTGGATGGTGGTGTGATGGGAATTGAGGGGCACCAAAGGAAGGTTTTGCACCATGGGAGGACAAGTAGGGGCCATGATCAAACTCTTCTCTAGCCAACTAACAAGGGGCCCACCTAAGATGAGTTCACCCCCAATTAGGGTGGATGGTGTAGATTGGAGTTCAAGATGCGGGAGGAAATGTGGTCCTTCCTCCCTGGCTTGGGCATGGGTCTCCCCAAGGGTAGGGAGAGGGTTGGAGGTGCTCCCCATTTCAATGTGGTCGGGTGTGTGGGTTACGATATCCTCGTACTCCTTGGCCAATTCAACGGGGCCCTCATAAATCTCAACGGTGGCCATGTCTTATTTTTGGAGGGTGGGGTGCTCTTCGTCTATGAGTAAGACGGGGAGGTCTTGGGCAGGTGGGACGGTAGCGATTGAAGACAAACAAAACACACTAGAAAAATTTATGCAAGGAAAATCCAACCTAAATACCATTCTAGGTATGAGGGTGAATTTCAACAAAGAAGGTTTGGGATACAATACCACCAATAAAAGGCCCTTTGAATTTAAGACTGTAACCTTCTGTTCAGAGAAGGGAAAGGAGAAGTTGGACAACCCATCTAGCTTAAACAGTAAATTCCAAGAATCTGTGATAACAAACTCCATTCCATCAAAAAACACCAACAAGAATGTTCATGCTAAGACCACAATGCATCAAAGCAGCAAGACTACTGCTTCAAGGAATCCCAGCTTTTACAAAGCTAATACAACTCAATATCATGGGATGCATCGAGGTAACAACTACTATGCATCGACGCAGTGGACACAGAACAGGTGGCCCAACCAAAACAGAAAATGGTATCATCATACATCAAATTGGGCACACTATGATAATTCACAGAGAAATTGGAACAAATCCTTCTACAATAAGAATCGAACTCATCAAAATCAAATGACTAGTTCCAATAAAACCTTTGATGCTGAAAATAAAAAATCTGTTCACAGGAAGGGAACCAGGCAGATCTAGATTCCTAAGATTGTCTTGGAAGGAATGAGTAACTTCTTTAGACCCAATCTCTCCTGGGTTCCAAAATTCTTTTGTCTGAATTGATTTCAGGTTGGTCTGGCAGCCGAGCATAATAGATAGTACTTGGACAGTAGCTGCTCCAGGCACATAACAGGTGATCGGACAAAATTCAGTAAGTTGGACATGAAAGTAGGAGGTCTGGTCAAGTTTGGAGGGAAGAATAAAGGTAAGATCATAGGAACAAGTATGATTGGTAAATCTCCTTCAAATGTCATTGAAAAAGTCTTGCTGGTAGAAGGTCTTCAGCATAACCTGCTTAGCATTAGTCAGCTATGTGACAAGGGTCACAAAGTAGTATTTGATGATAAAACATGCAAGATCTTTGAAATTAATTCTGACAAAATCATGTTCATAGGACACAGAGTGAATAATGTCTACATTGTAGACCTTAATGAAAACTTAGAATCAAATCTTTGTTTATCAGCTGATTTAGATAATAATGTTTTCAACTGGCATAGACGTTTAGGGCATGCTACTTATAGTACCTTAAATAAACTGGTAAGCCTCCTTCTCTGTCCGTACGGTTGAGCTCTGGCGTAAGATCCATGGCCGATTGAGCAGCGATCATGGCAACTACAGTGACGGGGGAGCCTCCCCCGACCGCTGCTCCAACAAATATAGCTCCTCTTCAGGCTTCTCATCCTCTGGCCATTGATGAATCTCACCATTCCTATGTCCAAATTCTTTTGGCGTCTCAGCAAAAATCGAAGACTCCCATTCCTGTGAAGGCTCCAGGTTTCACTGATCTTGGAGGGTCGACATCTTTCTCCTCTCCGCTCTCACTCGCAGGTCGACATCTCTCTCCTCTCTGCTCTCACTCGTAGGTCAGCGTCTCTCTCCTCTCCTCACTCTGAGTCGGCATCTCTCCCTCACTCTAAGTCGGCGTCTCTCCCTCACTCTGAGTTGGCATGTCTCCGCTCTCTCGTAAGTCGGTGTGTCTCCCTCTCCTCACCGCCCTCTCGTCAGTGCGTCTCTCCCGAGTAGGTTGGTTGGCATTTGCATTTCATACATATATTCATTCATGACAAAGAGAATCAACAAAAACAAAACAAACCATGCTATGTCATATCACGTCATCATGTACAGGTGTCTAGAGTACAAAATCAGGCCGCTCCCTCTGGCCTGTCATTGTCCCCTCCTCCCTCTTGCCTCTTCGATGGTGGGGCCATCGCAGAGGTCACACCCTCCTCTCGCTCTCGACGACGACGTCAGTCGTCCTCCACGTTCCTCTGCCACTCAGAAGAAGTGGCTAAGTACCGCCTGGCAGAGCCGTGCGTGGAGTGGCTACCACTCGGGGCCGCTCGACTGCTGCTCGCCCTGCTCTGCTCTCGAAAGCCCTCCACCACGCCCTCTAGCTTCGTCGCCTCGAGCCGAGCGTGATCCCGCTCCTCCCTATATCGCTCTGCCTCCGCAGCTCTGGCTCGGAGTCTCTCCAACTCAGCTCGGAGGAGCACCGTCTCCAGTGAATCCGTGGGCCGGCTCTGTGCCAGCTGCTGTCGAAGACGGGCCACTTCCTCCTGTGCCGCGACCTGGCCCCGCTCTGCCTCCTCCCTCATTCGGACACTCTGCTCAAGCTCGCCCCGTAGGCGAGTCGCCTCCTCCCTCGCCCTGGTACTCTCCACCAGGGCGGCTGTCAGCTCTGTCACCTTCCTGCATTCATCGTCATCATTAGTCAACTGCATTTAAAATATAAGCATAATTCACATGGGAAAGTGTAGTGGTTACTTACCCGCTCAGAGAGCGCTGCCTCGGCCCGAGCCACCATCCGCCGGAACTCTGCCTCCCGCTCTGCTCGGTCAGCTGGAGTCTGTGCTGAAGAAGAAGAGGGAGTGTCTGCCCCCTACCACTGGGTCTCCTCCCCTCGCTGCATCCAAGAAACTCCAGGGTCAGTCATCTCATTTAATATTATAATAGAAGTGCATAATTTAGAGTTTAAGTTTAGGAAAGTCACTAGTAGGGCCAAGGCCAGTCGAGCCTTGTCCTGCTCCCTGATCGTGGTAGTGAGGAGCCCCTGTAGCTCTGCAAGCCGTCCCTCAGGGTCAATCTGCATTTAGGAAGTCTAAGCGTCAGTGCATCATCATATAGAAATCATGAACATAAGTTTAGAAGCCGTACAGGTCGGTGGGCACCCCGGAACACCTGGTCCCGATAGTGTCTGGCGTCCTCATGGTAAGCCCATCCACCTACTCCCAGGTGGGACCAGCACACGCATACTGGTAGGCTACGACTAGTGGAGGGTTGCTGAGAGAGTAGGTTCTCAATCCACAGAAAACAATATCTCGACCAAGCACAAGGGTTGCTCCTCGCACCAACACTGTCGCACGGTGACCATGGTCGGAGAAGAAAGCGGGACTGCGAACCACCCGGTGCAGCCCAGAGCCTGACGGACCAACCCTGGTGCACCACAGGCTCTAGTGGACAAACACTGGTGTGCCACAATCACCTGACAGACTAACTTAGGCACGTTAGGCGCTTGGTGTGAAAACCGCTATAATGCGCCTTCCTAGGTGCGTTACAACACCTGACGGACCTAAACATGTGCGTCAGAACACGAGAGGAACAAACTATAACGCACACCATTAGGGGAGTCACAGTCCCTAACAGACCACCACTGGTGCATTAGGCCACGGAACGAAGTTATCTATGACGCACTCCCCTCGGGGCGTCACAATCCCTAACGGACCACCGCTGGTACGTTAGGTGGAAAGGAGGTGTCAGCCCTGACGCTCCTATAGAAACACGGTGTCTCGATTAGGCGTAACATGAAAGTCTAGAACACGAGAAGTCACCCAGACTCTCAAACCCACAGGCATGCTAACTGAGATAGCACGGTCCTCCCGACACCCTCAAAACATGGACACAGAACCCACGGGTGTCTGGGGCATTCAAGACACAAGTCGACCACTGGGTCATAACTGGGTTGACCAGGGATCCATACAACATGGAACGAACACGACGAACACGAAAACTCACCTCAGCGTAACACAGCGCCTGGCGATCTAACATTGGGCCGTCACAATCTGTAACGGTCCAAACCTCGATTGCCATAACAACTCTGATGGTCCAACACAGGGCCGTCAGAAGAACAGGGGACCCTGGCTCTGATGCACCCAGCTTGGGGCATCACAGCCCTAACGCACCTATCCAGGGGCATTAGAGGAACATGCCACGTCAATTGTGACGCACCTATCAAGGGGCATCACATAGCTCTGACGCGCCTTCCTCAAGGCATTAGACGACGGGCAGCGTCAACCCTGACGCTCACAGAGAGGGGCGTCATAGTGTTGTAACGCGCCTACCCTGGTGCATTACAATGCACAAGCCACCAATAGTCAAAAAACATGAGAACAGATGTAACGGTCGAACCCTAGGCCACCACAGCATGTGACGATTTATCGTGAGGCCATCACATGACTGGGGGACCTGTCGACACTACAGGGACCTGTAACGCACCCTCCCAGGGGCGTCACAGACTGTGGCGGTCACTGGAATGACCGCCACAGCGTCCCGGGCACGAAAACGGTGAATCAACCCAAAAATTCAACTCCACGCCCCGATCATCCACGGATAGAACATCTCTACCCGTGATTACTATTTTCCATCACTTCCATGGCACTCGCTCCATCCTTTATCTTCCCCATGATCCCTTCCATATGCAGGAGTTCCTTGCTCTTCTCGATGATCCCTTCCATATGCATGAGTTCCTTCTTCTTCCTGATGATCCCTTCCATATGCAGGAGTTCCTTGCTCTTCCCGATGATCCCTTCCATGAGTTCCCTATTCTTTGACCGATGTTCCCTTCCATGTGCATGAGCTCCTAATGGCTCTTCCCGATGATCTTTTCCATGTGTTTGTTGGTGAGGATCGCGAGGGCCTTCCTTGCAACTTCTCCCTTGGCCACCACCGGCGAACCGTTGGACGAGTGCACCGTCCACCTGGAGGAGGAGGAGGAGAAGATGGAGGAGAGTGTGGACATGGGCATGCTAGAGGTTCAGCTGGGGGAGCAGGCAGTCTCACCCTTCTCCTACTTCATGCAGGCACCTGAAGAGTTCTTCGGAGAAGGCCAGCTGATCACGGCCATGGAGGGAGAGAAAGACGAGGAGCCCTTGCCAATCTCCCTCTTCAGCCAGCCCCCCGAGGAGTTCATGGGTGTCTAACTTCTCTCACCGATCAACCAATAAGAACTGGACGAAGGAGGGCCGCATTAGCTAGCGTACGTATACGTCGAGACGATATCCGTCTGCGAAGCTGATCATGTCTGCAAGATGCTCAGCTTGCATGGTCCACTCCCCAAATCCGGGAGTTGCCATTCCCTCAACCAGGACCAGGAACGCTGCCAGTTTCCCCAGCAGAACCCAAAGATGACATCTTTCTGGTGAAACCAGTCAGACCCGGACACGATGATCCAAAACGACGAAGAGCATAGGAGAACAGAGAGTTCAACGCCAACCCATTATGGCTAGGGCCTATGCTAGAGAGTGGAGGGTGGGAGTATAAACATAAATCAACTGACGCTTTTAGAGAGGAGACACGGGGGTGCCGAGAACAAATCTGCGCTCCGTAGAATAGGAAGAGGGAGCGTGAGGCCACTCTACGTTGGTTCCAGAGGAGAATGCGGCGTCCATGGCTCCCCCATCCCATGTTGTTGCCTCCATAAGAGGAAGGACTAGAGGAAAAAGGAGGCGTCTCGCTACTCCACTCCCTCTTGCGGCCACCGCCGCCGAAGACATCTTTGTCCCCGGAAGCGCGGAGAACAGACTCCCCGTGGGGGTGAGAGAGCGATTCAACGGCCGTGAGCCGAACCGGTTCAAGGGAGGAATTCCAAGGGGGATATGAAATTCCATGGTTCCAACTTCCAACTTTCAACTTCCATCCAAAATCCAAGTGATCGTGTCCAATGTTGCCGAATACAAAATTTGAGATCAATGTTAATCTCGTCATATATTTTTATCAAATAGTTGTTGAGATATGGTTGCCTCTAAGAGACCATTCAGTCCCATGGAGCAGCCCTTGGGTGAGCGCGCTAGGTGGTGAGTCCATGGTGTTATTGGTTAACCTTGGTGGTCTAACCCTTGGTCCGTCTGTCCGTGTAACAGCTCCTTCTTGGGCCACTACAGTTTGTTTGTCCTAGGTCCGTGTCTTAGGGCGGCATGTGTGGCAGTTCTTGTCTAGACCGCCGAGTCCGTATTGTGGATTATTGTTGGACCGCTTGGTGGTTTGACTGGGTAGGTCTGTTCGAGGGTTGACTGGGTGTGCGGCCATGTTGTTGACTGCCACAGTTACCTCGTAGCCTAGTCTATGACCGCCAGTGTCCCTCCCTCTATGTGTGTAGCAGCTTCTTCCTTGACTGCTTGCATTGTCTAGCAGCCGAGTGATATACCGCTTGCGTTTAAGAGGATGGTTTACCAGTGTTTCAGTTTATGATTATCTTGGCTTGTCCTCGTGGTTTGCCCGTTGTCCCATGAATGTCTATCGACGTCCTATGAGGGATACGACCATGTTATAAGGTAGCCAGGAGTGTCTATGCTTTGAGTAATGTTTTGTGAGTCGTTGTCAGGTTCTGGTCAACCCGGTGTGACCCAGTGGTTGACAGAGGACCTTGTGTGTGTCTTGACCATTTTGGGTAGCTCGAGACGTGGTACTGGACGCCTTGTGGTATCGTCTTACCTCGATCTATGCTGAGGGTCTTGGTGTTCCCTCAGGTCCCCATGAGTCGTTTCATGCGATTGTGTCATTTCCTCTGGCTTAGGATTAGACTGACTTGTGGCGTGTCTCCGCCATTGTGCGACGATCTTGCCTCTGAGTCACGAGACTCAAGGATCGTGCGTTAATAGGTCTAGTTGCCTTGTGTTTAGTCTGTTGGCCAATTTTGTACTGCCTTAGTGCTTGTAGTACATGTGACAGTGCTTGTTTAGCCTGTCTGTACTCTAGCACTTGTGTTTTGGGAGTCTGTGTCTAGTGAGCCTCCACCAGTCGTAGCCTGACGATACGTTTCAGCGTGTCAGCCCACCTGGGAGTGGTGGTGTGGCAGTTCCCGAGGCACGATTTTTAAGTTAGTTTTCATGGGCTTCCTTGCTTGGCAGTAGCGTCCGCTGGGGGAGAAACTAGCTAGAGGCCTGGCTCATAGCATTGAGCTTGTGTGTGCACATGTGGTCAGGGGCGTTTGGACAAACGCTGACGGGCGTGACCCTGACTAGTCACTCATTACTGTAGTTCCTAGTTCTGTTCAGACAATGTCTCAGTCTCTGTCGTGTTTCCGACATCGTAGATGGACACTCGAGGCGCAACATAAGACGTCAGTGGGTGCAGCTGGCTGTTCTTCTAGTGAGGAGGTGCTTCCGTCACGTGACACGTGACTCTCGTGTTTCTCACACGTCGTGAATTTTCTGTCTGTCCCCAGGTTCCCAGACCCGACCCCTGACCACTATAAAATCCAACATAAATCCATACCTCCATAAAATCCTTTATAAAAAATATCATCATTTTCCTTACTTCAATCTCCACAAGTTTCATGAAGGGTGCAACACCCAGATCCGCCATCTACTCCACGGTCAACCTAGGTTCTTAGGAAACTTCCCTTTCCACCATATCTGTCCCTGCCCTGAGAATCATAAGCTTCTAAATTCAGTCACGGCCAGCACAGAACATTCAAAATTCCTTTCTTAGCTTGGGGTAGTAGTATTCTGAAAGAGCTTTCCAACGCCACCAACCCCGCATCGATCCAACGTCAGTGCTGATCGTAGCAACAATTCTCGCCGGGTCGCGCGTAGTAGAACAGCGGTTCCAGTTCGTGGACGGCACCCGACGACCACCCCCGAGGTGGCCACCTCGCCTTCTGCGAGGCCAACCAGCATGCCCCCACCCCCGAGACCGCTCAACCAGGAGTCTCCGATGCAGCAGTAGCCTTCTGCGTCCCTGGTCCACCAACCAAGATGTGGGCCCCATGAGTACTAGCATGTGCCATCGTCAAAACGGCCCCGAGTGCTGCTCGTCAACCCGAGCGCGTTACTCCCAGATCCTGTATGTGGCCCTTTACCTCCTTGCGTGGAGTGGGCAGAAATCATCACCTTTGTAATTATTATTCATTACTGTACCAAGAGTATGGGTTTGACCGGGATCATCTTCCCCACGCCCGACGCTTGGACGTACACCCACACCCCCACTTTAGTTGCTCGCTTTTCTAGTATAGGCTCTTGATGCCGCTGCTTGTGAGCATGTTAGCCACCTAGATCATTGTAGTTGATCACTGCTGTGAGTTGTGAGTGTGAGACCCATCCCGTGACTCGTTCTGAGCACGAGAGTGAGCCAACCACCCAAGACTCAATGTCGATTTCTCAACCATGTAGATCAACTCGTTTCCCTCACTGGGGATGATCGTGAGCGAGTGCTTCTTATTTCGGGACATCTTTGTCCCTTCGGGAACCACGTTAGGTGATGACTTTATCATGTAGTTGCTGGTCTCGTCGATCCTCTAGTCGCGTCATCTAGTAGAAGTCCAAGAAATGCGTCCACACCTCGAGTCTCATTGTCGTCCCACATCAAGCAGCCTTCGCGGAGCTCACAGAGTTTACAGTGCCGATAGTCCATCAACTTTTGCCTCCTCTTGAATCATCCAGCTCAGTGCTATCTTCCTTTTCTTCCAGTCTTCCCAGTCATTCCATGGCGGATCAACATCTCGAGGCCGAGGGGCAGGAGGTTGAGCGGGCCCCATGTGATGCGGGACGGACCCGCGAGACGACCTAGGACTCTAGGCAAGCTCGGACACGTCCCACGCGAGGGAAGCGATCGAGTCGACAGAAAAGTAAAGACGTACCAGAAAGTCGGGGGAAGCCCGACGAAGGTACCAGCTGGCCACTACGAGCACGTAACTCCAAGAACTGCGGAAGCAGAACGAACAACGACGGTGACAACCACCTGAAAAGCAGGGGTGAGCCTCGTGTCACTGGCTCAGTAGGGGTCACGCGGATCCCCACTGAAAAATATGCAGTAACACGCTAAAACAGCAGGTAAACAACAGGTAAGCAATAGTAGTAGTAAAGAAGGAAACTAAAGTACAAGGCTGTAAAGAAAAGGGATGTAGGAGTAAGGAGCAAGCTAAGAGCTGGGGAAGCTAAAAAGAAAAAGGAAAGAGCCGTACCGAACAGGCGCTACTGTCGAACTAACCTCAGCTCCCTGAACTACTCCAAGCAATGACAGAAGGGCAGACTCTGATCTGACAAAGTCAGGAGTTACCGATCCATTGACAAGACGCTAGGCCTAACGCGAAGACCTGCAAGAACAACAAGAAAATCTAGGAAAACCTAGACAGACTCAGACCCAGACGACACAACTAGAACATCATGCACACTGCCCCATACACGACCGAAACGTCGTGCAGGCAATAGACACTGACCTCGGGAAAAGCCAAGAGAAGGCCAGCCCAGAATTGTCAAGACGCATAAGAAAAATCGAGAGTCACATGCCACGTGACTAGAGTGCCTCACCACCAGAAGAACAGCTAGCTACGTCCACTGATGTCCTATGCTTCACCTACTAGCGTCTTGTCCACGTCACCTACCGCAAGGACTAGGTCGAGACAAAGACACTGCTAGAATTAGAATAGTACCATAACGTGAGTGACTAGTCAAGGTCACGTCTAACGACGCAAGTCCAAAGCCCCTGACCACATGTGCACACACTGGCCCACTTCCTAAGCCAGGCCTCTAGCTAGTATTCCCCCTCTGAAGGACGCTATGGTTGGACCGGGGGCCCACGGAACTAGCTTAAGAACCGTAAATTGGGAAAGTGTCCCGCTACAAGAGCCGTCACGCCAAAGCGTGTCATAAGACTACGACTAGTGGAGGCTCACAAGACACAGATGTGGGGATCTCTGTTCCTGGCAATGCCTACAATAGAGACTCAAAACACAAGTGCGAAAGTACAGACAGGAAAGAGAGCACTGTCACATGTACTTCGAAGTAGTAATTGCAGCACAGCCACTGCCGACAACTCAGGACAACGCAACTAGACCTACTCACGTAACGATCCTTGAGTTAAACGACTCAAAGGCAAGATCGTCACTAACATTGGAACAAGCCTCTGAATCGGTCTAAACCTAAGCCAGACGAAATAACACTCCGCAGGAAATGACTCACGGTGACCCGAGGGAACACCGAGAACCCTCAACACATCTGGATACGTAAATCGAGGTGGAACACCCAACTAAAAGATTCTCTCCATAAAAACTTAAATTTTGAACTCATAAAAGGGAAACTTTCATTAACATTAAATGGGGGGAATGGGGTCCTATATATTGGCAACCTACATTTTACAATAAGTCCCTGACTCTTGATACAATGACAAATATCCAGGGCGGGTAGGGGGCGCCCTTGGGCCTAGCCCACTGAATTGGGCCCAATAGCTTAATCTAATCAACCTAATGACACTCAAACTTAGGGAAATAAATCAAAGACCTAGGAAAATGACTCAAATAAAAGATAAAATACATCAAATGACTCAAATAGAAAGCTCAAAATGGATAATTGGGCTCACATAGAGTGAAGCCCAAGCTCAAACAACTCCGAGGTGTGTGGACGACCCGAGCCAGAGGGAGTCGTGGGTGATGCCTCCATCAAATCCTCTGGGCTACGAAGAGCTCGACTCCGTCGAGTACGAGTCCATCCTACTATGATATTGCTCAAGAAGGTCGGGATCCAGCCGCTGGAGATCTTCCCGACTCACCCATGAATCCTCCAAAGGAGGCCGATCCTTCCACCTGATGAGATAGCGCTCGTACACCTTGCTCCTGGTGGCCGTGACATGTTCATCCAATATTCATTCAATTTGCTCACGCTGGGCTCTCTTGGCTAGTGGACTCTTCTCACGGGTGGGGACTCTCTCAATGGGAGGAATGGGCCTAATATCCTCACTAGGTACCACCGTGGGACCCCTATATGGAACTAGGCCGGCCACATTGAATGTGGGGCTCACGCCGTACTCCTCGGGAAGATCTATATCATAGGCATTAGAGCCAATGCGCTTTAAAACCTGAAAGGGACCAGCCCCACGAGGACTCAATTTGGAGTTGGCTCCCGGGGAGAGCCTCTCTGTCCTCACCATTACAAAGTCACCCCTATGGAATTTTTGGTGGCGCCGATGAGAGTCAGCCTGCCTCTTATGCGCCTCGTTCTTCTCGCTGATGTGCTTGCAAATTTTCTCATGCAATTCTCTAATATACTGGGCAAACGACTCGGCTAAAATAGACACTCTAGCATACTGGGGAAGGGGAATGAGATCAGAAGGTTTCCTTGGCTTGTACCCATGCACAACTTCAAATGGACTCATCCCTATGGACTTATTGATAGAGTTGTTGTATGAAAATTTAGCTTGAGGTAGAATGAGATCCCAATTCCCTAGACGATCCTCAACAAGACGCCTAAGTAGGTTCCCTAGAATCCAATTGACAACTTCAGTTTGGCCATCAGTTTGAGGGTGGTAGGCCATGGAGAATTTGTGGAGGGTACCCATCAAGTGCCAAAGGGTCTTCCGAAAGTAGCTGGTGAACTTGACATCCCTATCAGAGACTATAGTCTTGGGTAACCCATGGAGGTGAACAACCTCATCAAAGAACAATCGGGCCACACGGGAGGCATCAGAGATTTTGGAGCATGGTATGAAGTGGGCCATCTTAGAGAATCGGTCAACTACCACAAAGATCGAATCATGTTTCCTTTGAGTCCTGGGTAGGCCTAATACAAAGTCCATGCTTAAGTCTTGCCATGGACCGTCAGGGATGGGGAGAGGGCATAAAGGCTGGTGTTTTGTTTCGCTTGTTTGGCCGAAGCACATGTGCGGCATTGGCCCACAATCTTGGCCACATCTCTCTTGAGACTTGGCCAAAAGAATTGACCCTCAACTAGAACAATGGTCCTATGAACCCCAAAATGGCCGGCTAGCCCCCCTGCTATTGGTTGTTATTCGTGTGATTGATGAGATGATGATTCATTTTCTTGCAAGATGATACGATCAACTATGCAGATCTATGCGAATGAATGTAATAACTCAACCAATAAGCATGTACAACATACATCTATGCAACCATCATGAAATCTCAGCATGGGAAAGCAATCGCTATCAAAACTAAGCTAAAGCCGTAATGAAAACACACGCCGGAGCGTGGAGTAAGGAAGAAAAGAAAACACACCGCAAGGGGTGGAACAAGCCAGTAAAGGAAAGATATGAAGGAAGAGAGAGCTATCACCCAAACTAAGAAAGAATGTGATCGCCACTAAGGTAAAATAACAAGCCGAAGACTTGAAAGGTACCTTAGAATAGGTGGATGAAGCACCCGCCTGTAGGAGAGAGAAAATCAGGAATTGTAATCTACAACTCTGTGAATATTAACGGATCGGACTTGATGCGCCATAGCAGCTTAACGCGCTTGCGATGATCCGTCAGAGAACTACAGGTAGGAAATTGGGAATCTTTAATCTCCAAGCCCTCCAATCGGCTAGAAAGCTTGGGCCTCGTGCCTTGACCTTGGGAAACCTGCAAAAATGTGTAGACACAAAAAGAAACACCCAGATCAGCCTTTGCAAAGCGTAGTAACTATAAGCCAAAGGAGCTAAAGAACATGTAAAAGGAAAGGGAGAGTACCGGGGGTGGTTGGTTTTTTTAAACCCCTCTGGAGTGTTTAAAAGATGGGAGAAGGATTCAGATGCATGCAGCAAGAGACAGAACGTGGGAGAAGGAGAGGGAACATGCCATGGATGCTAGAAGAGGGAGAAATAAACCAAAAACTGAACTTGACTGAACTAGCCCCTTAAAGCTAATACGCCCTGGACTTAGGAAGAAGATGGACGTGGGATGCAGCCTTCCTTGGTTGGTTCTAGCTCCAGGATGCGGCAGCACTTCGTCGCGAACTCCAGAAATCTCCTCCTTCAATCCATGAGGCCAAGGGTTCTATTTATAGACCCTCAAACTCTTGGGTCGAATTGGAGATAATCCAGCTAGAAAGTAGGACGTTTCTTAGCAAACTCTTGAAGATAATAATCCCAAGAGTCCATAGAAACAAACAGAAAGTTCTAAGGATGAGATTTGAGGGAGAAATCAAAAGATCAAACTCTTAATTCGACCACGGAGTAGCATAGAAAGAGCAGTTCTGATAAAACACTTCTGCTTGATATAACGGCCTCACGATAGACCGTTAAAAGGAATTAACGCACCAGGGAAAGTCTGTTACCCCACCTTATCTAGCAAAAGATAAGACCAATGGGCGAATACTTCGGAATAGGACTCTGGAAAACATAACAGATGGGGACAAGAGCGTTATGGTAGAGGTGATGGATGGACGAAGATTCGTTAAATAATGAAGACGATAGATGAGACGATGGGGAAGACGGTGGGAGAGATGGTGACCTTAGTTATGTAACGGTCATCTGTAGGTGCATTTTATGACCGTAACGTGCCAAGAGAGATGCGTTACAGAACTAAGATGATGGAAGAGATGGTAGATGAGATGGAAGATGAGACGGAAGATGATACGATGGCTTTGGGTTCTGAGAGAAGATAACGGACTAGGGAAAGGGCATTATAACGATGATGATGGATTGACAATGGTCCGTTACAGAACAGAGATAATAAATGAGACGCAGGATAAGACGATGGGAGAGACGTTGGCTTTTTTGGGTCCTGAGAGAATGTAACGGACTATGTGAGGTGCATTATATGACCGTAACATGCTAGGCCTGATGCGTTATAGACCAAAAGGTAAAAAATGAAATGAAGAGTTTTCTAAACTTCGTCCAGCAGAAAAGGATGAGGCACTAGACCTAACCAAGGAGGAAATGACCCATGAAAGAGACCTCAGATTTATCCAAGGAGTTCAATAAAGGTGGATAACTTGGAGCATCATTTAGATGAGTAAGGGGATGACCTAACTTATTGGCCATAAACGGGTGTCAACAGCACGGACTAACTATATGAACCTAGCATTAAACGTGCATGGACTTTACTTTTGAATGAACATCTAACAAATAACCAACCATCAAAATACATACACCATCACTTTAGATCAATGTTGGCCATCATCAAAACAAGGTTTACAACACGGGCTCATGACGTCCTGCAAGGCTTTGCCACTCTTGCCATGTCTTTGAGTCATAATTTTCCTATTCATCAATTTTCATTTCAATTTTCATTTGACAGCCCTTATTGGCTAGATATAGCATAAAAGCTCACTTTTAGAGGGTTAAGACTGCCCCTATTTGAGGCCTCTCTCGTATTAAGGAGCACCTAGGTCGGTCATCTCATCCATCCATCTCTTGCCCCTACACTTGGCCGAGCAGAGAAAAGAAAAGATCTTTGTGCATACCCAAAGTATGGCCAAAGCAGCAGTGGTGTTGCTCTCGAGGAATCGGCTATGGCTTGCCATGAAGTGAGTGAAAGACCCATACCCAAAGGTCACCCTTGACGATGGAGGAAAGAACTATACTCCCAACACTAAGTTATCACCAGCTTAAGATGCTGCGGAAGTGACTCATTTGACTAAGCGAACTAACTAAAGCCTAAAGCCACTCATTCACATCGAGGAGCTAGCACTTATAAGCGCGTGCAAAAATAACAGAGTAATAGCAATGATAACATGTTCTTGTGAAAAATAAAAGATACCTCTACAAATTCATGACGTGGAAACTAGCATCTTGAAGCGATTTCGATCATCGAGCTTGGAGGAGCGTGAGCTTTGTCTTCCTTGCTTGCTAGGATAAAGGATGAAAGGAGAGCAAAGGATTGGATTCCTCGACACAGAGGAGTGACAAGCATCATACTGGATGAAGAAGGGATAAAAAGGAAGAGAGGCGAGGGCTAGAACTCCCTCGTTAAGGCACAGAGACCTTGATAACAAGGAACCAGATACAGAATGACTAGGGATTAACTGAGATCAAGGCGGACTAAAGCCTCGAAAATAGTATGAAAAAGGGTGAGAACCCCGAAAGGTAGAAGAGGAGAGAGTAGGAAGATAGCGATAGGATTGCTGTGAAGATGAAGAAGAAGGAGAGTGATCATCCGACATGGTCGGAGAAGGAGAGGTGTAGACATCTGATAAGGTCGGAGAAGAGGAATCAAAAGTAACATCCGGAAGTCTCGGGGAAGAATTAGAGGCAACACTCGGAATTCCCGAGGAAGAGGAATCAGAAGATATCCCAAGATGGGGATGAAAGAAGGGCCTAGGGCAAGGCCTAGAATCCTGAGAGGAGGGGTAATCTGGAGACTCCGGATGAAAAGGAGAAGAGGAAAAGGGGTTTGCGGACCTAAGAAGAGAGGAGAAGATGATGGAAATAGGATCAGATGGAGGAAGGTACACCACCCAAGGGTAGCCGCTCAGAGATTATGCGAGAGATGATTTTATATGAGAAGTTACACAAGCTAATAGGCCAGAAATCATTATAGGAACTAGGCTCAAACACCCTGGGCACCAACGTAATAAGAGATGAGGATATACTTCTAGGGAGAGGAAAGCCATCAAAAAAGGCTCGAACAACATCAATAACATCAGGACCAACAATGTCCCAAGTAGCTGTGAAGAAGTCGCCTAAAAAACCATCAGGCCCTGGAGAGCTAGAGACCTTGAGCGACCAGACAGCTTTACTAACCTCCTCCCCATCCGGAACAGCACAAAGGACAGAGTTCTGGGCCTCCATTATAGTTTGAGGAATGCTATCCAGTAGTGAATGATCAACAGAATGCTGCTCAGATGAGAACATATTTTTGAAATAAGCCTCAGCTTGATTCCGGAGGACATCTTGATTTGAGCACCATGTCTCAGATTCCCCAATCTTTAACCTACTAATAAAACCCCTTCATCGATTACATTGAGCCACAGCATGATAAAAGGAGGTGTTCCTGTCCCCACTCTCAATCCAGTCTATCCGGGTCTTTTGGTTCTAGAAAACTTCTTCCCTATAGAGGGCTTGACGCAATACTGCACAAGCAGCATTGAGATTTTCCTTGTTACTAGGAGATGGATCAGAATCATACATTGCCTGTTTATACTCCAGCTCAGCTTCAGCCAATTTGACATTTTGGGTGACATCCCCAAAGACCTCCTTGTTCCATTCTCGGAGAGAACTTCTGACAGCTTTAAGCTTGACGGATAGTCTGACCAGTGCACTCGGGTGGTCAGTTTGAGCCTACTGCCAAACTTCTAAAATAGCTTGCAGAAAGGAGTGGTGGGAGCACCACATCTTCTGGAACACAAAATGGGCCGGGACAAAGGTGTGCTTATTCATGGACAATAAGAGAGGAGCATGATCCGAGGGGCCTCTAGGGAGATGCTTGACAACTAGCTGAGGAATGGCATATTGGCAAAACCTATTAAAAAGAACCCGATCCAGCCTCGCCCGAATGTTGGCCACGCCAACTCTATTATTAGACCATGTCATAGCTGGTCCAATGAAACCCGCATCAATAAGCCCAGCAAAACATAAAAAATTGTTAAAATCTGCCATGGAGGCTAGAGGTGGACAGGCATCACCAAGCTTCTCTGAGGGGCGCAAGACACAATTGAAATCCCCTCCCATTATCCAAGGAACAACCACAGAAGAAGCAAAAGAAAGGAGGTCATCAAACATACCCTGTCTGAGGTGGGGATCACAGGTAGCATAGACAAAAGAATAGAATGCCGAGAACACATTACCCATCTTCTGACCAAGGGTAATGAACTGAGAGGAGGAATTAATGACCTCCAAGTTATGACTGGCTTGCCAAAAGAGCCATATTTTGAGTGCTGCCCGTCAACCCGATCGCGTCACTCCCGGATCCCGCGTGTAGCCCCATACCTCCCTGCGTGGAGTGGGCAATAATCTATTTGCTGTAATAATTGTGTAATAACTATTTCGGGAGTACCAATTCGGCCGGGGTCATCTTCCCCACGCCGAGAGGGTGGAGGTATCGTGCCCTCTCCTTTGCTCGGCACTTGGCTTTATTTCATATATACTTGTTTATGCTACTGCTAGAGAGCATGATAGGGTAATCTAGCTCGACATATTTATTTCACCGCTACTGCGAGAGAGAGCGTGACCATCCTGTGACCCGATCCGGGCACAAGAGAGAGCCACCACCCTAGCTCATTGTCGATTTCTCAATCGCGCACATTCGTACGCTTCCCTCGATAGGGACGATCGCGAGCTTGCTTAGAGTTTAGGTTGAGTCGTGGTCCATCCCGCATCAAATTGCTTCTTCTCGATGTGACTCCGTCTTAGCTACATGTGCCTAGACGTTGTCGTGACCATGCCGTTGTCGGTCATTTCTTTGATTTTGGCGTGGCATTTGCGAGTGTTGGGGAAATTGTCAGCTTCCCTGCTAATAAAGTACCCTCTACTCTGCATTCCTTCTCATGGGTGTTGTGCTTTCGAGGCGTGTTCGTAATCCTTGAAATACGCTCCCCGAGATTGTGGTTTCTCTTATCATTTTGTGATCGATTTCAGTTGTTGTGGGTCCTTCCCTAGTGGATGGCCTGATGCATATCTCGCTCCCTGTAGTCGTGTGCTCAGCTGTCGCGTGCCTTGATACGACCCTGCTTGCAGTATGTTCTATGGTTCTGTGTGTCGTACGAAGCCGGAATCCTGCAGGTGCAGTTGTCGTTGGTTGTTTTTTTTGCAAGTGTTATTTTCATATGATTTTACGTTTATATACTGGACCATTGTCTCGTCAATAGCTTGCTGTGCTCCTTTTCCCGGTGGAGTAGCTTGTGACTCGATCAGATGCGATATCTGAGTGAGGACTGACTTAATGCTGTGTGTGGTCCAATATTGTTGATTTTATTATCGTTCCTCCATGTAATCGTCATTGGTGTCCTATGTGCCTGGTGTTCCCTATCTCCTTTGGCATTGGAGTCGATGATGTCGTTAGGCTGTCAGCTGAGAGGACTATGTTTTCTTGTGTAAGCTGACGTTGGTTGTGCCTGTCGCTTCTGTCGATTGGTTTCTCGGTGGTTGTTACTCTGGCAGTCATGTCTCATCTTGTGAGACGTAAGCGATGTTGCCTTGTTTCAGAGGTGTCAGACTTGTGTTCACTTGTGATCGTGCTCACTCCTGAGCATGTATCCGTGATAACAGTCTGACGTTGTTCCTCTGAACTCTGTTTCTCGTGTTTTGTGTCTGTAATTGTCGGGTTGTTCTTCCCTGCCTCGCAGGAAGCTACGACTAGTGGACAGGTCACTGGAAGGTAGACTCTCAAGTCACGAAAACTGACTCTGAAAGTAAACGAGTACACGGATCGCTCCTCATACAACACTGACTCATGATGATGTAAGCCGAAGACGCCACATCCCGGGACCCCTCACGGCGCCCCACACCTGGTCCCCACATGATGCCCAGCATCAGTTAGACCACGGGTCAGTACGTGGATCGAGGTCTGCTCACCCGGGACTCGGATCGGCACGAAAAATCACCGGCTAGGCCTCAAACAATGAACGGTCCATCATTGGCCACTCACGGAAGCACGACCGACTCACAATCGTGCGGGGGAGAATGGATGGTCCAACTTAGCCATCCGTCACTCCCAACAAAAAATAGACCATAACGCGCCTGTCCAGGGGCGTTATAGTGCTTAACGGACCAACAGAGGTGTGTTAAGCCCCAAGTCACGAAAGCGAACATAACGCACTCCTCCAGGGGCGTTATGTACATAGCGGAACAGACATGGTGCGTTATGTCACAGAGCAAAATAGACCATAACGCACTCCTCAAGGGGCGTTATGGTTATTAACAGACCAGCTCTAGTGCGTTAAGTGGAAGGCAATGGCGTTAAGCATAACGCACCTTCCCTGGGCGCTATAGTACATAACGGGCCTCCCTAGGCGCGTTATGTGACCAGGACCCCCAACTGTCAAAAACTAACGGTCGAAAAATCATAACACACCAGCACCGGCGTGTCATGTCTGACATGGCGGTCAGTCGAGGGGCCGTTAAACCCTCGATGACCAAACTCAAATCATGCGAAGCATAATGCCCCTGCTTGGGCGCGTTATGCTCATAATGGTTTCTGGGACGACCGCCATATCGTCCCGGCGGTGAAACGGCGAATAGAACCCAAAAATGCCAACCACGCCCCCATACCTCCACAAGAGAGGGGAAAATCAAGGGGGAAGCTCCCCTGGGACCCCTAGCATGCATCTAAGCCATCGAAACGCCGAATTGCGGCGTAAAATCATAGATCGGGTGAACTCTCCCCAAATCATGGAAAACCCACCCCAGCATGAAAACCCCGTCTCACGGCCTCGCCTCGGCCTACAAACTACGGAAATGGAACGCAGAGAGCTAGGGAACGTCACCCTACCTCAATGGAGCGAATGCTCCGCCGAATCGACGCCAAAATCGCGAAGAACGCTTTTAGAAGCCCTCGCTCCTCCACGAAATCTCACGATCTTTACGCCGCCATGATCGCCTCGCCGTCGCCGTCGTCGCCACGCCGTCGCCCCATGTCGTCTGTAGCCGAAGGGAGCTCGCCGTGCGACCGAACGAGAGAGAGGGGAGAGGGGAGCGGTCACGGTGGGGAGAGGAAGAGGAAGAAGAAAAGAAGAAGAATAAGAAAAAGCAAGCCATTGCATTCTCTTTCACTAACCAATCTAATCAAATCTGCTTCCCACAGAACCCCCGTAATCCCCAATTCTCCACTCCACAGAACCTTCCACCCGCCTTCTCTCCACAAAACCCTCCACCTACATTCATCGCTCCGTAAAACACCTTCCCTTCTCCGCAACAACCCCAGCAACCCCCACAATACCACAATGTCCCTCCACCCAACGGCTACACCAATAAGCACCCAGCTCCGAAAAGAGCCCAGTACCCTCCTCTGCCAGAAACCCTCACCGATATCTTCTCCACTCTCATGTCAGCTAGTGCAATCTAGCTTCCTCCGGAATGGCCCATCTGGAACCCGACCATTGATCAGATGAAGTACTGTATGTTTCACAAGTAGCCGGGGCATACAATTGAATGATGTTTTTAGTTCAGAGCTTTGGTCTATGACCTGCATGAAGGTGACAAGATAGATTGGGCCGAGATGCACAAGGCCATCATGGAGATTAAAGAAAAAAGAAGGCAAGCGTCGAGGCAGCAAGTGCAGTAGCAACAAGCACCGCCGCCACAGCAGCAGCCACCACAGCAGCAGCAGCCGGTCCAAGACTTGGGGATCCATCAAAACCCCATGTCAAACCATCCTCCCGCTCCGCAGCCTCAGCCGTCGGCACCGGCTCAGGTTAACCTAGTCCAACCCCTAGCTCCTGACGCCAGGTGGTCATATGACGATGACAGTTCGGTCCAACAGCTCCTCGCCCTCCACCATGACCACCACAACCCATCTTTACCCCCTACTCCTACCATCCTCACTCCTAACCATCAAACTCCTCCTCCGCCCGCCAGACCATTCATTCTTCCACTCACCTCCACTCCACTAACAACACCCTCACCTGCGCTTCCATCTCGCCCATTGCTCATCACCCCCGCTGCCATTACTACCCTTCCATCCAACCCTTCACCCGTCACCACACTTCCACTTCCCCTTATGCCTCCGCCAGCTCCCACACCTGTCAATACCACGCCTCCCTCTAATCCTCCGCCTGTCATTCTTCCACCACAATCGGTTACCTCCACTATCATCCCTACCACTCCCACCATCTCTGCCACGCCACTTATCCACCCCATCGGGCCCATTAAACCATCGACCGATGTCGTGTCGGCACAAAACCTTGCCCTATGGAGCGGGCATTTGATTCACAGGAATTATACTTCCACTGGTGCACCTGCACCCAATCCCCAATCTTCACAACCGACTGTCGATCAAGAAGAGGCCGAGCCACTGCCGGGTACCCAATATGATCTATTGCATCACTTAGACCGGGTGCCCGCCAAAATATCTGTGCTGGAGTTGATAAAAAGGTCCACCCTTCACCAAGATGCATTAAGGAATTTTCTTCAAAAGGTGATGGTTAGTGAGGACATAATTAGAAAAATTTCTAATTTCCTTATATTTAACCCCCCCTCTCTCTCTTCTCTCACGCCATCTCACTCTCTCTCTCCCATTCTCTGTCATTCTCTCGTTCCTTCGGCTCCGACTGTAGACGACGGCGACCGTGGGTGAGGCAGCGACGCTGGAAGGTTGCTGAGACGCGTGGTGGAGCGAGAATCGGTGCAGTTTTGGCGCGATCCCGAACGGTGGATTCAAAGACAACGGTTCGATTCACGTGGTGGTTTTCGGCACGGTTTAGTCACCTCGGTGCTCAATTTCGTCGGTGGAGGTAGGGAGATGGATCGCCACTTCGTCCCCTACATTTTCCCTATAATTTTGCATAGAATGGTGCTCAATCGGGGGAGATCGGGCCAGTTTAGTGAAAATCGATGTTTTTGGGGTTTGTAGGATTTGTCAGAAAACGGCAACCATTCTCAATGTAGTTAGTGTCAAATTGACCGTTGGGATGTCAAGATCCCAACCCCACTAGTTTCGTGTTGATCGGTTGTCATTTGGGGCAGGTGGGATTCCGGTAACCCTGGTGACTCGTTTAGGGTCGATTCGTCGAAATCGCCCTGATTTCACGTTTTAATGAGTGCCTGTGGCGTTTTTAGCCTCCAGGGGTTGTTTTTCATCGCGTGGCATTGTTTCCCCTGCGCTTTGGCATGAATGGGCCGTGGAATGGGTCGATTCGGCCATTCCCCTATTTTGCTCGTCGGATTTGTGTAACAGTCACTCTAGTAACCGTCACACTGTGTGACGGTCCCTCGATAGACCGCCATAACCATGGTCATTTTACGTTCTTCGAGGTAGGGGTCGTGTGACAGACAAGTACTGGACCGTCACATGACTATAACGCGCCTATGGTGGTGCGTTATGCCCTTGGTGTGACTGACCAGTATAGGACTATCACATGCCTATAACGCGCCCTGTTTGGCCTGTTATGTGCTGTGATTTTCGAGACCTGCTGCTGTGTCAGACCCTGGATGACCGTGTCTATCTCAAAGATCTTGTCAGTCGGTTCGCTGTAATGGATCGCCCCCTGTGCGTTATGGTTAGGTAACACACCTGTGTGGGTCTGTTACATTGTGCTTGACTGGCGTTTGTCTGGCTATGGCGGTTGGTGTAACGCGCCTACCCCCATGCGCCATATGGCTATGGCGGACTCAGCCTGGTCCGTTATATGCCTCTTGTCTGTGTTAGTGTTTTGAGTCCGTTGGCCATAACGCACCTATCCTAGTGCATTAGGCTGGTGTAACGCACCTATATAGGTCCGTTACTTGCCCTTTCATTTGAGTTCTGGTCCATTGGCCATAACGCCCCTGTCTTGATGTGTTATGTTAATGTGGCGCACCTGTCTTGGTGCGTTACACGGTCCACCTTGGATTTTAGGTCTGTTGGGTGTTGGCTACGCATCGCCTTCAGGGAGTGGCCCAGACTTGGTGGACGTCAGAGTGGGAAGCAGCGTTCCAGTCTCGTCCCCTTCCATAGATCACGTGGCAGGAGTTCGTCGTGACATTTGAGCATGCCTTTTGTCTGTCTTTCATCAGGACGCAGAGGCTACGTGAGTTCATAGAGTTGACCTAGGGTGACATGTCAGTGATGCAGTACTGTGCCAGGTGAGTTGGGCCGTTATGCGTCTCACATCATGGCGGATGAGAAAGTGAAGATCGATCAGTTCATTGGTGGTCTGAGGGTCGAGCTGAGGCACCATCTTCTTGCGTTAGGTTTGACCATTTTGGATGCGACATGCAAGGCAGCGTCGACGCTGGAGAGAGATTTGCAGAAGATCCAAGGGAAGGGCAGTGCTGGTCAGGTTTGGGCAGGTTTTGGTCAGCTAATGGAGGTTTAACAGCAGTGTACTGTCCAGCTCTCAGCAGGTGGTTCCGTGGCAGTGCAGTCTGTGGCTTCCGTGCTAGAGTCGTCATCCTTTAGCTCGAGGCTCAATAAGCTGCTCAAGGATGCGGGCTTTGGCGAGAAGTGTCGGGGTCGTAAGGGGCAGCCGCAGCAGGAGTCGATAGGCAGTGTCCAGCAGCCTGTGACTTTACAGCGTCGGAGCTCGGTGAGTGGTGCTCGGGACGGGTGTCCTAGGTGCGATGGCTCTCATCCAGGCAGGCCGTGTTCAGCGCCCGTGATTTACTTCAGGTCTGACCAGCTAGGGCACATGACACGTGACTGTCCGCAGAGACCGAATCAGCCGCCCAGGTTTCAGCAGCAGCAGTTTCAGCTCCAGCAAGTGCCAGCACAGCCGCAACAGTACCAACAACAGGAGCAGTCTCCTCAGTTGTCCCGGTCAGCTACTATAGGGAGGCAGAGATCCCGAGGCAGAGTGACTTACATGACCAGAGCGGAGGTTGAGGCGTTGCAGTTGGTGGAAGATACTCTTTCGATTTTGGGTTGTGCGGCTTGTGTTTTGTTCGATTTAGGTGCTTCTCATTCGTTCATTTCAAAGGATTTTGCTCTGAGCGTGGGGGACTCGGTGACCAAGGTGTCCTGTGACATGGCAGTGGAGCTACCTACTGGCGATTTCGTGCACATTCTGTATTGCTTCGAGGAGGTGCCCGTGTGGGTGGAAGGGCGGAACTTGCCGGTCAGGCTCTACGTGTTACCGCTTCATGACTTTGATGTCATCTTGGGCATGGACTGGCTCGAGACTCATCATGCTTTGGTGGACTACGGCTCAATGAAGGTCTACTTCCGGCAGATTCATGGACCCACCTTCTATTATCAAGGTATTCGGTCTTCCTCTTCCCGCTTGCTTATTTCGGCTATTAGGGCTCGTCGTATGCTTGATGCGGGTTGTCAGGGAAGAAACTGGCACCAAGGCAAGAGAACTCTTCTTGACAATCATCTTCGAAAGCATAGGCTTATCAGTCCCAAAGTGCCCGAGACCAAGACACGGATCGGCATGCAGTAGATGAAATCTTGAATCTTGAATGGAACAAACGGCACCGAATTGCCCTGACTCAGCTCATTGTCTCTCTGGGGACCAGACCCGAGGGGCACTAAAGAGAGCACACACCCACTCCGTGGGGTGGAAGTAGGTGGAGGAGGAGTAGCGATAGAAGGTTTGGATGGCATGGAGGCTTTAACGGGGGTGGTGTGTTTAGGTGGCAGTATAGGTAATGTGGCAATGATTAGCTCAAGTGAAGGTAAAGGCGTGGCTTGCTCAGGCTCAAGCAAAGATGATGGTGGAGGTGGTGGAATAGGGGTCTTCAGGAGAGGAGGCGGCGATGACGGTGGTGATGGGTTAGGAAATGGGGGTGGTGATGGAGATGGCAACGCGAACAATAGGGATAGTGGAGATGGAGGTGGAGAGGGTGATGTAGGCCGTGGTGCCCATCGTCAGCGTATTGATACAATGCATTGGGTGGCATTGGGAGTGGAAGCGGTGGTGGCAATAGAGGAAGTGGAGGTAGGGGAGGCACTAGTCTGTGCAAGAGTTTGGGTTGGTGGAGGTGATGAAGATGGTGTAGAAGGTGGCAAAGATGGGGTAGATAATGGAGCAGGCGATGGAGCGGGTGCATCGGTAGATAAAGAACCACAGGGGTGCCCCTGGCCTAGTAGGGAAGGAGACAGCTGCTTGGGTGGTGCTTGCTGCTGCTACTGCTTATTGCGGAGATGTAAAATGACTTCATGCATGGTAACCCAATCAATCATCTTCTTGTCTTCCAAACCATAAACAAGTTCCTAAAACTTGGGGCAATCCTCAACCAAATGCCTCTACTGGCGATGAAATTCACAATATTGAAATGTATTCTCGGCCGCAGGTCGGCAAGGCACAACCGGAGGGAGCTGCAACGTGTGAGTAGCCATCAAAGCCCTGAAAATATCGATAAATGACTCCGGCAATAGAGGACGATGAGGAGCCTACTTTGGGCAAGGTGGATGCTGAGGGGTATGGGAGGATAATGGAGATGGTTGTGGGGGTTGCGTAGGCAAGGGTGCATGGCTAGTGGAGGGAGTAGGTAATGGTACAGGAGTGGGAATGTAATGGATGGCATCTACCTGCTCGGGGTGTGGTATTCCCTTGACCGGAGGTGGAGACACATGTGGGCATGCGGAGGTGGATGGCTGACTGTGGATGGCGGTAGGTTGACTCATGGAGGGTTGATACGTGGAGGTATATGGGTATATGGGAGCGGAGGGTCGACTCATAGAAGGATATGTGATGGAGAGCTGACTCATAGAGGGCTGACTAATGGGAGATGATTCCCTCGACTTTATAGCTTGCTTCCGATATCTTTAAATGGCCTTCGACGGCACGCCCCGGACCATGCCATCCGGCACATCCGGCAGAAGAAATCCCATGCCATCCCCCTACGGATTCTTGGCGCGTAATGGGTTTAGCTGAGGTGTCGACCGGAGATGGAGACACGCAGGCTACTCCTCTGCCACCAAGGACGCCCGAGTCAAATCTCGTTCAATGTCTCATGTTCCTACATTCGTCGTTCGCGTTCGAAGGCTCCCGCCACCGGGAGTATAAAGGGTAGTCTTCTCCGACGAACACACATGCACAGAGACGCAGACACAGACTGAGAGAGAGCAGAGGAAGAGAAGAAGAAGAAGAGAAGAAGAAGAAGGAGGGAGTTCCGTCGTGAAGCCCCTTTCCCCCGGATGACCACCAAGAAAGAGAGAGTAAGAGAGAGAGAGAGAGAGATGTAGTGGAGAGTGGAGGAGCAGGGAGCCGTCGCCCCTACTCAAACCGCACTCACCCCCCTTCTTAGCTTCTCCTTCCTCTTCCTCCCCCTTCCATGTTTGTAATGTATTCGGCCTCCATTTTGCCATGAATGAAAGTTCCCTTTTCATGTGTTTATGGCTGCCTTACGCTGGTTCAAACTTCAGTGCATGCTCGTTTATCTCCTCCTCCATCCCTCTCCCCCTCTTCCTCTGGTGTTTCCTTCTCTCTCTGCCAGTGGCCCCTCTTTCATAGGTGACGGCCCTCCCAGCCTTATCCTCTTCA
Source organism: Amorphophallus titanum (assembly GCA_024336825.1). NCBI lineage: Eukaryota > Viridiplantae > Streptophyta > Magnoliopsida > Alismatales > Araceae > Amorphophallus > Amorphophallus titanum. Next base: position 3,908,135 of record JANBPO010004458.1, on the reverse strand, counting down.
TGGGTGTGACAGTGCCTCCCCAACCTTCTCAAGCACCCAGTCCCCATCTGCCCTTCCCTGGCCGGAGCTTCCCTGTTAGCCAGGCCAAGCCCAGGCGCCCCATGGCCCTCTTCCCTCCGTTCAGCCTCACCCTCAGTGGCACACCTTTAGTCTTCATGCTTCTGAGTTAGCCCCCCTTCTTCAGTGGCACGCCTTCCATTGGCCTCCCTGGCACACCTTCAGTGCCTTAAGCCCAGAACACCCCTCCGCTGTACAGCCCCAGCCGATGTATCCTTAACCCTCTCAACCCCATCTCTTCAAACCTTCCCCGGCACACTACCAAGTGCCTTCCCCGGCACACCCCTTGGTGCCATTCAGTGGCACATCATAGTAGTTGTTCCCCGACACGGCCCCATGTGCCTTTCCCTGGCACACCCCAGTCACCTCGCCGATGCGCTCCCAGCCCGGTGCAGCCCCAGCCTTTAGCCTCCTCTTCACCAGCATGCCTTGTGCTTTCCCCAGCGTAGCACCCTTAACCCATCCTTCGCTGACACACTCTCTTCGCCGGTACACATTTTCCTGCTCCGTATACCCCAGCCCTTTTGGCCACCCTTTCACCGGTACGACCCCTCGCCGGTACAGCCTAACCCCAGCTTGCTAGCCCGGTACACCCTTGAGCTCTTGAAGTCATCCTTCGCCACCGGAGGTAGCTTGGCCTGTGGCACCGATTTACCCTCTCGGGCCGCCTTATGAGCGATCATGTAGTCGGTCGCATCCTTGCTCTTGCCACGCCACAGGCATTGGAGGTGCTCTAGGTCAATGTCAAGGATGAGCACAGGCTGCCAGCTCAATAATCTTCTCTCTGCCCCTCCCAGCAGTTGGTCTTGTGAGACCGATAAAAGGCCATGTAGGTGTTCCACCACTTCAAGTATTCAGGTGTCACCTGAGAGACGTGACCAGGGGCTGGTACTCTGAAGGTGGCGGCGTCTGCCCGGTGGAAGAAGTCCCACCAAACTCTAGCGTTCTCCGCGACCAAGCCTGCCCGAAGGGTCCGCATCGCCAGGCTGAGCTGGGTGCTATCTACAGGAATATGCTGGTCGTAGCCAAAGTTTCAGCCAAAGCGGAAGGGGTAATACGGCTCCAGCAGTAATGTCTCCCCCTTCCTGAATGCCAACACGCTGGGATGGATGGACAACGCCCAGTCCCTCAACTCGGGTTCCAGCAGCGGGTGAACCACATTTGCCTGGCTAATTGGGTGGACGTACTTCTCCACCTGGTCATCCTTGCACTCTCTTTTGCTATTCCCCAGGGGGCTAGAGTGCGCAGCCAGTGCCCAAAAATGAATAGTCCCGGCAGCGTCTTGAGGGACTATGGTCAATCGGCCCCGGATATCATATAGCCGCAGAGAAGTAGGTCCTGGCTTGGCACTGATAAATTCAAGCATCTGCGGCATGAGCCCCCAGTCCTGAATGGCACGCGGGGCGAACTCCGGGAACAGAGAACAGACCCGCGCATTGAAGAAATGCAGCGGGCACACATACCGGGCCTGTCGTGGGAACTGATGAGTGCTGATATCCCCTAGAGCCTTGTATATTAGGCAGAGGGTAGCTGGACAGAGAGACAACTTAATCCCCCATGCCATCTGGCACGTCGGGTAGATTTCATCTGGCCAGATCACCGTCTCGTCCCCGTACGGCATTGCAAACGAATGCAGCCAGTATGTCAAATACGCTGCACAGTGCGTCAGCGGGTCGACCGCCATTAGGTTGGGCCTACTCTGCCGCCCCCTGGAGGGGATCTTGGCGTCCGTCTTGGGCTTTGCATGCTTCTTGCAGGCGACGACGGTGTTGACACAGGGGAAGTCCTCATACTTCTTTGGCCTATCATAAAAATACTGCAACCACAGGGTCATCCTGACCCTCTTCCTGTCCCTACGACGAGGCTATCTTTCGCCATGGGTTGACTGATATAACTCTTGGTATGCCTTCATCAGGTACAGATATGAGTATCCCAGAGAATAGTAGCCATCCCCGTCAGTTTCATCTTTGATCAAGTCCGGGAGGCACATCTCTTCGTCAGGCTCCCCGTCTATGGGCAAGCCGCTCAATTGGCTGAGGCTCCACAAATCTAATGACGTCTCGCCCTCCGCCGTATAAAAAGTATTGGTCTCTACACTGAAAACTTCGATCATTCCGCAGCAGAGCCCCTTTGAAATAGAATAGCCATAGCGGGAGGCATAGGCGCTATGGTAGATGCCGGCCCAAATGAGGAGTGGGGTGTAGTTGAACAGTACATATTCGGTGAACTCTACAGCCCCTTCCCTGAAGCTGTGGGCGTCATGGAGCTTCAACTCCCCGAACTATCCCAGCGCCGGCTCATGCTTAAATCTGACAGCGAGGCAGTCCAAAATAAATGGCTCTTCTCTATAACCCCACTTCAACGGCGCCAAGAACAAGCCAAAGAGGTGCTGCTCACCCTGGACCCGACCCGCAGCCATGTCCCATTTTGCTGGAGTAAAGTCGAGGGTTCTTACCAATTTATCTTCTGCCGGGAGCACGGCCTCCAACCCCAATATGGGTTCCCACTCGCGGGCTTCGCCCACCAAGTACATTGGAATGCTTCTAGGAACAACATGGGACAAGCTATCCCGAGCCTGCAGAACTGCATGCTCCATCCCCTTCACAACCCACGGCTCTTGCCTCTCCCGAGACCGTGACTACTTAAGAAAGCGGAGCAAGTGCCTGTCCTTTGGGAAGTCTCCCCTGTAGCTCCCTGTGGTGCGGTCAAAGGTGAAACCCTTCTCAATCTTGGCAAGTCTCTGAATGTCCATGCTTTCGGTGTCTGAGCCTAAGGACTAGGCCAGTGCCGCCACCTCGGCATGATCCCAGTCCAAATATTCAACATTGAGCCATGTAACCATTGGCACCGGTGGCGGAGGGACGCGTCTGTCACTAGCAGCAATGGGAGCAGAAGAACCAGTTGGAGCAGCCATTTATCTATAAAGTGTAATAAACAAATATCAGAACAAACTACAGACGAAGAGAAATTGAAACCATAAAGAGAGGGGAAGGATCCACTGTAAGAAAAAGGGGAAGAGAAGAAAGAAGAAAGAAGCAGCTCAAGACTCCTTTGCACGGGTCTTCCCTGGCATGCCCTGAGCGGCCTTCGCTGGCACACCCATGGTGGCCTTCCCCAGCACACCCTACGGGTCTCCCCCAGGATGCCCTGAGCGGCCTTCGCCAGCACACCCTACGGGTCTTCCCCGGCACGCCCTGAGCAGCCTTCCCCGACACACCCTATGGCGGCCTTCCCCGGCACGATCCCTGACCCTTCGCCGGCACACTCCCTGGCGGCCTTCCCCGGCACGCCTGCAAAGGTCTTAGCCCGGCACACTCCATGTCTTGCCAGGCACACTTGGTGCTCGTTCCCCGGCACAGTCTTGGCAAGCCCTATCGAGTGCTACTAACACAAGGACAAGGATGAGGAATGAATAAAGAAAGAAAAGGGGGGGTAGGATGAATGGAAGTGATGGGTGATGAGGACTACAATGGGACTCTGCTACTGTTGAAACTAACAAGACACCGATAATTTCTGACGAAATTTCGACAGAGTTTTTCCTAGGCCAGAGGCGTAAGGGAAAACACGGGTGCGCGCCCACAAGGAGTGACGGCCCCAACAAAGTGGCAGTGGGCCCCACGGGACAACACCAGAAGTCCTCAGTTACAGAAGTCTGCTTCTCTCCCTTCACCAGCAAATCACCCACAAGCCTTCCCCGGTACACCCTGCTGGAGGCTTCACCGGTACACTCTTAGGAGTCCTTCCCCGGTACGCATGTCAGCGTCTTCCCCAGCACAGCCTGAAGTTACCCTTCCCCAGCACACTAAACTGCCCTCACCGGTACACCCTATGGGTCTTCCCCGATGCACTCCCCATGGTCTTCCCCCGCACAGCCCTTAGGGCCTTGTCCGGCACACCCCCTGGGTAGCTTCCCCGACACGCTCGTGAAGTCTTCCCCGGTACACCCTACTGGAGGCTTCCCCGACACACTCCCATGGGCCATTTGTCGGCACACCTGTGCCTCGCCTTCCTCGGCACGTTCGTGACCTGCCTTCCTCGGCACACCCGAAGCCTCCACACTGGCACGTTCGGCAATGGCTCCCCCGCCCACAACACCGGCGATGGAGAAGAGTGTGGAGAAGAGAGTAGAAGGAGAGATGAAGATGAAGAGGAAGAAGAGAGGGAGGGGAAGGAGCCTAGGGCTCCGACGTTCGCCCAAGGCGCAGAAGAGGAAAGAGGAGAACGGGAGAGAAGAGGGAATGGGAGAGGGAAGGGAGAAGAGAGAAGAGGAAAGTGTTGGGAGACTCAGAGATTAAGCTAGAGGGGGAGGGGGTGAATAGATTGATCTATATGGCCAATTAAAAAATTAATACTCCGTGTACTTTTCACAATCCAAACCCCATGCACATTTCTCAAACCATACCCCATGCAGATCTTATACCCCGTGCATAAACAGTGCACGCTCCACCCAGTCTCCATAGAATCATACCTCGTGCACACTTCCCTTGATTGTCTGAACTGTGTGCCTGAATTGTGTGCATGCAGCACTTACGCATCCTTGGGATTTAATCTCTTGCATGTCTAAACTGTCTTCGTGCACCTTCTGTATTTGTTACAAACTTACCTTGTGCATATGCTCATCAATACAGTGTTTCAGCGCTGACTAAGTGCTTGTCAACTCTTTGGAGATATAATGGAAGAGGCCACGTGATCCGAGGTTTCAGCCCTCTGACACGTGTGGCAGACAAACAAGTGTTCTGGAAGACTCCAAGGGCGAGAACATGTCTTCCACACTCTTGGTCACCTAATGTAGTTCATATAAATATCACCGGTCGTCGTTTAAGAAAAATAGCTCTGGAAGAGAATTGAGAATAGCCGCTATTGAAGAACTGAGAGCCAATTCGAGAGAGAAAGAGAGAGTTACATTCAGAAAGAAGAAGAGAGAGAGATCAAGAGAGGAAGAAGACAATTGAAAACTTGTTCTCTCTGGACTGCGGATCAAATCCCATCCAGAACCGCTCCTGTGTGAGCTAGATTTACTTTTGTTTTATTTTATTTCCTTCTTATTGTTTCAATCTTGGGTCTGTTTCCGATCCTCAGCCTTGAGGTCGGGGTCCTCCTGAGCAATCAGGAGAAGGGAGTTCTGAACTCCAGTCACAAGTGACTGTGTCACTTGGGTTCCCTCCTTGGTGGAGGAAGAGAGACTCTGTGTCTCTGGTTGTAGGTGACTCGGTGTCATCTGTGGGTTCCCTCCTGGTCTGGAGGAAGAGAGACTTCGGTCTCTGGTTGCTAGTGACTTGGCATCACTAGTGTTTACCCTCCGAGTTGGAGGAAGAGAGGAGGTTGTTCCTCTGGGTCAAGCTGTAAGGCAGCATTTGTAAGCCAAGCTATAATGCTCAGCGGACGCAGGCTGTGAGGCGCAGCAGTGAAGCCACATTCTGGTTTGGAGTGTGGGGTGGATGTAGGTCTGTGGACCGAACCACGTAAAAGCTCTTGTGTCCCTTGTGGTTTGATTGCTTGATCTGCTTTCTCGTTCTGTTTTCTTTGTTAGATGAAAGGTAGGACCGATCCATTCTTAGTCTTCTTCAGCAGCACATCCGTTTGAACAAGTGTCTCACTGTCTGACTTGTTTCTATTTAGTTTGCTTCTTTGGTTCTCCTAGGATTATCTGTTCAGGATTTTAATTGGGCGTTAAAACTTTAATTCATAAAATATCATTGAAAGAGATCCATTCATCCCCCTCTGGATCTGTCAATTGGTATCAGAGCGGTTACTGACGTGGAACCCTCACGGTCTGCCAGACGTGACACACCTCGCCGCCTATTCGGCTTACTAGTTGGCTATGTTCATGGTTCCGCATGGAGAGGATGGTCTGCTGAGGGCCGAGCTACTGTGGCCGACCTGTCTGTTAGCTAAGGGGAGACAGTTGGCTTTAGCTCCTACTGCACGGCCCAACATCTACCAAGGGCTGGGAGTTCTGGCGGTGCACCTGGTGCCGAGAGAGAGGAGCATAGTCCTTCTGACCCACTACCTTAGTGTGTGGGTCGGGTTGTTATTTCCAGGCTTGGTGACGCGAGGGACAGTGAGGAACCCAACAGTGTCACTCTTGTTTAGCTTCCCCAGGCAGCCTGACGGGGATGTTGAGATGCAGCTGGAGGGGGCTAGGCGAGCCCTTTATTACTTGCCTGCCAGGGGTGAGGAGAGGCTACCTTTTGACAGCGCCACGAGGGACTCTAGCCTCTTCTTGGGGGCTTCAGGTGGAGGGGTGACCAGTGCCCATCCTGGTCAGGAGGTGGCAGATGTTGGGCTACGGACGGAGTGGATACTGAGTACCCGGTCGGCGGTGCTGACGTTGCACTGGTCAACGATGAGTTCCTTGGAGCCGTACTACCCACATTAGTTCACGAGGAACTTTGGGTACGACCAGGGGATCCCGCCGAATCGAGAGTTCTCTTTGACAGGCAGGCAGTACCGGGGCAGAGACACCCACCTACTCGCGACAGCATGGTGGACTTCTATAGCCGTCGAGAGCCAGAGCAGTTCTCGATGCCAGGGTAGGGATGTCGAGGGAGGTTCGATGTTCACTATGCCAGGTGGTGGTTCGAGCACAGCCACCTGTACCGTCAGAAGGCCTCCACGATCCGAAAAGTGGAGGGGAGCTACTTGCTGAGGGAGGATTTGCCTCCTATTGTGCCAGATGACGGGTACCTGAGGACCTGCGTCACTCGAATCCATCGAGAGATCGAGCGGGTTATGAAGCGGTGTCCCCGGGGTGGTCGGGGTTCGACTTCTGGGAGTGGGAGTAGTGGTGGGGCACTGAAGCCCCTGGTGCAGACTTCAGTGAGAGCAGCAGCGGCGGGTGGGAAGGGGTCCCAGTTGAGGGCGCCTAAGGCCTGGTGGGCTCAGTTCTTGGCCGATTGTGGCTTTCAGAGCCAGGGTTTGCTAGGTCGGGAGTTCCCGCACGGGAGATTTGCCAACTCGGTGATCGACGACTGGCGGTGACACATTGCTCACACGATCAGGTCGGCCGGGCCCGTGGAGTTCTTGTCCCAGATTGAGTGCGCCTGCACTCTACGGGACATCCGGGAGGCCGTGGCGAATGTGACCCGAGTGCTGGCGCTGAAGTCGGAGCAGCTGGTACTGTTGCCACCGACCCCCTTCAGGGCTCCAGGTACGGCCTTGTTTCGTGGAGGGAAGGAGGTTCCGCAGGTATGAGTGCGCAGGCGATTGTAGGGAGTCGTGCACTGGACGTCTTCCCCACTGACCGCAAGTGATCGATATTTATTTTATATCGGGTGAAGCCCAAACACCTTTGTTTCTACTGCCAAAGAAGAGAGTCAGGGACCCTGGACACCGCGACGTCGGTAGGGCTTAGTCCATGCAACGGCGATAGGGTAACAGCAATGTAACAGTGATAGCTGGGGGTAGAGAGACTGGTTCCAGCGGGGCGGGGGATCCACTCCCTGACTGGATTACATGACTTATGTGCCGTGAAAGGTATTTATGTGGGGGCATGAGAGCCCAATTACAAGTGCTTACAAGCCACGGGACAATTCCATCATTTGTGACGGTCCCCGGGTCATTGCGTTCTTGTGTGGGTAGTTTCGTGTCCCATCAGAGGACCTGTGACTCAGTAGGATACCGTCCGAGGGGCGTCACAATGTCTTCCTATCATGAGACTGTATCGAGGTCAGGACAGTAGGGGTGTCGTAGGCACCGTTGTGCTGGAGCAGTTGGGCGTCACCAAGGCCAAGGCAACCGAATGACGTAAGCACCACTTGTCACTGGAGCGACCGGGTACTGTTGAGACTGGAGCGATTGGACAGCGTGAGTATCGCCATGACTGGAGTGACCAAAAGCCGTTGAGCTCAGAATTGCCTGGTGTTGTGGGCCCCGGTGGGACTGGAGTTGTTAAGTGATTGGGGGGTCGCGGATCCCGATGTGATCAGAGTAGCTGGAAGTCAGGCACCGGGGGTGTCGCTGTGACTGAGGTAGCTGAGTAGTCCGGCGCAACGGGCCCCGATGTGGCTGGCAGTTGGGTGCCGGGAGCACCGTTGTGACTGAGTTGTTGAGCAATCGGGTGCCGGGGGCACCGTTGTGACTGAAGTGGCTGGCAGTCGGGTGCCGGGAGCACCATTGTGACTGAAGTGTTGAGCGATCGGGTGCCAGGGGCACTGTTGTGACTGGAGTGGCTGGCAGTCGGGTGTCGGGGGCATCGTTGTGGCTGAGCTATTGAGTGATCGGGTGTCGGGGGCCCCGACGCGACTGGAGTGGCTGGCAGTCGAGTGCTGGGGGCACCGTTGTGACTGAAGTGGCTGAAGAGTCGGGGGCCGGGGGCATCATTGACAGAGACAGGGGCCTGACGCTTCGTTTTGAGCTGGCACTTGTGGAGTATGCCCATTATCCGGGTAACAGCACTGAGGGCACGCTTATCGAGGTAACCCCAAAGTGGCACACGATCATCGAGGTAGGGAACCAGGCTGGGCGCCTCGATTGAGCCATGTCTGATGGTACACGACCATTGGGACCGAGACTGGGCAGGGTGCTCTCGTCAAGCAATGGCTGCGTCGTGCATGATTATCGAGGCAGAGAAAAGAAGAAAGGTAGGAGACGTCTCACTGGGCGTGCCAATTTGTTTACGCGCACGTGGAGAATCCCTTCTATTTTTCCTCGTGACGGTGATGCACACTTGCCCTTTACGAATGGCCGAGATGGGTTGACTTGTCACACAGGGATTTCAGAGGTATTTACAAGAAGGTGAAAAGAACGATAGGAATGCACAGTAAGGAATGGTGTATGGTTGATCGTTCTAGAAAATTGGGACAAGGATGGCTAGATGGAATACTGGCATGCTAGTCGATTTCTCGTTGATCACTTGCAGAACCATGTGTTTGACTGGAGATGTGCCACCAGGGCAAGGCACGTGGGCGCAAAATGTCATGCGCCATGCGGAGAGAAGGAGGTTCCACTTGTAAGAGTGTAGAGGATTGTAGAGGCTCGTGTACTGGACGTCTTCCCCACCAATAGTAAGCAATCGATGTTTATTTTACATCGGGCGGAGCCCGAACACCTTTGTTTCTACAGCCTAATAGGAGAGTCAGGGACCCTGGGAGCCACGACGCCGGGAGGGCTTAGTCTGTGCAACAGCGAAAGGGCAATAGCAACACAACAAAGATAACTAGGGGCAGAGAGACTGGTTCCAGCAAGGACAGGGATCTGTTCCCTGACTGTGCTACATAACTATATGTCATGAAAGGCATTTATATGGGGGCATGAGAGCCCGATTACAAATGCTTGCAAGCCATGGGACAATTCTATCATTTATGATGGTCCCCAAGTCATTGCATTATTGTGCGGGTAGTTCTGCATTCGTACATAATGTCCGTCAAAGGACCTGTGACTTAGTAGGATGCAGCCCGAGGGGTGTCACAATGTATTTTTGATATGAGACAGTGTCGAGATTGGGGAAGTAAGGGTGCCGTGGGCACCATTCCACTAGAGCAGTTGGGCGTCGCTAAGGCCGAGGTGACCGAATGGGGCAGGCACCACTTGTGACTGGGGCGGTCGAGCGCTGTTGAGATAGAGGCAACCGAGCGTTGTTGAGACTGGAGTGGTGAGACGGCGTGAGTATCGCCCTGACAAGAGCGACCAAAAGTCATTGAGCTTGGAACTGCCTGGTGCCGTGGGCACCGCTGTGACTGAAGTTGTTTAGCACCGTAGGCATCAGTTTGACTGGAGTAGTTGGGTGTCATTGGCAAGGTAGTGACTGGAGTAGTCGGGTGCCCTAAGCCCCGCTGCGATTGGGGCGACTAGGCACCGTTAGAACTGGGAGAGTCGGGTGCCTTGGACATCATCTCTAGAATGATCAGGTGCTATGAACACCACTGAGACTGGCGAGCCTGAGCACCGCTGGGGCTGAAGTAGTCAAGCATCATTGGGACTCGATAGTCGGGTGCTGTAGCAACCCTGAATATTTAAAATAAAATTTTAAATAAAATTACATGCTTATATGTTAAGTCCTTACAAGTCCGTGCATACTCCTTCTAAGTCCGTGCACGTTTGGGTCTGTGCGTCGCACGACAAGTCCATGCATGTCTTAGCATACACTTAGAGTTAATGCATATACTCTTAGGCTCAATCCAAGTCAGAGCACACCCTGTAGCAAGGTCAGAGCACGTCTACCTTAGCCATGTAGAGTCCGAGCTACACGTCATAAAGTCCGTGCACATTTCACCATCTCCCATGTTTAAAGTCCGTGCATGGTCTGTGTATTTGATGCACGGCCTACACTTCAAGTCCATGCATGGTCTGTGCATTTGATGCACGACCTACACTCCAAGTCCGTGCACATTATACTTGTTAAGTCCGTGCACATTCTTCCAAGTCCGTGGATGCCTTGAACAGGTCCATGCACGTTACACTTGTTAAAGTTCATGAACGTTACACTTGTTAAGTCCGTGCACGTCTTTTACTTTACTTCACAAAGCCAGTGCACCTCTTCATCAACCAAGTCTGTGCACGTTCACCCTAGTCCGTGCACATCTCTGTAAGTCCGTGCACTTTGTGTCGAGCCTAGATCTGAGCATCTCAATGCCCATGTACTTCTTCATCTGAATGTCCATGCACATTTCTGTAAGTCCGTGCACATGGCCTTTGAGCTTAAGTCTGAGCATCTGTATGTCCATGCAGTTTCTCTTCTCTGGACCAAAATAAACCCCGTGTATGTCTAAATCTAGTCTGTGCATGTCCCTATAAAGCCCGTGCACTTTGTGTTGAGCTTAAGTTCAAGCAACTCAATGTCCGTGTAGTTTCTACTAAGTCCATGCACGTCTTCATATAGTCCGTGCATGTCAAACCCCGTGCACGTTTTTGGAACTAGTCTATTTGCTGATAGGGTTGCATCCCAAGTCCCTGCAGGTCTTCACATGGTCCGTGCAAGCTATACTCCGTGCATGTTTTGTGTTTTAAACAAACTCCTTGCATGCCTTCACGGAGTCTGTGGAAGCCAAACCCCGTGCATATTTTTCCTTTGTGCAACTTGCGTTTAAGTCCATGCATGTCCACTGGAAACTACATCCGTGCATGTTTCATCTAAACCTACATCCGTGCATGTCCACTGGAAACTACATCCGTGCATGTTTCATCTAAACCTGCATCCGTGCATGTCCACTGGAAACTACATCCGTGCATGTTTCATCTAAACCTGCATCCGTGCATGTTTTGACATTGCTTTATAAAATCTACACCTGTGCATATTTTCAGCTAGCTTGTGCATTTGTTAAAACATGTGTCCATGCATGTTTCATAAGTCTGTGCACTTTTAGTTCTACACAAGTAAGCCCGTGCATATTTCCATACCCCGTGCATGTTTTGGGTCTTGCAACCCCGTGCATGCACAGTGGTACTGGAGATAAATATGAGGCAAAGGCGGTGGCTAGAGTATCTTAAAGACTTTGATTTTGCTATTCAATACCATCCTAGCAAGGCGAATGCTGTTGCTGATGCGCTCAGCAGGAAACCGATAGGAAAGCTATCAAGTCTCATGAAAGGTATGACCAATCTTATTTCTAAATTTGCTAAGTTGAATTTAGATATTGATATGAAGAAGGAAGATTGCTTTATAGCCAGTATCCAAACTCAACTAACATTGATAGAAGATCTAGTCAAGCTGCAAGATAATGACCCTATATTGTTAGAGATCAAGGCCAATATGGAGCAATGACCGGATTTCTCTATTGCACTTGATGGAAGATTGCTTCTCGAGGGACGAATTTGTATATCGGATCATGCTGATACTAAGAAATTGATCCTAGAAGAAGCTCATAAATCAAGGTATACCGTTTACCCTGGTGCTACCAAAATGTATCAAGACCTTAAACGAAATTATTGGTGGCCCAATATGAAGAGAGAAATAGCGGACTATGTGTCACGTTGCCTCACTTGTCAACAAATTAAGGCAGAACATCAAAAATCCGCTGAAAAACTACATCCCTTGGAAATTTCTGAATGGAAATAGGAAAGTATAGGAATGGATTTTATCATGGGACAGCCTAAATCAAGAGGTGGACATGATGGGATATGGGTGATCATAGAACGATTAACCAAATCGACTCATTTTCTACCTATTAGAAGTCAATGGTCTGTGGATATCTTGGCTGCCTTGTACATGAAGGAGATTGTGAAATTGCACGGTGTCCATGTCGCCATTATTTCTGATCGAGACCCTCGATTCACATCTCAATTCTGGAAGGGGCTGCAACATTCTTTAGGGACCCAGTTAAATTTCAGCACAGCATGCCATCCACAAACTGATGGACAAATTGAAAGAACAAAATCAGGTGGTGGAAGATATGCTCAGGGCATGTGTCATCGATTTCGGTAGAAGTTGTCATGACCATTTACCTCTAGTGGGATTCGCCTATAACAATAGCTACCAAGCTAGCATTCAAATGGCACCATTTGAGGCATTATATGAGAGAAGCTACCGCTCACCTATCTGCTGGAGTGAAGTTGGGGAAAGATAACTTCTAGGTCCAGAATTAATACGAGATACTACCGAGAAAGTCAAGCTAATAAGAGAAAGGCTCAAGATGGCCCAAGATAGACAGAAGTCATATGCTGATAATCGAAGGCGTAACCTGGAATTCCAAGTAGGTGACCATGTGTTTCTCAAGGTTTCTCTGGGTCGAGATATTCAGAGGTTCGACAACAAAGGCAAGCTTACCCCAAGATTCATTGGCCCTTTTGAAATTCTTAATAGGGATGGAGAAGTTACTTATCGACTAGCTTTACCTCCCCAATTGGCTGGAGTTCGCACCGCCACAGTCAGAGCCTATCACTTCTTCAGAAGAAGAAGAATCGACTCGAGAGACTCCCCTACGTGGAGGCATAAGTACGGAAACGAGAGACAAGGAGGAAAGGAGAATCCTCACCAAGCCAGGGGAGGAAGACGCCTATGACGAGCACTGCAACCGGTAAGGCGTGGATGGGGCTACGGGGAGACCACACAGTTGCCTTTATAGCCACCCACGACAGGCCGGAGCCACTCTTCGTGAGGCAGGTGAAAGGACGCCTATCGCAGTGTCAGGTGACCATTCGGAGCCCGCGCTCCCAGAACAGGACAAGACTTTGGTCATCATTACCCGCATGACCACTGCCACCGCCAAAAGCGCCTTGGGCGCCAAGCCAGTCCCGAAGCTTTCAACACCCACGATACGAGGAGTCCAACCTCGAGTCTCGTGCTCCACAGAGACCCTCTCCTGATCGACTCTCAGCCCCCTACGTGGTGCTCGGCGATTGAGAGTAGGGGGGAAGTGAGGAGGGTAAATCTGGTTTGGCCTAGATTCGGCCCAATAACGACAGGCCCACTGAGTATCGAGCGCATTAAGCCCTCCCAAGGGACAGGGACACGTGCTTGGCCCAATAAGAGGAGGCCCAGTCCAGGGGAGGATCGGATTCCTTAATGCGTAATCGTCACGGCCCAAGCGCAGTTATCACCAGAAGACTCTCCGGTGACCGGCCGTTGCCCCCACGACGCCGGCCCTAACCCCATAACAGGCTAGCACGTCCCATGAGCGCCGTAAGACTCACCCCGAGACCGGCCGACGCAGGGGTAATCGCCCTCCAACGGGTAATTTCCACCAGAATAGCAGAGAAACGTTACTCTAATACGGGTGCCCTTCCCTATCAAGGGATGGGGCCTCTCGCTCCAGGATAACCCCATATAAAAGGGAGATCAAAAGAAGAGAAGAGCACGGTGGTTCATTCCACTACTACGTTGCCCCAGAGAATAGAGCCATTACCCCTGTTGAACAAGGTGAAGAAGAGAGCGACGACCTACACTCTGAGAGAGCTTCTTCCCAGCGGCCTTACCACCCAGCGAGCACTCTTCGAGTGAGTATTGGGACCGGCGAGCACTCGTCTGGGGGATCTCCATCGGCTCTACGACCTCCTACGGCGATCTCTCTCTCTCCCTCCCCTGCTCTTCTTTGTGCTCGATTATTTCGTTGCTGACTTAAACATCGGAGAGTTGTCCCCTGGGGTAACACCCGGGACTCCTTCTGACGCCGCTTCGGTTTCCTGGTGATTTGCAGGCTTCCACGGGCTCGAGACGACTTCCTCTACAAATAAATAGAGAAGGTGGTACGTGGCCTAGGAACTATTTTCCTGCCTCTACGGGGCTTAAAGTGGCTCACACCGCCTAAGTGTGATCTATTTTTTAAAAACATTTTTTTTTGCTTGGATCAAGGGTTTAAGCAGACCAACCTGGGGGTCTAGGTTGGTCCACCTAAACCCTCCCCCGGGGGTGTTTAGGTAGAGCAAATGGACAGAGAGGGGGGTGGTCCCCACTCTATAAAAATCCTATTTTATACTATTTTTATCCTACTTTGACTAACTACACGAGGACAAAAGTATACTGGAGGATACTGGTTGACCGGCCGTGTGCATACGAGGAACATGAGTGTTGACGTGGTGCTTGTGTGATCGTTGACGTGGGGCTTGCGTGATCCTGAGCTTTTATCGTTGGATCCTTCCGTGAATGGGTATGTCAGTTGACCTTGCACCGACTGGGAACGGCTAGGACTGGGAGATGGTCGTGGGGCCATTGGGTTGGGAGGAGGACATGCTCCCCAAGGGGGGGGTTCACCGTCCCTGAGGTGCGGCCGCGCCTGGGACAAACTCCCCCCGGGTGAGCTGTGGCCCTGAGGGGTGGCCCCCGGTGGTCTTCTCTCGTTGTCCGTGGTGTCCTTTGAAGGACGGGATGCTGGGAAATGCTAGGATTGGCCTGTGGGGGCTTGTGGTTGTTGCATTATTGTCGCCACTCGCAAGGTGTTCGGGGAAATTCTCGACACACCTCGGGTTGTCGATCGGCTTGGGTGAATGACTGGCAGGCCTTAGATTTGGCCTTGGGCTGAGGGCAGGGGCTCATAAGAGCTGAGAGAGTGACTCTCGGGCATGTGGGCCAAGCTTTCGTGGTGGTGCCACGTAACATGGCAAGTTAATGGGTAGTCTCGGGTTGGCCCGAGACCTGAACAGAAGTGGCTTGTCACCGCATATCATAGGGTCGGGGGTGGCCCCAACCTACTAGAGGGTCATCATAGGATGTGGCTGGAGTGCTAGAGCCACGGGTTGGCCCTCGACTTGTTGTAAAATGGCCGGGGTATGCACGCCCACAAGGTGTTCAGGAAAATTCTCGACACGCATGTATGGGTCGCATACGGGTGCTGTGGGATTCTAAAGCCTATGGTTGACCTAGACAGGTCTCCCTTTGACCTTAGAAGGCTGGATCGAGGCATGTTGGGGGTAAATCCCAACATCGTTGCTGGGTGCCACGCATCGTGGCCTGTCGTCGGGGTGCCCCTGGGTTAGCCTGGGTGGCCGTGTAGAATGCGGGAGAACCCGCAAACTGAGTGATCGGGGCTAACCCCAATCAATTGTTGTCGGCGTTGTAAGTTACAGCTAGCTGGTTGGGGCCCTTGATTGGGTCCGGTGAGCCATAGGAGGGGCTGGGTAGTCCACGCCTTAAAGGTGTTCGGGGAAATTCTCAAACCCTTATTTATTAATATTTCACTAGGAAATTTTCTAGGTACAATAAAACCCTAGCCTAATTAGGGTTTGTATCATGCTGGATCTACTCCTCTTCGAGGAGCGGGAAGGCTCGCCTTCCATCCTGAAACTAGACTCACCCTCCATCCCAAAATTTGAGAATCTTTCCCCTTCTTAAATAAAATTTCACCTTTCTAATCAACCTTCGCTGCTTTGAGTCTTCCAGGAGGACCACAAGGGACTATTTATAGGATTGGAAGAGGTCTGATCTAAAGCTATCGCCATAACCTCTAGCAGAGTCGTTCGTAACAAGACACCCATTTTTTACTTTCATACGTTACTTCGTTGTTCGCTCAGAGTAAATGAGGTTAGTGGCATAGCTTCGCACCCTACGCGGACGGAGGTTCCCTGTGCTCGTCATATTGCAAATAAATTTGGGGTGAGCTCATCCACACGGAAAAGACGACTAGGGGTCGGCATCGTCAAATTTGGTGGTAGACTCACCCATAGGCAGCAAGGACTAGAGGG
This sequence comes from Amorphophallus titanum, assembly GCA_024336825.1. Classification (NCBI taxonomy): domain Eukaryota; kingdom Viridiplantae; phylum Streptophyta; class Magnoliopsida; order Alismatales; family Araceae; genus Amorphophallus; species Amorphophallus titanum. The sequence continues at coordinate 3,892,025 of JANBPO010004458.1, read as the reverse complement.
TGCTATAATTGAATTTGGGGTGGACTCATCTACATGAGAAGGACGATTAGAGGATGACGCCATCAAGTTTGGTGGTAGGCTCATCTACATGATTACGACGACCGAAGGACGGCATCTTGAAATTTATGAGGAGTTCATATATACGAAAAAGACGACCAGAGGTCGGGGGACATTGAATTTTGTGGTAGATTCTCCCGAAAGGAACGCACAACAAGTCTAAGACATGATCCGTTATTTCGGGGTGTGATTCCGCCAAACATGTCACGTGGGAGCATTATTGAGAAAAGAGACATAGAAGAGAAGGAGCACGAAAACAAGTCATTCCTTTTATGTGTCTATATAAGCTGTCATGTACATCACAAGCGAAGGGGCGGGTATACATGCAACTCACCAAATCCCACCACCACCCTCTTGGTCATCTCTCCTCCCTCCTAAGCCAGATGCCCCTAGGAAGCCTCATAGAGCTCTACGAGGCAGTGCTCGCCTCACCTCGCAGTGCCCGCCTAGCCTTGGCGGCATGGTGCTCCTCTGCTAAGGAAACGAAGAGACTACAAATAGAGGAGGAGTCAGGCTGATGGAGAGGCACCCTCATTTTCTCCGGTAGCATCCCTCGTCGTCCTCCCACCTCTGCTTCACGACCCCGAAGATCAACCAGAGCTCCATCACCAGGGCATCCACTGCCCTTCTCTCGTTCCAACCTCGATGCCACTCCGCCCTCTCTCTCTCTCTCCTTCTCTCTCTCTCCTTCTCTCTCTCTATTCTCTCCCACGCTGCCTCTCTCCTCGCCACCTGGGGAGAAATTCTCAACTCTGGGATACCTCAGGGCAATTCTTCATGCCACCGCTACTCCTCCAGCTCCGTTATGCGGGCATGCCACCGGAGCAACACGCTCCTCCTCAACCCGCACTGCGCAAGTTGGGACATCTCGGATCTCCACTTTCGGCCAAGGCTGATCATTTCTATCATGCAATTTTGTGAATGCAAACCTTCTAGTGGTTATGCGTGGACCTAGACAACCAAAAGTAGACCTAGCAAGCTTATGCATTCTATCAAGGTGGGTGAACACGGGAGGGCCGAGGCATCAAAATATGATCCTATCATATGTAAGACCAATGATGAATAGGGGAGGGCCGTTATACCCAAATATGGGACCAATCATGCTTCTGACCTGACATGTGGGTGACATGAATGAAAGGACCCGGCTTACTAATTGTGCCAAGTGGTGTGAGATGCCAAGACATATACATTCCTATCCCAGAGATGACTTCCATGTGCGGGGCTGTGGGATGGCCTTTGAGCTTCCACTCGAAAGGGTCGAAGGGATCTAGGAAGGTGGACATCATGGAGAGAGGCACTTCCTTGGTCACTAGGTGTAGATCTTCCATGGTCATGGCTACCCTTGTGTCACCTGGGACTTGGAAGAGGTGGGCTTGGTCCAACATGGTGGGTGAGGGTATGAAGGAGTGGGTGGTAAGTGATGCGGGTGGGCCACATGGGTTCTCGGGCTCCCATTGGGAGGGGTCAAAAGGATCAACATAAGTGTACCTGGGGGAAAGGAGCTCTAAGTTCACCACATCAACCTCAAGGTCCTTACAATATGGTGGTGGATCATCCTCCTCTAATGAAATAATTAGGCCAAAGTCTTTGGTGGGTGGGTCGGCCATGAGGGGATAGCATAGCTTTCTACTCGATATAAGGAACTCCAATTTGATGATAAGGTCGGGCTCATTGGATGTGGGGAGAAATAATAGGAGGTCACTAGTGTAGCAACCAACGGAGCAAACCGAGGTGACAGACCCGACGCAAAGGTGGGTGAGACTAAGGCTTGTAGGTCGGTCAGTCCCTAAGGCCAAGATGCTAGTCAATTTGAGCTGCCATTCCAACCTATTGATGAGATCATCCAAACTCTCTAGTTCACAATAGGACTCGATGGTGGTGCGATAGGAGATGGAGGGCACTATGGGGAGGTGTCACTCTATGAGAAGGTAGATATGGGTTGTGATATGGTGAACCAGTCCCTCCTTTAACCATCTAATAAGGGGCCAACTTAAGATGGGCTTCGTCCCAACTAGGAGGGGTGGTGTAGGATGAAGATCGAAATGCAAGGCTTCTTCCTCGTCTTGGGCATGAGTGTCCTCCAAGGTGGGGATAGGGTCTAGGGTGTTCATCCCTATGTGGTCAGACGTATGGACCATGGTTGCCTCTTCAAAAGGGATGGGAAGGGCTCTTGTGGGTGGGGTGATGATGGCCATCGCATGGTGCACCCGAGGTGGTGGACAAGGGTAGGCTTGGGTTGGGATTGGTAGGGGAAGTAGTGGAGGCCTAGGTTGGGATAGGATTGGGGTCGGGAGTGGGAGATGGGTTGGTTGAGGAGGCTTGGGTTGGTTGGTCTTGGGGGGAGTGTCCCCTTTGAGGGTTGATAGAGGGGTAATGTTGGGGACCAATAAGGTTTGAGTGGTATGGGTTGGGGGGTGGCGGCCATCATAGGGTGAACTGGGTCGATTAGGGGTCTCTTGCCCTTGGGATCGGCCGGTTGTAGAGGGGTGGAAGTGGGTCGCCCTTGAATTTTGGGAGAGTTGGTGGTGGAGAGATTTAGGTGGATAGAGAGCTATAGTGATTTAGGCATATGAGTGGCCTTTATGATGGCCCTGAATTGGTCGGGAGAGAAAGGAGGAGTGGTAGTGCTCCTCGGGCTATGGATCTTCGAGTAGGAAGGGGAGGTTTGGGAAACATAGATCTTCCTAAGTTTAGTTTTCATGTCTTCCCATGTGTCAATGGGCTCCTGCCTCATAATCTCCCTTAGGCCCACAATGTGTTGCCACTCATCCTTGGCTTGACCACAAAGTCGCCCCTTGGCAACGCGGACTCTTGCGGGTCCATCTATCATAGTCCTATCAAAGTCTTTTTCCATGGTAACCTCACAACTTAGATAATCACTAGAACGTGATCTGTCAAAGATAAGGTCCTCAAATTGGATTATGTCTAAGGGAGGGTCGATCGGGCCCTTTTGGAGGGCCGAGTGGTACGAATAGGACCAATATGGAATGGCCATCCTAGTGAGTAAGGTTGATGCATCGGGTGATGAATGCAAAATGCTCTAGGACCAACTTGTAGAGACAAGTTGAGAACTTGCTCTGATACCAATTATATGTGAAACCACCTTGGGGGTGGCCGCCACTAGACCGGTGCTCTTGGACCTAAGTATGCAAGCAAAACCACAAAGCTAAGAAGCCTACGTAAGCGGACACTCGTATGGCGGGCACACTCAACTCGGGGGTGACTCAGGAATGCCGAGTCGAGGATGTGGGATAAGACCTTTACTGGTAGAGGGCCAGCAAGGTTCACAGTTGGCCTCCCCATGGGCATGGATGCCTAATTCAATGAGTCGGCAATGACCAAAGGGTGCGGGATCACTCACTCACACCCACGGTAGTCGTACGAAGGCGGTGGAGCGTTGGGACTAGGCACTCTTTCCCTTAACCGATGGCGCAATTGACGAATATTAAATGAACAAGTACAGTTAGGGGCAAGGGTCGAGAGCTTACCTATCTGGTTTGTAGAAACTGACCCCGGTCGGAGACGTGGGCGAGTATGGAAGTGTGAGATAGCCACCCGCACACTACACTGATGAAGCTTCAACCTGAAAGTAATGATTTACAATAACTACACCCCACACCGGGGGGTTGGACTAGGGGTCAGGAGTTCAAGGTTACAACTAAATTTATCTCCACCCAAGGAGGGGATTTAAGCAGACCCAACGGGGATGGGGGGAATTGGGCGTCAAAGCTGATTAGCCGGGGGAGGCCGACTTCTGCCAGTCCGGTTCTGCTGGATAGTGAGCTGCGGACAGAGCCACCATGAGCACTTTCAGGCGCTGGCTGGGGCAGGGCTTGCGCTGGATGGTTCAGGGGTGAGGTGAGACCTTGCTGGTAGCACCCCTTGTCGATCAGGAACCAGACGGAATGGCAGTGGGGCCAAATTCATGAACTGTTTGGATCAGTCCTTGCCTGAACCTGCTAGACAGTGTGGCAAAGTTGGGGTGGCCACGAGCTCTCCCGAAGGCTGAATGTGGCAAGGTCGATGCCGTAATGTCCTGGATTAGTCAATGAAGACGCTGGTGGAGTTGTAGACCGATCAAGGGCCAGTTGAGACCGGGGCCGAGCCGAGACAAGGATAGGTCAGATAGGGCTCTATTTGTCCAAGAATCGTTTCTATGCACTCTAGGGGGATCGGCTAGAATGGGGAGCTACGGAACTCAAATGGTGCACTTCTTCTTGCCACTGGCAGAGGACTTGGAGAAGGTCTCAGCCAAAAATCATGCCCAAATTCTTACAAAAGTAGCTATGGTTGCGTCTCCACTCAGACTCATGTTCCCTCTCAAAGCATCTTTGCGCAATCGGGGGAGAATGGTTCTCTTGGGCACCACGAACATCGGATGATGGCAGGGTCACCTCTCCTATGAAGCTGCTAGGACGAGCTTTCCAGCAATGTATGATACGTCACCTGAAGATGCACGATGACTCTGGGGCAGGCTCTGCAACTTGTCCCTTGACTACTGTCTATGAATTGGTGCAGGGTAGGGTGATAGAGTGTGAGAGGTGACGCTGCCAAGCGACTTTTACCAGAGGAATCACCTTATTTCTCAACCGTTGCTCACGACGGTCTTCAATTCTAATCGGATACTCTGGAGTGGACAAATCAGCAGTCACTAGATATTACACATGCAAGCTTTTAAAATCTCCAGGTATATAACGGATTGGAACCTCCATATTATATACCATAACGGACCGGGGAAGGACCGCTATGCTTCACAGAACACAGGAAATCCACATATAACCCAGACTATAACGCACCGCAATAAGGGTGCCATAGGACTATAACGCGCTGGCACAAGGGTGTTAAAGTCAACACGCATGCAACGCACAGCACAGGGAGTATAATGTACCACGGAAGGGACGTTATAATAGACATAATGCACCTCTCGTGAGCCGCTATGCCTTCCAGAATGACCGAACTTCAGAGAAACCATGATATATATAATGCAACGCTACAGGTGCGCCATACAATACACAACGCACGGGGATAGGGCCGTTAAAGACAACAGACCTTTAACTCAAATCAAAGGACTATAACACACTACTAGAGGTGCGTTAAAGCCACCCGAACACTAAAATCCGCAGGAAACTCAGAGCACAGACCACATAATATGCGTCAAGGGATGCGTTAAAGGGGTATAATGCACCGGGGAAGGAGCGTTATATCACCTGGGTTTCGTGACTCTGGATTTCAGAATTGGAAACCCCGCCCGATCGATTGAAATCAACGGGGGACGCAACGGATTACAAAACCTGATAATCCTACCAACCCATACCGACCATACAAGCCTAAGCATGCCACTAGAAATGAAATACAATGCCCATGGAATAGATTTTAACAATTAAACGCTAATTTAATGCCTAAAAGAATTAAAATTCAATTGAACAGAAACATGCATGAAACTCGAGGCAATGGGCGTCGGACCACGGTGCAAGTGGTACCGGCGGTGTCCTAGCGAGATAAGGATTCCATCCCCCTACCTGGACGATGGCAAAAGCGACGATACGACGGCGAACCGGCGCGAGAGAGAAACGGCACCTCCCGACCTGACTCGAATCCACGCTACGCGAATCGAGGAATAGTGGACGTCAGCGCGATCCTCACGGCGCGACCAATCCAACGGTATCTCTCCGGTCTCGATCAACAGCCGTCTGGGCCAAGAAACGAGAGAGGCACGTAAACCAAGAATAAATCCCAAAATCTCCCAAAAGAAGAATTACACAGAAAACGAGGCAAATGGCGATGGATGGCGACGCAGAGGACGTCAATGGATTCCTGGCTAGATGAGGAGTCTGATCCCCTACCTTTTGCGTGGCGAAGACCGCGAACCAGTGCCGAACGGGCGACGGGGGCCACGCCGTCTTCTAGCTCGCACGCATCTCCACGCTCCACGATCCGAGGGAAGAAGGGTACCGGCGCGATCCTCGCGTCGAGCCCTTTCCATCGGTACCTCCCACGCGTCGACCGGCGTCCGTTTGGACAGCGAACCGAGCAAATGGGAGTGGAGGAGAGAGAACGTGCCTGGGATAAGGAAATAAACCCCTTCTTTACGTTAGCACTAACCTAGTGCCGACGAATACCTCAAGAGACAAACAAATCATGTCAATTCCGCCACCCCGGTGACACTGACAAATGAACACCTTACCCAAGCCTTACGCCTGGGTTAAGGAAATAAACCCCTTCTTTGTGTTAGCACTGACCCAGTGCTGACGAACACTTCAAGAGACAAACAAATCATGTCGATTCTGCCACCCCGGTGACACCGACGAATGAACACCTTACCCGAGCTTTACGCTTGGGATAAGAAAATAAATCCCTTCTTTACGTTAGCACTGACCCAGTGTCGACGAACACTTCAAGAGACAAACAAATCATGTTGGTTCCACCGCCTTGGTGACACCGACGAATGAACACCTTACCCGAGCCTTACGTTTGGGATAAGAAAATAAACCCTTCTTTTTGTCAGCACTGACCCAGTGCCGACGAACACTTCAAGAGACAAACAAACCATGTCAGTTCCACCACCCCGGTGACACCGACGAATGAACACCTTATCCGAGCCTTACGTTCGGGATAAGTAAATAAATCCTTCTTTGCATTAGCACTGACCTAGTGTCGACGAACACTTCAAGAGACAAACAAACCATGTCGGTTCCACCACCCCGGTGACACCGACGAATGAACACCTTACCTGGACCTTATGCCTAGGATAAGAAAATAAACCCCTCTTTGCGTCAACACTGACCCAGTGCCGATGAACACTTCAAGAGACAAACAAACCATGTCAGTTCCACCGCCCCGGTGGCACCGATGAATGAACACCTTACTCGGACCTTACGCTTGGGATAAGGAAATAAACCCCTCTTTGCGTTAGCACTGACCCAGTGCCAACGAACACCTCAAGAGATAAACAAACCATGTCAAGTTCCATCGCCCCGATAGCACCGACGAATGAACACCTTGCCCAAACCTTACGTTTGGACTGAGGGATCAAACCCTTTCTTGCGCGGGCACTCACCCAGTGCCGGCGAATATCCCAAGAGACACATAGAACCACGTTAGCCCCGGCGCCCCGTCGGCATTAATGAATGAACTTCTCTCTGTCCCTTCGGGTGACAAATACCTCCTTTTGACTTGGACCTCTCGTTCGGGTCAGTTGAACCAATAAACTCTTCTCTCCGTCCCTTCGGGTGATGAATACCTCCTCTTGACTTGGACATCTCGTACAGGTCATTTGAATCAACAAACTCTTCTTTCTATCCCTCGGGATGGTGATTTTCCCTTTGATCTGGACCTCCTGCTCAAGTCATTGACTAAATAAATTCTTTTCTCCATCCCTCAGGGTGTGATTATTCTCATTGGCTTGGACCTCCTGTCTAGGTCATTGACTAAACAAACCATCCCCTCCATCCCTCGGGATGGTGACCTAAAAATACACATAAGATAAAATAATATAGAATGGGTGTGTGTGTGCGATGGATAGAGAGAGATAGAGAGAAGGGAGAGAAAGAGGATGCGGGTAAGAGAGAGAGAGAAGAGAGAGATAGGGAGTGGAAGAGGGAGAGAGATCCCGCGGGGAGGTGGAGGTCGGCGTCCGCGGTGATGTGTGGAGAGGGAGTGGGAAGGTTAGGAGGCGGGAGAGGGAGGCTAGAGGAGGAGGGAGGTGTGGAGAAGTGCTACGCGGCGGAGGGTGGTTCAGAGAGGAGCTAGTTGGTGGCGGTCGGAGGAGTGGGGACGTGGGGAGGAGCGCGGTGTGCAGGCAGGGGGATCTGGATAGCGGTGTTCGTGGGGGTGGACACGGACGGTGGCAGAGGTGGAACAGAAGATGGGGGGGCGGTGGTTTCTGCTGTGGGCTAGAGGGAAAGAGGGAGTGAGGGTGTGGCGTCCTGTGTGTTGATGAGAAGGGGAAGATGGAGGGGGAGGGCACGTTCATGCAGGGAGAGGCAGTGAGAGGTGTGAGAAGTGCAGGGCATGAGAGGGGCTCCGCGGGGTCGACTGTAAGGGAGAGAGGGGGTGAGAGAGGCGAGGTTGTCGGTAACAGTGGCGGGGTGAGGGAGTAGGGTCGACGATGAGGAGGGTGCACCGGCGGAGGTGGTTGCAGTGTGAAGAGAAGGTGAGATGGGAGGTTAGAGGGAGAGGGAGGTAACGGTGGCCAGAGGGGCACTGGGGATGGTTAGCATAGGTAGTTCCACGGCGGTGGTGCAGTCCGGATGGTGAGAGGGGGAGAGATAGTTAGCCGGGAGAGGGGGGTGTGCAAAGAGAATCAGAGGGCGAGAGGGTGATCGCGGCGAGGTGGACGTGCATGTAAGAGGGGGGGTGCGTGGGGAGAACGCTGTGGAGGGGAGGCCGATGTGGTGGTGGGTTGCGACTGTGTTGGCCGGTTGGAGAGGTCGACGACGGAGGGCAGCAGGGCGTGGGCGACGGTGAGGGGGTGCGTGTGTGGGAGCTTGCGGCGGTGGTACGTGGGTGAGAGAGAGGAGGGGAGTGGGAGGACGGAGGCCGACGGTGGGAAGGTGTAGGCGGACGACGGCAGGGGCAGGTGGTTGGAGAGCTGGACGGAGGAGGAGCGGGGGGAAAGGGAGGTCTGCCGCAGCGGGCGTCCGCCGTGAGAGAGAGAGGGAGGTGGCCGACGGTTCACGGGCATGCAGGGAGTGGGCGACGGTGGCAGGGTGCAGGTGGTTGGTTAGCAGGGGTAGGCGACGGTGGCAGTGCACGCGGAGGGGGTGCCGCGGTGGTGGAGGTCGGCGGCGGGTGGCTGGTGGGTGCGCAGGGAGAAGGGCAGGTGGTGCGGACGGGAGGTGATGTGAGGGAGAGGGAAGGAGAGGAGAAGACGACCACCACCCAAAAGGAAACCATGGCACAACCAAAGAACCGTTAATCTGGTGCGAGCAGCTAGCATTGTGATCATGACAACACTAGTTACTGCAGAACCGTACGAAACTCCAGCCAGGTAGACATTTCATCAATCATCTTGTGTCCAATCCAGCTCACACACTTGAAAGAGAGAGATAAAAGAAGAAGACATTCTCAGCTCACGCATTTGGATGCCCATGGACTTCTAGTGCTTGGACTGTGTACCACACAAGAAAATTCAGCAATTGTCATACCATCTCTTAATCGAGAATAAAGCGGTGGCACCGATCTCATCAATAGAGAGAGTCTTGCCCCGAGTGGACTGCAAGAAGACAACAAAGTCTCCCTGCTCAAATTATCCGGTCCTAGAAGTCTCCAGACGGGTGTAAGTATGGGACAAAGCCTACCATGCGACAAGCTATCTGCTGAACCTCCCACCTGAACAATGAAACTCTCAGGTGGAGCTCATTTTGCAATGCAGGACCCCAACATGTTCAGCTCTAACTCTTGATTGTCCATTTTTCTGTCACATAGCCAAACAAGCCGTAGGCCAAGATCCATCATGCAGAAGCCCAACTCTTTCAAAGAATTCCCACGCTGATTAAATTCAAGATCACCAAATTTCATATTGTGTATGCCGGTATTTTCCACTACGTGAGCTTCTGCACTTGTGTACAAGGTGGAGGAGGTGATTTAGGCGGTGGGCAACACAACCAAACAAAAGGAGAACCACAAAAGAAGAAGTGCATCACAGTAACCTTGGGAACCCATACGACGACATTCTCACAGGACATTTCATCGAACAGTTGACGAGCATGGGTAGAAAAGCCGATTTGTCGTACCTATCAAGACGGGTGCTGCCCATTAGGACAGAGGGGACCTCAAGCTAGCAGCATCTGAAAAATCACGAATGTGTTGAACAGAGGGCACCTCAGACACCATTGTTACAGACCTTAGGCTCTCCGGTTGAACTCCAAGCAAGTGGCCGCCGTAGTAATCAAAGGAGCAACAGGAGAGGGTTTGCAAGAATTTCCTAGAAACCCAAGCAATCCGATGGTGGTCCCCAAAGCGCCGAGGTTTGACGTACAGGTGGAACCAGCCGTAGAGGTGACGGCCTATTACGATCCAGTATAAGTCGAGTCTGTACGTCAACACACGTCAATGTATCGAGAAGCAGTTTTTGTTTTCTCAAAAAAAAGTATAATTTTTATGAAAACTTACTTTTTTATATTAAGATTAACAATATATTTCTAATATTAGTTGATTTATTTTGACGATTATTTTTGGTTTGTGGTTGTTTTTTTTTCGTTGTACTTGTTGAGGTCGGGTTGATGGTGGAATGGTCTGTGTGGACAGACTGTTTTGTTATTGTACCAACTGTAGGCGTGCACTCGCCTCGAACACGGTGACTGAGACACTATACCAAGTACAAGGAACAACAATAACGAGTGACTAGTCAGGGTCATGCCCATCGACGCTTATCCAAATGCTCCTGACCACGTGTGCACACACAAGCCTAATGTCTTGACTCAGGCCTCTAGATATTTTTCCCACCCAGTAGGACGCTACTGCAAAGCAAGGAGGCCCACAAAAACTAGCCTAAAAATCGTCTCTCAGGAACTTGCCCCGCCACCACTCCCAGGTGGGTCGACACGCTGAAGTGTCATCAAGCTACGACTAGTGGAGGCTCACTAGACACAGAGACTCAAAAAAGAAACATCGAACCACATACAAGCTAACGCATACCTGTCACACATACTATGAAGCACAAGGCAGTACACAGAACTACCGCCAGACTCAAGACAAACAACTAGACCTACACACAATGATCCTTGAGTCATACGACTTCGGTCAAGATCATTGCACATCACAGCAACATACCATTAATCAGCCTAGGCCCTAAGCAAGAATCACAAAGAAACACAAGTCCTTAGCCCCCAGGCTGCACATAGGACTCTCAATTTCACACAATACAAACCATGGAACATGAGGGAACATCAAAGTCCTCAGACCAGGTAGGCACGTAAATTGAGGTAAGATGACACCTCTATGTGTCCAAAACCAGAGTCTCGATCTATACAAGATAACCGAGAAACTCACAAGGTCATGTGTCAACCACTGGGTCGCAACTAGGTAGACCAGAAATCATATTGACCCTCGAAATAACATAAAACACTACTCGGTATAATGGCACTTTTGAACACTCTATAACACGGTTACAACTCTCATAGGACGTCCACGACATCCACGAATAATGGGCTAACCAAGGGGTCATAGCCAAGCCAACCAGAAACCAACTAATACGAAAGAAACACCGCACATAGCTCGGGATGAAACCACTCTTTCGGGATCCCTTAACACATATATGACTCTCACAGAAGACCCAAGGGCATCCACCGAGTCAAAGGCCAACAAGGCACTGAATCCTTGGTTCATCGGAGCCCGAGACAAGTCGAATAAGGCATAGAAAATGAAGACATTAATGCGCCTATGGCCTGCGTCGTGATGATTAACGTGCCCCTACCGAGGGTCGCGATGTCACTAGAATGCGCCCATAACTTAGGTCACAATAGCACACTAACGTGGCACTTACCTAGGTCACGATGATAGACGCAGCCAAGACCTCGAGCACAATTATGACAACCCAGCATCCGAGCTCGGGTAAACCCGAAACCACTTGGATCCTGAGAGGCCTCCCAAGAGCTATAAAGCTCCGAAAGGATAAAAGGAGTGTGCGGAGGTGTATAAGAGTACATTGAACTTGTAGATAAGGCAGTAAATAATTACTATATTTGGACATCCTGCCCGAAGGTATGCCCGGGGAGGCAATAGAGGCCATCCCCAGCACTGCAACCATGGACCCGTTGGTCCTAATGCTACTCCAAAGATATCGGCAGGAGATAGACCTGCTAAAGAAGCAGCTGATGGAGAAAATTAAACAATCATCAGCTTCTAAGCCTCCCGAAGTTCAGGGTGAATCATCCCGGGGAGCCGTCCATCAGACTGACCTCCACCACTCTACACTCTGCCTCAGTCGTCAGAGCCGAGCTTGGCGATAAATCAACAGTGGCCACCACAGTCGCTGATGCCACCGATGCTCCCTCAGGTGCACCAGACACCTCCACTGCTGCGTCCTCTACAGGCGACCACCTTGGTCACCCCTTACCTGCAGCCGGCACACTTCTACTCGGAGCCAGTCAATCCCATGGTCATGAACCAGATGATGGTGGAGAGAATGATAGAGCTGAAGCTCGTAGAAAGAAGTGAAGGCGACTATGTCGCGTTTGATGCCTATCGGGTACCATACCCGCTGCACCATGCTGCCAAGCGGCTCCCTCCTGGGATCAGCAAGTCACCAAAATTCGACAAGTTCAACGGGAAGGGATCCCCGAAGGAGCATGTCACATATTATATGACTGTCATGGGTGACCTGGCATTGGACGAGTCATATCTACTGAAGTTTTTCGGGTCCTCGCTGACAGGGTTGGCATTTTAATGGTACTCCTACCTCCCCACCGAGTCGATCAGTGACTGGTCGGACATGCAGAGGAAGTTCAGAGAAAGATTCCATGGTACAGAGAGGGAGGTCACAGTGGCCAAACTCTACTCAACAAAGCAGAGGGCAGATGAGACAGCCCTCGATTATATTAAGAGGTGGAGGAACCTCGGGATGACATGCAAGCGGCCCCCGCATCAGGAGGACGCTGTACAAATATGCAAACAGAACCTCAAGAGAGAGGTTCTAGAAAGGATGATTGGAATGGAAATACAGTCGTTCGATCGACTGAATAATATTGTGGCCGAGGTGGAAGCTTTTCTGGCCAGACCTGCCCCTACATCGACTGCCAGCACAACCCAGAAGGGCAAGGCAGTGGAGCGGCGCCAGGCGCCAAAAGAAGCGAACGCTCTTGATATAAAGGTATTTGAACAACATAAGAAAGATAGAGGCAAGAAGGCGGTTGCCTCGTAGCATGCAAAAGCCACAAACGGTAAAGAGGGTCCCTCGTTGAGGGATAAAATGAAGAAGGCCTATTCCTTTCCCAAGGACAAGACCAGAATTCTGTTCGATTGGGTAACGGAGTATGGCGTGGTTACCCTGCCAGAGCCAAAGAAGCTAGAGGACCTGAAAAGAAAAGATAGTCCAAGATTCTACCCTTATCACCAGATGCTGGGCCATCCGATCAAGGACTGCTATGTTTTTATCGAATTTCAATCCAGGCACCTTTCGATTGTTGTATTTGGAAGGTTGCATTGATTGCCTGCTCGATGACCTCAGGTGGTAGCTCTTGGTAGGCTGGAATGTTGGCGCTGGCATCCAAAGACGTATACGCGGTTTGATGCTTTACCCATGGTGGCTGGAGAGGTTTGCCATGAACGGGCAGACTGGTGCTGGCATCTGAGGACGTGTGCACGGTTTGATGCCTTAGCCGTGGTGGCGAGGGAGGTAGCTCCTGTCGAGCTGGTGCACTAGGGCCAGCATTCGAAGACGTATGCGCGATTTGCTACCTTACTCGCGGTGGCTAGAGCCATTGCTGAGAAGTGGCCCGGGGAGCATGCTTGACATCCTGCTTCCTGGCCTTGCCTTTATGGTCTAATTGGGAGCAGGGTCGAGCGACACCCGACAGTGTCCTGGGGCATTGTTGCCCCCAGTAGTTGTCTTGATTCCACACGCCGAATGGCCCTTGTGGTGGCAACCCCAACTCGTGAACTAGTGTAGCTAGAGACTCTAAAGATGTCACTCTCACAAGTCGGGCTGGGTTACAGGACAAGCGAGGAGGACCCGATGGCCTGCCCACTGAGAGAGCATGGCCTGGTCGAGCTGGGACCTCGCCTTGCTTTTGCTTCCCCTTCGTGTCCCCGAGTGTTGGAGACGAAGGTAAGGTAAGGAGAGAGTGAGAGGAGCTTGAAGAGCCCATCGTCGTCTCACCCACAAGAACATTCTCTCGCCCAAGAAGGACCCGAAGGAGCCTAGCAGTGTCTTCTCTGGAGAAAGGTAGAGACTCCAGCTCTTGCCAAGGCCACCATTGTATGGCCAAGGTAGCAGAGGCCCGCTGGTCGGCGGGTGATGTCAGGGAATCAAGAGAGGCCGGAGGTGTGAGAGGATGGATGACGTTGACCGAGAAGTTACTTGGTCCTATCTCTTGACTGGCATCCTGTTCCCGGCATCTCCGCAGTCGCTCGAGAGCTTCCCGATTGTCGGTCCGAAACTCGAGCCATTCTGGGGTTATGCCGGTAAGGCAGCCCGTGCCCATTTTCATGGGGAGGATTTGGCTATTCTAGTACATTTCTAGCGATACTCAGGGTTTCCTCGATGGCTTGACGAAGTCTAACGAGTGCCATGGAGTTCCCCTCAGCATCGATCTGCTCCCACTAGATTTGTTCTTAGATGAGGTATTGGACTTCCTCGTAGGACTCAATTACGTGGTGGATTCTGGCGTGGAAAGGGCAGTACTGGAGATGACTGAAGTCCCAGTGACTGTAATCTATCGGCAGGTCCCGGGGCAAGATTTAACCCATTTGCACGAGGATGTTGAAAGCCGTCGGGTCCTCTCCTTGGGGAAGGAAAGAGGTCTGTGATCATGCCAGGGCCTCCACCCCGTGTTGGGTTGCCCCCTCTCCAACCTCCCAATTCCACTTCTCTCTAGTGCACACCCATCCCAGCCCTTCTTTCCAATAACTCTAGCTCACCCCACCCCTCCACCTCCAACCCCTCAGCCCTCCAAGAGGCCCCAGCCACGTCCTCCCCACTTCCAAACCATTAGCCACCATCCCCTTACATTGCAGCTCCCCCTTCTTGCTTCATTGGCCATCATAAGGTGGCAGCTCTAGTGATCGGTCACAGGCAGGTAGAAAGGGTCTTAGAAACTATCGCTTCTCTAGCACTTCCCCAACTCATCTGGTGGCAAACCATATACCACTAGAAAGGTCATCCAGAGGACTTTCCAAGCGTGGTGGTTTCATCTTCGTCCGAGCTCCGAGCTCTCCGCGAGAGTGATTCTTCCCCAACTACGCAAGAGCTCTCAGGCAGTGAACCAGAACCCTAGAAAAGTTTTCACCACGGTCACTCCCTGGCAGATATGGGTGTACAACTTGGCTGAGGGCATCTTCTACCAGTCCTCTGTCATCCCCAAGAAGTAGAGCGAAGTTCGGACCCCAGCATCAAGAGTTCTGAATTTTCTTTCGAAGTCGCGCCAGGTTGGTTCCCCTATTCCTGAACGGACCCACCTCCACCATTCTGGCCATTACGATCAGCCCTGAGATCGTCTGAGGTTTTCGTCAGTCCCATCTGAAAGAATACTTGTCCGCGGTCATCACGGTACCAGCCCCGCCTCCATCTGAGTTCAGGACTGTCCGTGGCGCCTCCATCTTCCAGCAGTAATACCCTGGGAGCGGCCAGCACCAGTACTGTCTGGCACTGTTCCAAGACCTACACCAGCCAACGACCATCTCAGGGTTAATCCAAAAAATTTGAGCGTCTTCCCAGGCCAAGTCAGAGATTTTTGGCTCTGGTCTCAGTTTGTTTGGAGTTTGGGAGTGTCCGTAGTGGTGCACACTTCCACCTGCTGTCCTGTGATTCCAGAAGCTGGCAGCACCGACGAGGAGCACGACACATTAAGTTTCTAGCTCCGTCCCCTCCCATCGCTTGGCCAACTGAAGGCCCCTCCCTGTGTGGTGGTAGTTTTAGTTGTAAACACTTAACCCCCACCCCAAGAACCCCCTCCTGCATGAGGTGTAGTGTTGTAGCTATTTTATTTCTAGGTCAAGCGCCACCGTCGTGACATACGGGTGCGTACCCACGCCTCCCCGCTCGCCCTCGTCTCCAACCGGGATCGGTGTTCTCACACCGGTCAGGTGAGCGACTGATTCCCTTGGCTTGTTACATGCTTTACTGATTTAGTATCGTCTTGAATGCCCGTCAGATGGTGAGCCGAGAGCCCAGACTTGCACACCACTTCTAGTGTGCCCACCGCGGAAAGTGAGTGAGTGCCACCCAAACCCACGCCCCCGGCGTGCCGACCTGCATTTGCATTTCATATCATTATATCACCATATCATCATAAATCATAATCATAAATGCATCAATAGGAAATGAAATCAAATGCATAACCATAAGCATACATACCATCGATGGTGGGAAGTCGCGCAGCTCGCGTCATACCGCCACCAGCTCTTAGGCCTACGGGGCCCCCATGGCATAGGGCAGCCAACGACTGGCCAAAGGAACCACCTCCGGATAAAACACATCGGCCCGCCCCATTGGGATGTATAAGTGGCACCAGACCTACATCCACAAATCATTATCATACCACATAAACCATAATAGGAATAGAAGCATATAACATAGGCATAAAGGAAAGTTGCATACCTGAAGGAATGGTGCGAAATCGCTGACGGTTGTCTCTCTCTTTGTCCCAGTGGATAGGTCCGCTATGAGGTGGGCCAGCAAGGCCACACCCCAGGCGTATCTCCCGACCTGGCTCAGGTCCTCCAGAACACTCAGGAAACGACAGTTCATGTCGTCCCCCTTCGTGCCCAGTAGCAGCCTCCCCAACATCAGAAAGAGGAATCTCCTAAGGCCTAAATCTACCCTCTCTCTCTGGGTGGGGTCTGTACTAAAGGTGGCCCTAGCCCTCCCAGACATCCTTGCTGCGAAACCCTCGAGGGACTCCCTCGCCCTCGGGCACCCCTCTCCCAATCCCAGGGACTCCATAAGCTCAGCTCTATCTACCATCCTACAGTCCCTGGGTCCCTCTGCCACAGTAGAAAGGTCCAGGAGCCGGCGGGCCCGCTCCTGGTAGTTCGGGTAGGTCACTCTGCTCACCGTCTCCCCGTCCACCCTCAAACCCGTGATCTTAGCTACATCCTCTAGGGTAGGGACCATATGCCCCCAGGGCATAAGGAAAGCCATGCTAGTCCTATCCCATCTCTCCCTAAGTACCTGGATGAGGATCAAGTCTAGGCGCACTGGCTCTATGCTGAGAAAGGCCGCAAATCCCATCTCTCGCAATCTCTCCCTCTGGAAGTTCGGGAGGCCCTGGTACGCGGTATGGACAAGAACCCATGAGATGTGAGTCCTCATCACCCCCTGCAAAAAAAGTAAATACAAAATATGTCAATGAACAGGTTTTGGCATCCACTACCGTGGCCGCTATTTCTTTTTTTTGCGTCCATCCCACTGGACGCTGTTTCTTTTCTCCTAATTTTTCATAAATAAAAAAAGGGATTTTGGCGTCCACTACCATGGTCGCTATTTCTTTTTTGTGTCCATCCCATTGGATGCTATTTCTTTTCTCCTAATTTTTCATAAATAAAAAAGGGGTTTTGGCGTCCACTACCGTGGTCGCTATTTCTTTTTTGCGTCCATCCCACTGGACGCTGTTTATTTTCTCCTAATTTTTCATAAATAAAAAAGGGAGTTTTAGGCACTCCATTCCTTGTAGAAAGTGATATCGATGAAGTGAATAGAAATCATGTCAACTACCTAACACATTGGGATTAGAGAAATGAAGATATGACATTGCAACAAAGGGAGTGCTTTTCTTGTCGGAAGAACAACACATGACTCCGCAGCTCAGCGAGGATCCGAAGTTAGCACCTGCCGACCACCCAAGCCTTGGCACTATCCCTAACCGTTCACATGCCCCCTCCCAATTCCCCATCTCATGGCCGTGCGAAGATGGTGGTTGTTGAATAAGAAGAAGAAAATGATAAGAAGGAATGGGGTGGGATCAGATGGGTCGGAGGACCTTAGCCATGGCGTAGGCGACGGCGGAGGCGACGGCGCCGATGAAGGCCGTCTGCACCGCGCTTAGGAAGGGTCGGTTCCCGGTGAACCTCCCCTTCACGTAGCCGAAGAACAGTAGCGCTGCAAGGGTGACCCCCACCGACGTCAACGCCGCCCGCCCCGCCGCCGGCACGAAAGAGTACGGCGCCAGGGGCACCAGCCCCCCCACCACGTACCCCACCGCGATCGTCGCCGCGCTCTCCAGCGCCCTCCTCGGCTCTGGCTTCTCCAACCCCAGCTCGAACCTGCGTCGAACACCATGTCAGCGAGTTTCGAAATGACGACGAGACCGGGTGGTGATGAGGCCACTAGGGCCGCTCACCTCATCATGAACTCGAGCCAGGCCTGCGGGTTCCGACGGAGCGAGTTGACCACGGGCGCGTACTCGTGTGGCTCCAGCCCGTACCCCGCTAGGATCTCCCCGATCTCCGTGGCCTCTGTGAAATCACAACCATCCGATGAAGAGAGCCCACAATGCAACAGCAGATGAACAGTTAGAGAGGAACCCACCTGTGTCGGGGACGTTGATGATCTCCTCCTGCTCCCGCTTCAGTTCTCTGGCGTAGTGGTCCGCTTCGCTCTTGGCCGCCATGTACCTGGACTACCGATGATTAGTGGGCTTTCAACGCGGCATAGAACGCCCATCTACAGAGTTAGAGAGAGGCCCATCTAGAGCAAATTAGGCCCAAACAGGTTAATAGGCCGTGGGTCCCGCATGGGCTCGACTGGGGTTGCAGCAGTGAGGTGGGTACCCGCCGAGGCCCATGGAGATGGCGCCGGCGGCGACCTCAGCGAGGCCGGCGGTGAGGATGATGGACGAGGGGGCGGAGGCGCCGGAGAGGCCCGCGGCGAGGGCGAAGGGGACCGTGAGGCCGTCCGAGACGCCGATGATGATGTCCCTCACCACGTCGCCCGCCGTGAAGTGCTTCTCCTTGTGCTGCAGTAGTAGCTTCTGCTGCGACGACGGCGTCGCCGGGCCGTTCTCCGCCATTCCCACCCACCCTCCAAGCTTCAGAGAGAGAGAGAGAGATAGAGAGAGAGAGAGGCCTATTTCAGTTACTCTCTTCACTTGTTTAGTTGGCTTTCCGATGCTTTGTTTTGAGTTCGGGGTTCCTCCTGTGCAAACAGGAGAAGGAAGATTTATCTTCGATTTTTCCTCCGGTTTGGAGGAAGGGATGATTGGTCCTCCGGTTTTGATCTTGCTGGAGCAAGGTCAGGGTTCAGATCTTGTGGATTGCAGGATCAGTGTTGAGGGATTTGTCTCCCTCTGGACAAGCTGTAAGGCTGTGGATGTTAGCAGACTAAGTCTGTGGTTCTTAATTGCTTAGTGCAAGGAAACCTTACTCCAGCAGAGTAACGGGTGGATGTAGATTGCAGATCGCAATCGAACCACCTTAAAAACTCTCTCTCCTATCTGTGTGGTTTGCTTGGTTGTTCTCACATCTTGTTTCTAGCTCGTCAGCTGTTCGATTACTGTTTCATCATAACTCTCTCTCGTTAAGCTTCTGTCCATCAGTCTGCTCCGTGACTAGACTAGGAAAGTTTCCTGACTGCGACTGAGATTACATCTCTTGTAACTCAAATTGTTTTGAATTGGGAGTGATCTATTCAACCCCCCCTTCTAGCTCTCGTTCTGTGTGCTATCAATTGGTATCAGAGCAGATTACCCATCATGTGGTCCAATGACCAGGGCAACCCTGGATCTAGCATTCCTTGTAGTTTCATGGCTGAGGGACAATCTATTAGTCGCCTGCCTTTTTTCCATGGTAATAATTACTTTTATTGGAAAAACAGGATGGATGTGTTCCTGAGAGCGTAGAGCCATGAACTCTGGAGAGTGATCACCACATGACCATGCGACCTCCCACCAAATGAAGATGCATGGACAAAGGACCACATTAGGCTTTCGACAGTTAACTGGTCACCTTAAACATAATTCAGTGCACTGTACATCCAGAAGAGTATGCCAGAATCTCAGCCTACCAGACTGCTAAGAAAATGTGGGATGAACTAGAGCTCATCTATGAAGATGCATCCCAAGTCAAGGCCACCCAGGTAAATATGCTCACCTCTGAGTATGAATTATTTATGATGAAATCTGAGGAAACTATTACAAAAATGTATGCTAGGCTGTCACTGATCACTAACAATCTTAAAGGGCTTGGGAAACAAGTTTCATAAGGGGATTTAGTCAGGAAAATCCTTAGGTCGTTAACCCCCGCATGGCATACTAAGGCCATTGTGATAGAGGAATCTAGGGATCTGTCAAAATTAACAGTGACTGAGCTGATTGGATCCCTAATGACTTATGAAATGAATTTCAAAAGAAATGGTGAAGGAGGTGATAAGAAGGGCAAGAACATTACTCTCAAGGTATCCCGTAGTAGCAGTGGGAGTAGCAATAGCAGCAGTAGTGGGGAGTCTGACGGGTTCTCAGACCTTGATCAAGAGGAACAAGCTATGCTGACTCGACAGTTTCGAAAGTTCTTGAGAACTAAGGGAAAAATATTTAGACGAAGAAGATCGAATACTTCTGGTAAGCATTTTGATTCTAACAATAATAGAAATAAGAATGCTAAGAAGATCACATGCTTTCATTGCAGGAGGACTGGACATATGAAAGGGGATTGCCCCGATCTCCAGAAGAAAGGCTCCAAGGTGCAAAAGAAGAAACCTCAAGCTATGGTCTGCACGTGGAGTGACGAGGAGGAAGACCCTGAGGCCAACTCTTCAGAAGAAGACGACCAAGGAATATGCCTCATGGCCAACAGTGACGAAGAGGTAACCAATATTTTTGAGAATTTCTCAATTGATGACTGGGAAGATGCCTATGCCGCACTGTTAGATAAGTTTAATGCTTTACGTAAAGAGCACAAGGTGTTAAAGAGAAAATTGAATGCTGTTACTGAAGAACAAATTCAATCTAACAAAGAAAATCAAAAGGTCAGGGAAGAATTAGGAGAGATGAACTCTCTCAGAAAAGAAAATGAAGACCTTAAGTCTAAAAACTAGGAAGTTCAAAAACAACTTGATAGAGTCGAGTCTAAACTTCAAGAAAGCCAAAGTGAAAACATATTAATCACTGAAAAGAATGAAGCTGTTAGGAAGGTGAACTCTGAGCTTTAGAAAAGTTATGAAACATTACAAAAGGAACTGGAAGATAAACAAAGAACCCTAGAAAAATTTGTTCAAGGAAAGATGAACTTAGACACCATGTTAGGTACAAGGGTTAATTTCAACAAAGAGGGTTTGGGCTTCAACCCAACACACAAAAAATCCTTTGAGGTCAAAACTATGACATTTTGTCCAGAAAAAGGAAAAGAAAAACTAGACACACTATCCAGCTCCAATTATGTTCAGAATGTCCAACAATCTAGGAGTAACTGAACAAACCATGTTGAACAACACTCTAAAACTGGAAAGAACTTAGATAGACAAGTTCCCATGTCCATCCTCCAGAACTAGAGTGTTAACAGTACAAGGCATATGACCAACAATAGAAACTCATATTTCAATAAAAACATGGGTCAGTACAGAAAAAACTAGAGAAATCCTGCTCATCCATAGAGATTCCTTAATGAATATGTCCTCCCTAGACAGGATGGGGTACATAAGCTACCCAGGGAATAAACAGTCTAACAATAGGAATAGATTCCACTTCATTAGACCTGGTGGACATAATTCTAGTCACAATTTCAACAAAATTGTCAACGACGTGCAAAAGAAGAATACTTTGAAATAGTTTTAGATTCTGAAGTGTCTGCTTAGAGAGTTGACCAATGTCTTTGGATCAATCTATCTTGGATTCCAAATCACTCTGCTTGATATGTTCCTCTGCAAGCTAGCTTAGCAGCCGAGCATAACAAGTGGTATCTAGATAGCGACTGCTCCAGGCACATGACAGGCGACCGATCCAAATTCAGTAAACTGGAAATGAAGGTAGGGGGTCTGGTCAAATTCAGAGGAAAGAACAGAGGTAAGATTATTGGTATTGGAACAGTTGGTAAGTCTTCCACAAACTCTGTTGAGAAAGTTCTTCTTGTAGAGGGTCTTCAACACAACCTGCTTAGTATTAGTCAGTTATGTGACAAGGGTCACAGAGTTGTGTTCGATAACAATGCATGCAAAATTTTTGAAATGAATTCTGACAAGGTCAAGTTTGAAGCACATAGAGTCAACAATGTATACATTGTAGATCTAAATGAAAACTCAGAATCAAATCTTTGCCTATCTGCTGATCTTGAAAATAATGCCTTTATTTGGCATAGGCGTTTAGGTCATGCTAGCTTCTCTACTTTGAATAAATTGGTCAAACATGATTTAGTTAGAGGCATGCCCAAGATTAAATTTAGTTCCATTTCAAAAATTTGTGATGCCTGTGCTCTAGGCAAACAGACCCGTAAATCATTTAAACTCAAATCTGAGTCTCTGTCCTCCAGGCCAATGGAACTTTTGCATATGGATCTTTTTGGCCCAACCAGGACTAAGAGTCTTAATGGGAAGAGATTTGGGTTCGTGATTGTAGATGATTTTACCAGATTTTCATGGTTGTTCTTCCTAGCAAATAAAAGTGATGTTTTTCAGAAATTTGAACATCTCTTTAATAAGGTCAAACAAGACGGAATTCACAGAATTTCTATGATTCAATCTGACCATGGAAGAGAGTTTGAAAATACTATATTTTCTGAATCTTGTAATAAAGGACTAACTCACAGATTTTCTTCTCCCAGGACTCTAGAGCAGAATGGTATAGTGGAGAGAAGAAACCGTACAATCATTGAAATGGCCAGAACCCGGAGAAACGTTACTCCACTACGACTGCCCTTCCCTATCAAGGGATGAGGCCTCTCGCTCCAGGACAACCCCATATAAAAGGAAGATCAATAGAAGAGAAGAGTACAGTGGTTGATTCCACTATTACGCTACTCAGAGAACAGAGCGACTAGCCCCGAGATACCAGGTGAAGGAGAGAGCGCCCGCCTACACTCTGAAAGTAGTTCCCCATAGTGACCTTACCACCCAGCGGGCACTCTTCGGCTGAGCCTTGGGATTGGCGAGCACTCATTTTGGAAATCTCCATCGGCTCTCCGACTTCCTACGGCGATCTCTCTCTCTCTCCCACTCTACTGGTCTTCTCTGAACTCTGATTACTCCATCACTGACTTAAGCATTGGAGGGTTGTCCCTTGGGGTAACACCCGGGACCCCTTCTGATGCCTCTTTGGCTTCTTGGTGATTTGTAGGCTTCCAGGGGTGCGAGATGACTTCCCCAACCAATAAATAGAGAAGGTGGTACGTGGCGTAGGAACCATTTTTCAGCCTCTACACTTCTTGGTGCCGTCTGTGAGAAGACGAGCGAAAGACTATGGCGCCCTGTGGAAGTCTTCGCAACACCAGCAACCGAGGACGCAGGTCCCACCAAGGACCTAGCTCCCGGCGAGAGTCGCAAGAAGCTTCTTCCGCCCATCCTCGACAGGAGGTCACCCCAGGTCATCTCGATGAACTGCGTCAGTAGATCCGGGCTCTGACAGAACTCTGCCAGGAGCTCCGGGACCAACGGGCCAACCCCCAGCGCATCATGTCTGAACGACATGAGGACGAGAGATGTCAGACTAGGGGGAACCCCCGCCCAGTATGAGAGACGTCCCACACCTCGCGACTAGGACTCGGCGATCCCGTAGCATGCCCGCGCCAAGGGTACGCAGCCCACTCCATTCCAATCTAGAGATGGACCGCCGACTCTAGCATTTTGAAGAGATAGAGGACAGGGTTCGGTATTTGGATGACGTCCTCTCGGCCACCAAGAATCACGGCCTAATCGACGACAATCCAAATTTTCATGCTGCCTTCTCCAAGGAAATAATGGAAGTCCCCATCCCGTCAAAGCTTCAACTGCCGCCGTTCACCTCCTACGACGGCACCACCGACCCGGCCGACCACATGCACAGTTTCGAGTCCCATTTGGTGTTCCACCGGGCCTCGGACACGGTGAAGTGCCTGGCGTTCGTTACTACCCTTCGGGAGAACGCCCGGGCTTGGTTTGAGTCCCTGCCGGCTGGGACTATTACCTCCTTCCAGCAGCTCAAGAAGCTATTCAAGGAGAACTTTGTTGGCTGCCGAAAGGTGGCCAAGTTTGCGGTGACCCTGCTCGCACTCAAGCAGGGTAAGGAAGAGACGCTGTGGGATTTCGTCTCCCGTTTTCAGGCACTAAGGTTGACAGAATTCCTAACTCATTTCCATTGGCAGTGTCTTTAAGGGGTAGTTCTAATAGAACTCCTATCAGAAGGGTCAGATCAAGAGGTGCAAGCTCCAGCAGAACATGTCCCGCTAATGTCTAAAGCCCTCACCCTGGTATTTTTTTGATAATGACAAAGGGGGAGAGTATTTTGGTCATGTATCTTCTGGGGAGAAATTTTGGAGATGTCTGTATGGTGGAGAAAGAAACTAGATGTATGGGGTGGGGAAGAGAACTTTGGACTCATGATGCAGGACGGACACACGACCTGGGACTCTAGCTCGCGGGCATCCCTAGCGAGGGATGCGTGAGACCGTGCGCGGTTGAGAAACTGGCAGTGAGTCTGGTAGTCAGCTCTTCCGCGCTCAGATCGAGTCACGGGACGGGTCACTAACTCACTCTTGCAGCGGTGATAAAAATATACGAGCTAGATTAACCTATCACATACAGTGGCATAAGAAAATATACGAGTAAAGCAAAATGCCGAGAGAGGAGTGGACACGATACCTCCATGCTCCCGGTGTGGGG
Organism: Amorphophallus titanum; assembly: GCA_024336825.1. Taxonomy (NCBI): domain Eukaryota; kingdom Viridiplantae; phylum Streptophyta; class Magnoliopsida; order Alismatales; family Araceae; genus Amorphophallus; species Amorphophallus titanum. Next base: position 3,867,529 of record JANBPO010004458.1, on the reverse strand, counting down.
AAGACAACCTTGGCCAAATCCGTACTCCCGATTAACAAATATTATAGCAATACAAAGTTCCGACCCACTCCACGCAAGGAGGTAACAGGTCACATGTGGGGCCTGGGCGTAACGGGGAAGTGGGTTGACAGGAAGCATCTTGATGTCGCTCCGATGGTGCCGAAACCCACGTTTTGGTGCAGTCCGGACGGCGCAATCTGCGGGTCGTGGGGGCCACGTACTACTCAGTCCCCCGGAACTGACGGGGTGGGTCCTGTTGTGATGGTGACACCTGGTGGCTCGCTACCCTAGACAGCGGTTGGGCTAGACACCGATCGGAGGCTGATTGGCTCCGATCTCCCAATATCGGAGTTGCTGCCCACGGATCTGAAGCTCAGTTTCAGACCTGCGTGCTCCGGTGACAAAAGCTGCTGCGACCAGCAACGACGTCAGATCGGTGCGAAACCAACTCCGTTGGAAAGCTCTCTTGAAATCCTTCGACCCTCTGTGACTCTAGGAATTTTAACAGGGCCAAAATTTTGATGGTAGAATTTTGAATAGGGCTGTTTGCGGTCTCAGATCTAGTCGTGATGCGGGACAGAGACGCGGACTCGACGCCGAGTAGGATATGCAACCTCAGAATCTAGCAAGCTCGTGTCTGTCCGTAAGTGAGGGAAGCGTCGGACTTGCACGGTTGAGAAACTGGCAGCGAGTCAAGGGTGGCCTGCTCGCTCTCTCGTGCCCGGGTCGGGTCATGGGACGGGTCTTGCTCTCTCTCTCACAGCGGTGATTACTTTGATTAGAGCTAGGATCCTAAAACATGCTCTCTCTAGCAGCGGCAAATAGATATATACTAAGAAAGCAAGCTTTTCCTAGAGCCCCCAATTTTATTGGAGGTTCTACCCACCACCACCTCCATCCATAAATTTTCGTGGAATTCTTGCAGACCTCTACCTATTTTCTAAAAATCTCTTCAGATCTCAAACTAGTCCTATCTTCAGTTGTCCAGATCCGACACCTAGTCAGTATCAAATCTCCAACAAATTGAAATCTCCACAAAACCTTTCATAAAAAATACTCCCATCCTCCTTGTTCATTTCTCCACAACTTTCATGAAGAGCTCAAGGTCTGAATCTGAGGTCTACCCTGCGGTCAACGGCAGTTCTCAGGAAACTCCACTGCTGCCTTGAGATTTCGGGTTCTGTCCAACAGCAGCTTGGAAATTCGGTCAAGGCCAGATCTGGAGCAGTCAATTTTTTCTCTCTGGTCCTAGATCGAAGGACTTCGAAAGAGCTTTCCAATGGTACTTGAGCGTCAATCCGACATCGGGAGTGATCGCAGCAGTGATTCTCGCTGGGTCGCGCGCCTGAGAACAAAAGCAGCAGATCCGTGGGCACCCTTTCTGACCGGTGACGATCGGAGCCGCCCGACCTCTGGCCGGTGAACCAGCGCACCGCCAACCCAGGGAGCGCTCCTCCAGGAGTCCCCACTATAGTGGTGCCACCCCGGTCCCACACGACCCCACTGACCAGCACATGGGCCCCACGGTCGCGAGTACGTATGCCACCAAAGCTACACAAGAAGCTGCCCGTCAACCCGAACTCGTTACTCTCGGGTCCCACTATATCGCCCTTTACCTCCCTGTGTGGAGTGGGCATAGAAATCACTGTCGTAATTAATTTCATTACTGTTCCAGGAGTATCAGTTCGGCTGGGGTCATCTTCCCCACGCCGAGAGCATAGAGGTATCACGTTCGCTCCTTTGACTCAGCATTTTACTTTATTCGTATATATTTTATATGCCGCTACTAGAGAGCATGCTAGGATTGTAGCCCGCTTACTTTTTATATCACCGCTGCTGCGAGAGAGAGCGAGACCATCCCGTGACCCGATCTGGGCACAAGAGAGAGCCGACCACCCTAGCTCACTGTCGGCTTCTCAACCGTGCACGTCCGTACACTTCCCTCGTTAGGGGCGATCGCGAGCTTGCTTTGAGTCCAAGGATCACATATCCAATTGGAGTCGAGTCGCGTGTCCGTCCCGCATCAAGAAGTCTTTCATCCTCACAGCAACCGAGTATTTCACCAAGTGGGCAGAAGTCGAAGCACATGCCGAGATCAAAGCTACCACAGTCTACCGCTTTATCATGAAGAACTTCACGGTTCAGGGTGCCAAGCGACATCGTCACAGACAATGGGCCTCAGTTTGTATCACAAGAACTCCAGGACCTCTGTAAGAAGTTTCACATTTCTTTGCATCATTCATCACCTTATTAACCCAAACACATAGACGCACACAGACACACTCAAACACACACAGATACACACAGATGCACAGACACACCTCTAAACACCACCTAAGACAGACCAACATACAAAACAACACGACGGCCATCACGGCCACAAACGTTGTAATGCACCAAGACAGGTGCGTTACACTAGCCTAACGCACCAGGATAGGTGCGCTAGAGCCAACGCAACAACGACTACGTAACGCACCGAGACAGGTGCGTTACACTACCTAACGCATCAAGACAGGGGCGTTAGGGCCACCGACACAAAGAAAACCCCTAACACGAACCCCCAGCACGTAACGGATCAGCTAAGTCCGTTACAGCACCTAACGCATGGGGCCAGGTCCGTCACACGAACCTCCATGGCCAGGCAAACATCGGTCAAGCGCAATGTAACGGACCTGACAGGCGCGTTACCTAACCGTAACGCACAAGAGGAGATCTGTTACATTGAATCGACTGACACGGTCTTCGAGGAAGGCACGGTCAATGAGGGCTGACAATCGTAGTCCTCGAAAACCACCCTGGCGTAATGCACCAGCACTGGCGGATTACAGCCACGTAATAGTCCACCCTGGTCCGTCACACCGGCCACACCTCGAAGAACCCAAAATGACTAAGGAATGTAACGGTTTATCGAGGTACCGTCACAGCATGTGACGGTCTCTGGAACGACCGTTACAGCAAACCGGTGAGTAAAACTATGGAATGGCTGAATCGACCCGTTCCACGACCCATTCACGCCGTAGCACAAGGGAAACAGATGCACGTGACGAAACACAACCCCTGGAGGCTAAAAACACCACATGCACGTGCCGGATCACGAGATCGGGGCGATTTTCTCAAATCGACCCAAAACGAGTCACTGGGATTCCCGGACTCCTATCGGCCCCAAATGACGACCAATCGACACGAAACTTACGTGAATGAGATCCAGACATCCCAGCGGTCATTTTGACACTAACTACGCCGTGAATGGTTGCCGTTTTCTGGCAAACCCTGAAAACCCCCAAAATAATATTTTTTCCCAAACTAGCCTGATCTAGCCCATTCTAGCGCCAAACCACACACAGAAATAGGGAAAACGTAGAGGATGAAGTGGTGATCCATCTCCCTACATCCAGCGAAGAAAATGCGCGCCTAAGCGACTAAACCACGCCGAAAATCACCCGGAATGCGAACGACGTCTCCTTCGAATCCATCGAGGGATCGTGCCCGCCACGCTCCAACCGCCACTCTTCCCTGCGAACCAATCTCCCAGACGCGTCCCCGGCTTGGCCAGCTTCGCAACGGTGTGCACCCTATGCCGAACGGACCACAGATGGAGGAGAAATGAGAGAGAGAAAGGGAGGGTGAAAATGAGAGGGGAGAGAGGGGGTTGAGGGTTTATTGGCCTTACCGAGCCTAGTCTTGATGCCTTTTAATATGGTTTTATTGGCATTTTTGACCAGCCCGTTAGCCTGAGGATGGGCGACTAAAGTGAAGTGGTTGCGAATGCCTAGGTCAGTGCATCAGTCTCTAAAATAATGAGAATCGAATTGCCGACCGTTATCACTTACAATCACTTGGGGGATGCCATAGAGACAAATGATCGATTTTCAGACAAAACTGCATACGACTATCTCGGTGATCCTAGCTGTGACTTCGGCCTCGATCCACTTGGTGAAGTAATCGATGGCGACGATAATGAACGATTTCTCAGCCTGAGCCATAGGGAATGGCCCGAGGATGTCGATCCCCCACCGACCGAATGGGTAAGGCTTGGTCAAGGTGACAAGGTCTGATGTTGGTTGGTGGACTAGGTGGTCAAAGCACTGGCACCGGTCACATTTCTGAACATACGTTGAACAATCGCACTGGAGAGTAGGCCACCAGTATCCTTACCGAAGCAAGATTCTGGCAAGTGACTGCCTTCCCTGATGTGCTCCGCACATGCCTTCATGAACTTCTTGCACCGCTAGGCTGGCCTCGTCGGTACTGATGCACTTAAGGAGGGGGCCCGAGAAAGATCTGCAGTACAAAGTGTCATCCAGGAGGATGAAGCGCTGAGCTTAGTATTTTAGCCTTGGAGCATCCCGTGGGTCGGGGGTTCTCTTGAGTCTCAAAGCCAAGATAAGTAGGGGGTACGCCAGTCACTCGGGGAGCCTGAGTCAATGGTCATGAGCTCCGAATCAATGCTCGGTTGCTCTAATTCCTCATGGAGAACTGATCGAGTGCCCTCAGGGACAAGAGAGGAGGCTAGCCGAGAGTGGGCATCTACGCGGGAGTTTTTCTCCCTAGCTATCCGGACTACATCAAAGCCCTCAAACTGTTGTGCCAACCCCTTAACTAATTGGAGGTATTTGATCATTGGTTCTTCCTGAGCCAAGTAATCACCGTTGACTTGACTAGCGACCAACTGGGAGTCAGTGTAAATTTTGACCCTCTCAGCCCCTAATCGTCGGGCCATCCAGGCCCCTGAGGTAAGTGCTTCATACTCAGAGGCATTGTTGGACGCTTGGAAGTTAAACTTTAAGGCATACTGTAGCTCCGCTCCTTCAGGGGACTTAAGGAAGATGTCGGCACCGCTCCCGGTCGAGTTTGAGGAGCCGTCAACGAACAGATCCCAGGTTGGCCCAGGCGTGCTCGCGGGCTTTTCCTCGGTCAGGACGGTGCTATCGGTGATGAAGTCCACGAGTGCTTGCCCCTTGATGGGCAAGCGAGGCCGGTACGAAATGTCGTAGGCCCCGAGCATGATGGCCCATTTGACGAGGCATCCTAAGGCTTCAGGATGCGCATGGACCCTCTTCAGGGGTTATGAGTGGAAGACCACCTTCAAAACCAAGGACGGTCTCTATGAATGGCTTGTCATGCCCTTTGGCCTTTCCAATACACCAAGCACCTTCATGCGCCTCATGATTGAGGCCCTCTAGCCCTTCATTGGCATCTTCCTTGTTGTCAACTTTGACGACATTCTCATATATAGCCAGTCCAATGAAGCCCACCTCGATCACCTCAAACAAGTGTGCACCGTTCTTAGGAAAGAGAGCCTCTTTGCCAACCCTGGGTAGTGTCATTTCTTGACCAATCAACTAGCCTTCCTAGGATTTATTGTTTCAGCCCAAGGGGTGTCCATGGACCCCGAGAAGGTCCAAGCCATTCCTGAGTGGCCCAACCCCAAGACCCTCCATGAGGCCCAAAGCTTTCATGAGCTAGCCACCTTCTATAGGAGATTCATCTGTGGGTTTAGCACTATCACCGCTCCTATCACCGATTGCCTCAAGAAGGGCACCTTTGTTTGGACTAGGGCAGCCACCAAAGCATTCCTAGAGCTCAAGGAAAAGAAGACCCATGCCCTGGTCTTTTGCCTACCCGACTTCTATAAAGTCTTCAAGGTCACTTGTGATGCATCTGGGGTAGGGATTGGAGGCATTCATAGCCAAGAAGGTCACCCAGTAGCCTATTTTAGTGAGAAACTTTGTGAGGCTAGGACTAGGTACTCCACATATGACAAGGAGCATTACGTCGTGGTTCAATCCCATCAGCATTGGAGGCACTATCTCCTACTCAAGGAGTTTATGATATTCTCAGACCACGAGGCCTTGAAGTACCTCAGCACCCAACAAAAGCTTAATGCCCATCATGTCTATTGGGTTGCATACATTCAGGCCTATACCTTTGTCCTCAAGTACAAAATGGGTAGTGAGAATCCCGTCGCTGATGTGCTGAGTAGGTGGGTAGCGTTACTTTCCACAGTTTAGGTGGAAGTCACCAGGTTTGAGAGAATCGAAGAGGAATATCCAAATTGCCCTGACTTTGGGACTCACTATAGCACCCTCTCCACTCAACCCCACAGGGAACATGAAGGATTCATACTCCAAGAGGGGAATCCTTTCAAGGGAGCTAGGTTATGCATACCCCAGACTTCACTTCGGGACTTCTTAGTTTAGGAGTTACACAGTGGTAGCCTAGCTGGTCACTTTGGGGTCCAAAAGACCATAGAGCTAGTTGAGAGGCAATTCCATTGGCCCAGTCTCAAGAATGATGTGGCCAACATTGTGGGACAATGTCGCACTTGTGCCTTAGCCAAGCAAGTAAGGCAAAACACCGGGCTTTACACGCCCCTTCCTATTCCGGATAGACCTTAGGAGGATTTAAGCATGGACTTCATCCTTGGCCTACCGAGGACCTTGCGCAAACATGATTCCATCTTTGTAGTGGTTGGGGCGACTATGTCACCCAGGCGACATTTTATATCATCAACGCCGACACATCATATAAGGTGCTGCTTGGAAGACCCTAGCTCTATGAAAATTGGGTCGTCCCATCAACTCTGCACCAGTGCATTAAATATGCCAAAAGAGGGGAGCAACATACGGTCTTTGCAGATCAGGCTCCATTCCACCCAAATGAGTGCCACTTGGCCAATGCTTTCCCTATATTTTGGGGAGCCCACTTTAGCAATCCCCGAGCCTTTAAAAGACAAAGGGAAACAAAAAGTGAATCATGAAGCTGAGGAAGGGTAGCTGTTCACTGTCAATCAAGACATGGTAAAGCTGCACAGGCTAAGCCTCCAGCGCGCCTCCAAGCCGACTCAGCCGGAGAGGCGGAGTGTTGACTTTGAAGCCAATCTCATCAGTCAGGTCATTGACCGAAGTATCTCCTTGCCGCCCGAGTGCCTTCAACTCTCATCCCAACGGGAAGAGTATGAAGTGGAGCAGCTGAAGACCTTCACTGTCTCCTATCAACGGAGAAGAAGGAGTAACAAGGGCAAAAAGGGAGACAAGTCGATCATCTTTTACAAAGGTGACCTAGTCCCACCGTGCCCTCCCGAAGATGATTTCGGCTGGGACACTCTCACCGATGTGGCGCCGGAGCCAGTCCAGGAGATAGATGATATGCCGAAGCACATCAAGGAAATGTGTAAAAAGCAACACATCCTACAAGCTCAGGACCCCGCACGAGCAGCATATTTCCATCAGCTGTGGAACCCTCCGCAGGTCCGTGGGCAACCTCCCTTCTCCCGCAAAGACACGCAGGGACTCGGCTACGACCAGGAGAGGGACTTCGAGGTCTATTATGCAGTCAATGTCATAGGACTGCTACTTCCTCATCACGGGCAAGCTGAGGTTGAGCCCGAGGTTGATGACTCCGTAAGGGAGTTCGGTGAGGCGTCAACGACAACATCACCCTCATCAGAAGTCAACAACCACCTCCCCTCAGAGGGAGAAGCAGCCTAGCCTGCTAACCGCCAACAACATGGGACGAGTCCCTTGACTTCAAGCCACAAGCAAGAGTGCTTCGAAGAATTTGAAGTCTATCAGGCAAACATTGATGATGAGGGAGACTTCGTCGACCTCCAACTTGTATGGACGAGTTGATTGAGATCAATCTCGGAAGCAAAGAGGACTATCAGCCAATCTTTGTAAGTGCTCTCCTCAGCGAGGAAGAAAGGCAGTCGTACCGACATCTTCTAGAAGAGTTCAGGGATTGCTTCGCTTGGACTTATAAAGAAATGCCCGGGCTTGACCCTTCAGTGGCAGAACACGAGCTAGCAATACTTCCAACAGTCAAGCCAGTCAAGCAAGCTCAAAGGCGTATGCGCCACGAGCTGGAGCTGAAAGTCAATGCCCCCTCTCATTTCTCACCCTCCCTTCTCTCTCTCATTTCTCTCCCATCTCTGGTCCATTCGGCATGGGGCATGCACTGTTGCGGAGCTGGCCGAGGTGGGGACGCGTCAGGGAGAACGGTTCGCGGGATGGAGCGGTGGTTGGAGCGCGGCGGGCGCGATCCCTCGGTGGATTTTGAGAAGGCGTCGTTCACGTTCCTGGCGGTTTTCGACATGGTTTAGTCACTTCGGTGCGTGGTTTCATCGATGGAGGTAGGGAGATGGATCACCACTTCATCCTCTACGTTTTCCCTATCCCTGCTCATCGTTTAGTGCTCAAATGGGCGAGATTGGCCCCATTGGGATTTCGTAGGCTTCGTCGAAAATCAGTGATGGTTCTGCGATCGGTTGGAGTCAATGGACTCCTGGGAACGTCAGTGTTCCATTGATACCAATTTTGTGTCGATCAGCGATCCCGTTTGACTGTGGGGAGCTCGGGAAGTCCTGTTGCTCTTTTTGGGTGATTTTGTTAGAATCGCCAATTTCTTGCGATCTATGTACCGTTTCAACTCCGGATGGAGTCCATGTGATTGTATGCATGTCCATGACTGTATCCCCTTCGTCTCGACACGAATGGGGTGTGGGAAGGCCAAGATTGGGCCAACCCCATGGTTTGCTCGCCATCACAGTTGGACGGTTGAACCAGGTGCCGCACATAGTATGGGCGGCCAGCCTTGGACCATTCATCCTCGCTGATTTTGGGGCTTGTGCGACCACACGATAGACCGCACATGGTATGGACGGCCAGGTGTGGACCGCCTATCCCCACTTGGGTGGTCAGCCTTCAGCCGTCTGTCTTTCTGTTGGGTTGAGTGGCCAGCATCTGACCGCCCATCCCAGTTGACCCTTGGTCAACAATTGAGTGTTGGTCGCATTAGGCGGTTCGGTCAAGACCATTTTGAATGGCACAATAGTAAGTCAGTTCCGTTCAGTGGTCCGGTCAAGACCGTTTTGACTAGGAACTATTCTAGGTCGTGGGGTTGAGCGGCCAAGGCTTGACCGCTCATCCCCTTGGACGGTCCTGCCCTGACCGTCCATCCTCTTTAGCCTTTAGGGGTTTGTCTGTTGTGCGGTTGGTCCCCAACTGTTCATCCCCCTTGAGCGGCCTTATATGGACCATTCGTCATGGGTTGAGTGGTCAGTTCTGGACTGTTCATTCCCTTGAGCGGCCACATTGTGACCGCCCATCCAGTTGAGTCCGTCATCTTATATGTTGGCCGTGATGGCTTGTCTCGTGTTAGTCTATCTTAGGTTTGTGTTATACGGTGGTGTCTATGTGTCGGCAGTCTCTGGATAGGTCAGTTCAGGTAACTAGGTGTGGTCTTTTCCCTGACTGTGATAGTTCCCTAACGTCTCAGTCTAGAACTCCCGCCGACAACTCGAGGCTGTGAGCCTGTATTGAGTGCTAGCGAGCCTGGAGAGTGGGATAGAGGACCCACGGCCAACATTGGACTTGCCGCATCCCATAAAGAAAGACCTGTGCTAGGAGTCAGCGTTATTGAGTGGTAGGGGACAGAACCCCGTAGTGGAGTTGAGAGGCCCGGGCCTAGTGTAGAGAGTCCACACAGGGGACCGACCTTGAGAAATCCTAGGGTTGTGTGCCCGGTCTAGGTGCTGGGGAGCCTCGAACCCGGGGTCGGGGACTAGGGCTGGATGACGGCTTGCCAGGGGTTCGGGCGGGAAGACCCGAACAGAGTACTGGGGAGCGCTGACCCCGGGTGGGAAAGCCCGTGCGGGGAGTTGGCTCGACTGGGGCTCGGGACTGGACACCCGAGTAGGATGCTGAGAGGCCAAGCACCTAGGGGTAGAAACCTATGTCAGATGCCTGCTTAACTGGGGCTCGGGGTTGAAGGCCCGAGCAGAATGCTATAACAGTGGCCGAAGCTTGGGGCACTGGGCCCATACAGGAAGTCGGCCGAGACTGGGCCCGGGGACAGACGCTTGCCCGGACAGGAATTGATCTAGGACCCCTACGGGGGCTGGTGATGAAAGGCCCGAACCTGACGCTCAGGCGAGTCACTGATGTTGGAAGCGGCTATGGCGCATCCACCGCGCTGGCAGGCACAGATGCTGGGGGTAGCTGCGGGGCAGCCATGGGAACCACACCCAGGAAGTAGGGTGATCCAATGCCTGGGGCGAAGCTATCGAAAGTGATCGGCACTGCCAAGTAGCCCACCCGCGCATGGGTGGTGATGCTGATGGGACCGTAGGTGACGGCCACCATGGTTGCTGGAGTGCTGGATGCTACGGAGGGGACGGTCGTTGATGGTTGCCGGGTGTGGTCCGACAGTCGAAACACGAACTAGAAGCTACTGGGAAGTGCGAACGAGTACCCTCCTCTGCCTCTCCTATAAGGACAGGGAAAGGGCACCAGGACTCCAGGGCTGGCACAAGCTTCTCTTCAGCAAAAAGAAGGAAGGCAAAAGATGTCCCACCAGGCGTGCCATCCTTTTTGTTGCCTCCGCAGCGGATCCGGGGGATGTGGGCTATTAGTGACCTGGATGCGGGGTGTTCAGTGACCAGACTGAGGGACGGGATAAAGCAATAGGGGGAGACACAGGAATTTGATATATCTCGGGCATCCCCTCCCATAGCCGTATCCTCCTCAAGGTGGTACAGGGCACTCACCTTTTACGGGGAGCCGAGGGGAACTCGAATGGCATGGGAGGTTTCTTGGATTTGGGGAAACGAGGCTGGGATGCAGGCGTGCAAGCTGATTTCTCGACAACCACCTATGGAACCAAGGTTTGACAGGGGACCGTCACCAGGACGCAACACGTGAGCTCGAGAAATGGGCAACACGTGGAGAGAAGGGAGGTTCCACAGGGGCGAGTGCGTAGGCGATTGTGGGGAATCGTGTATTGGACATCTTTCCCCACCGACCGCAAACAGTCGGTGTTTATTTACATCGGATTGAATTTGAACACCTTCGTTCCATGCTGAACTGGAGTTTGTATGTGTCTAAAGCCATGGGTGGAGGGCTAGGGGCATTCTACAGCTATGGGCTCGCATTCGATTGGGAGATGTTTACTGGGGGTAAGGATCCTAGACACATGGGCCGAGTGGTGTGAGGGGAGGATGGGACCCGAATATGGATGCATAGACATGCATTCAGGTGGTAATATATTTTATGAGAGCCGCAAGGACTTTATAGGTGGGCCGTAGCGGCCAAATTACAATTGGTGCAAGCCACGGAACAATCCTGACATATGAGTCAGTCCCCGGGTCAATGCGTGATAAGGTGGATATCCGTGTGTTTTGCAGAGGCACTGATGTAAGACCACTCCTTGGACCAAGCAAGCAAGCACAAACGGAACGGCGGACTCACTCAAGCGGGTTCTCTCGTGTCGCGCACACCCGGGTCCGTAGGTGGACTGGCGATGAGGATGAGGGTCCAAGGTTGGCCCTTGAGGTTCCAAGGGCTTGGATAGCTTGGGTTTGAACCCCCAATGGTCCAGGGATGTCCACTTTCGCAGGCGGCCAGCAGGCCGAGGGCGTGGGTTGTAGGGTTGCTCTCTCAACTCACTCCGCGGTGGTCGCTCAATTTGATGGAACTTTAGACCGGGCACTCACCTCACCACCGACGATGTAACTTAGAAACAATACTAAGCTAAGCAGAGTTAAACCAGCAAGGAGAGGGGGCCAGAAGCTCACCTGATCAGCGTGAAGATGCCGATATAAAGTGACGAATAAGATGAAGCATAACTGGCGAGCAACGGGACCCTCGAAAAAAATGTGGAGTGGTCGGAGATGTCCCCATCAATTGTCTTACTTTATTTCCTATTTCTTTGTACACTGCACCTATCCTTTTAGCCCTTCCGAACCCTTCAACTCGTGGGCGGCTGTTTAGGGTTTGAATGGTATTGGGTTATTCCCGGTATCCGGATCTTGGGTCGTTATAACTCGACAGTTTGTTAGAGGTCTGAGGTCAGAACTTAGACATCTAGTGATTGCGACCCATGTGACAGACATGGAGTCAACCTATCAAGCCGCGGCAGATGTAGAAAAGGATTGGTTGAGGGGCCAGAAATAGGCCGGTGTAGGGCAGTCCCAGTGAAGTCAGGATCAATAGAGGACTCTTCAGCAATAGTGTGTTCCTCAGCAGTCTCAGAGGCAGTTAGAATTGACATCTCTTCCATCCCCTAGCACAGGTTCTTCCCTTCCAAAATCAAGATTCAATCAGGTGTCGAGGTTATTCAGAAGAAGCAGGTCTAGCAAGAGACGCTAGGAGCAGGAGGAGCATGTTTTAGTAGTGTTTGACCAGCAACCAGAGGTTCGACCATTGCGGCATGGTATGAATGAGTAGCCAAGATAGTGTCCGAGATGTGGCAGGTTTCACAAGGGCAGGCCTTGCACTGCGGATGAAGCAGAACTAGAATGTTTTAGGTGTGATCAGATTGGACACATTAGACGTGAGTGACCGTGGTGGCCCCCTTAGTCCCAGCCATCTTAGTAGCAGTTCACTAGCCTGACGAGACAGGGATCCGGACGTGTGCGAGGCACCTGACTGGGCAGAGAGGTAGCACCCCACCTCATGGAAGGTATGTGCGAACTTTGGTCATTATATGTTGTGTTTTATGTTAATTCTATTATTTTCTTGTTATGATCATGTTTTCATATGCTTGCACTTTTCCCAAAGCATGTTCAGTGAGCATCCTGTGCATTGGCAGTGGAGCTGCCTGTGAGGGGTTATGTGCTCATACCTCCTCGTGTCGTTGGTGCACAAGTTTTGTTGAGATTGTGCCAAGTCAAGTGAGTAGAATCACCAGTCCTGTTAATATGTTGTGTTGAAGGGCTTGTGTTGAGCCTCCCGATGTGTCTTGATATTAAGATCTGCGCATGTAGGTAGATTGTCAAGCGAGGAAGGGAGGTTATGTTCTAGAATTAAGGAGTGTGAGTTCTTTCACCCCTCGTGTCAGGATTTAGTCTATGTGATGTAACACCAACTATGGGGTGGTCGGTATGATGCAATCTACCCTTGGACCTATCCCGCAAACACACACAATTGGCACAAGTCGGGAGAATGGCCAAGCCACTAGCGTGCACACTCGAACCCGTAGGGGAGAACTCGGGGATGCCGAGTGGAGATAAAGGGGTCAAGGCCCTTGCTGGTTGAGGGATGCACAGACTTGGTGACATGAAACTACATGTGCATCGACCCTAGTCTCTACATGTGCACAGACCCTAGACATGCACAGACCTATATATGCACAGACTCTACATGTGCACAAACATGTATATGCACAGACTCTATATGTGCACAAACATGTATATGCACAGACTCTATATATATGCGTGGACCTAGGACTCTACATGTGCTCAGACCAAGTACAGCATACTAAAGAATATGCATCAACCTTGTAGAGTGTGCTACAATACGTGCATCGACCTGTAGAACATGCTGCAAAACATGTATCGACCTGAAGTGCATGGAACTAGCATGAGCGTCGGCCTTATAGAGTGAGTGTAAGAATGTGCATAGACCTTTCCTTACACAAGATGCAATGTGGATCGCCCTTTCCTTACACAAAGTATAATGTGCATCGCCCTTGTTTTATTCAAGGTACAATGTGCATCGACCATGCTTTAAGCAAGATGTAATGTGCATCGACCTGATACACTACTGGTGAATGAATGCATCGACCTGTGTGACTTCATGCAAGAATATGTATCGACCTTATTTTCAATATAGTATAAGGATGCATCGACCTGAATAGATGAAGGACTCTGCATGCATCGACCTAACAGACATAATATGAAAATGTGCACTGACCAGTCAGACTTGATGCAAAAATGTGCACTGACCTAATGTAAAGAAAATGTGAACGTGCATCGACCTTATCTAACTCAGATGCAAACATGTATCGACCTTACCTAACTAAGACCTGAACATGCATTGACCTTTATTACTAAGTGCCTATATTTGCATCGACCTTAGTTCTGACACTTAGATAGATAAATGGTTTGACTGGTTCTTATGCAGTTCAGTCTCGTCATGATTCATAGAGTGTCATCATCAAAATCAGGGTTCAACAATCTCTCCCTTTTTGATGATGACAACTATGAGTCATGTATGTGTTTGCACAAAATGAAATAATTTGATTTTTCACACAATCATTCAATCATCCATAGAAGCAGTCATTTATTCGAAGTGTCATTCATTTCAGACTAGAGTGTGCACATATCAAACCAGCTTTTTCATTTTTCATTCATCACACCAGATCCAAGTACAAGACTAATCATGCAAACATAACAAAACATAACAAATGCAAAACTAACTATAATTCTCTGTCTGACACACTGTGTACAATAAGAAAAAGAAATGTTGTTTGTCTCAAAACAACACACAATGCTTCAACATCATGACTGCTCTCCCAGCACAGCACATCACAATATCAGAACATCATCTTCTTTAGCATACATAGTCTTCAGCACCTTCAGCACATCATGACTGCTCTCCCCATTTTTCCAAACAGTATCACAGCAGCTCATCACATCATGACTGCTCTCCCCCTTTGTCATTATCATTACCACCTTGTGCATCAAACTTAAAGTTTTGAGGAAACTGCTTCAACTCTGGAACAAACAGGTTTTTGGTGATGTGCATAACAACCTCTTGGCAGTAGAGGATGAAGTACTAAAGGCTGAACATATGTATGATTCAGCCCCTAATTCTGTCAACCTAGAGACTTTATCTGCTGCTAAGAATTCCTTGGCAGATTGCTTTGTCCAACAAGAAATGCTCTGGAGACAGAAATCCAGGATTCGGTGGCTCAAGGAAGGTGACAAAAATACAAAGTTTTTTCATATGACTGTAGTGGCTAACAGGAGGTGCAACTTCATTCACCATCTTCGGAATGGGTCTGGCATTCTTACTTCTGATCAGAAGGAAATGAAGACCATCGCAGTGGAACATTTTCAAAAGGCTTTCACTTCTCAGCAACATTTCATTGATCATGCTATTATAGACTGTATACCTCACTTGATATCGACAGCAGACAACAACTTTCTCTATGCGGTTCCTGAGTCTAATGAAATAAAAGAAGCTGTCTTCTCTATTTCATCTGAGAGTGCTCCGAGGCCAGATGGATTTACTAGATATTTCTTTCAAAAGGCTTGGTCAATCATTGATCAAGATGTGACTATAGCCATCCAGGAATTCTTTTCCAACTGGAAACCACTTCCAAGGGAGTTTACTTCCACTCTGATAGCTCTTATTCCAAAAGTTAAAAATGCCACTGACGTAGCTAATTATAGACCCATTAGTCTATGCAATTTTTCTTATAAAATCATCTCCAAGGTCTTATGCAGCAGGCTAAGAAGATATCTGCCAACTCTTATTTCAAGGGAGCAATCAGCATTTGTTAAGGGGAGGCATATAGTGGATAATATAGCATTAGCTCAAGAGATGGCTCAGTATCTTGGCAGGAAAACCAGAGGGGGCAATGTCATCTTTAAATTGGACATGGCCAAGGCATATGATAGAATTGAATGGGACTTTCTTTTTGTGGTGTTAAAGAGATTTGGTTTCAGCAACAACTTCATTGATCTCATTGAATTGATGGTTAGCAACTGCTGGTTTTCAGTCTCTCTCAATGGGGACTCAGCTGGGTTCTTCAAGTCTACAAGAGGTTTGCGACAAGGTGACCCCATAGCTCCCTATCTCTTCATTCTTGCTCAGGACTCCTTAAGCAGGTCCCTACATAAAGCTTTTATGGAAGGTGTGGTTGAGTGATTTTCTGTGCCCCGAAGATGTCTTGCTATCTCTCATCTTCTCTTTGCAGATGATACTCTTATTTTTCCCAATGCTTCTGTTGCATCCATCAGGAAGCTTATGGACATTCTCCAATCCTATGAAAAGGCCTCGGGCCAACTCATTAATGTGAACAAGAGTGGCTATTTTATACAGTCCAAAAGCTCTCAACTCCTTTCTCTTCAAGGCTTCGAGCGGCTCCCTACAATGAGCCAAGGAGAATTGTGCGTGTGTGACTTGTCAGTCGGCCTGGCACACTGAGGGTACGTCTTTTGCACTTCCCTTACATGTTAGCTAGCCGTGGCACACAAGTCCACACCCGCCTCATGTGAGATTCTACGACAAGGGTAGATGCCCCCTCATGCCGGGGTCGCCCCTCACGTACCCGTCGGTCATGACCATGCGTGCGTCATGCCGTCTTGCTCCCTCTCAGTAACGAGGCCACGTCGACCGCTCGACTCGAGCCGTGATCGACCCTGGTCCAGATACCAGACCGATGTGTCCCCTCAGTCGCCCAGTCAGCCACAAGCCCCCGTTCGACACCACGGCCACGGCCTACATCACGGGAGGAACTCTCTGTGAAACACACATGTACTCATACGTCACGCATCGACTCAGGGACCAACTAGCGCGTCAAAATTATCCTGAGGCATGCCCCTATTATACCCGGGCCATCACGGCCCGCCTATAAATACATATACATCTCAGTGTTACACTGCCAGTTGGACGTATGCTCTCGTAACCACATTCGGGCCTCCAGCTACCCTCTGTGTCACCTAGTGCGAACCCCTAGCACCCTTCACCCCCAGCCAACACGACCCAGTCTGAGACGAACCTATAGCTACAAAGTACTCTCGGGTCTTCATCCCGGGCTTCAGGAATATGGACTCCGCTTCGGCATGGAACGAAGGTCTTCGAATTCAATACGATGTAAATAAACACCGACTGCTTGCGGTTGGTGGGGAAAGACATCCTGTACATGACTCCTCACAGTCGCCTGTGCACTCACACCCACAGAATCATTCTTCCCTCCACGTGTCGCTCATCCCCCGAGTCCACGTGTTGTGCCCTGGTGATGCATCCCCAGTTAAACGTTCGGTTCCTCGGGTGATTATCCAGAAATTGATTGACACGCCCACATCCCAGCCACGTTTCCTGTTAACCCGAAAAACCTCCCATGCCACTCGGTCTCCCCTCGACTCTCCGTAAAAGGTGAGTGTGCGGTGCCACCTTGAGGTGGATCCGGTCACGAGAGGGGATGCCCGAGGCCCATTAACCTCCGGCATCCCTCTCGTGGCTATGTCCTACCCCTCACTCCGGTCACCGCACACACCGGCCCTGGCAGAACCCTCCCGAGGGCGGAACAGCCTATCAAGTGTAAAGTGTAACTAATAGCATAGTACCAGAATACATGCTATGTACTTAAGAAAGACTTGGACATGAGAGTGAGATCGTGAAAATAGCGATCAATCATCACAATAAACCATGTTCTATAAACATAAGGAAATGATTTAAATACAAAACTATATAGGTTTTGGCATGAAATTAGCATAGTGTTAAAATAATTTCCACAAGCATGCGAGGCATCTCCTTCACTTTTATTATTTCATATTATCTTCAAAAAAGTAAATTTAATTAACCTGCACTAATTCCTAGGACAAAATATCATCATAAATAGCAAGGTACATACACTCGTATCACAACCTCACAATATGTAAGTGGCTAAAGAACACTCTAATGCATGTATGTCTTTCTCCCATCAGACATGTAAATCAATCTCAGTTCAGAATGTATAGAGATATAGATTTAATAATAATAATACTGATATTTAGCTTATTGTTCTAGCTTTGACATCGTATTTGAGTCAGGAGGTAAATACATTGTTTTGACGACGACTATGGAAAAATGGCATCAAGTTGGTGGGAGACGGGTTTGAACTGTCGGCAAGTTGGGGCCATGTAGTGGCCGTGGTAGCTGAATGTAGTAGAGGGTATCACCTTGGATTGAGGGGTCAACGGCTAGCATTGGCGGGGAACACGACTGTTATGTTCGCTGGAAGGGCCTCGTGGGGTTGCTGGCAGGTGGCGTACCGATAGAGAGGCAGCGACAGTCCTACAAACAGTGGCGAACAGGTGGGGGGGCGATGGTGATGGCTCAAGCCATTGTTGCCATGGTGGCTGGTGGTTGAAGAGGAACAAAGGAGGGACAACTAGTCATGATGGCGAGCAAGGCCAAGCCCTGACGGTGGCAACATGACCCAGCGGCTACAGTGGGGCATCGTTGTGGTGAGTAGGGGCCATGCCTCCGGAGGTGACTCTACGGCTGCAGTGGGGAGGCCGACGCTTTGTCTGCTGCCTCCGGCGGTGGCCGTGGGAAACGGCTACAGAGGTGTCTTGGGTCTACGACAGTCGCGGTGGGTAAAGGTAAGGGGAGACAGGGAATGGAGGGGATGACTGTCAGAGAGATGCCAACGTGGTGGAAGTAGAACGCACAGTGGAAGAAGAAGAAGAAAAGAGAAGAGAGGGGGTTTAGGGGGGTTGGCATCTCACCAGAGGAGGGCATACAGTGGCGATCTTGGGTTGCCAAGGAGCAGGGCGATCTTGGGCGGCCATAGGGAGATCTTGGGTGGCTAGAGGGCAGGGCGATCTCGGGAGTCACTGGAGCAATCTTGGATAGAGATCCTAGGCAGCGCGAGGTAGGTGGTGGACGCGGTGTTTGACGGGGGGGCCAATGTGGTCCCAGATGCCACAGCATGTAGTTGGCTTCTAAGGTGAGGATGCTCGCAGGGTTGAGGGATGAGGATGTGGAGGAGAGGAGGGAATGACAGGGAGAGAAAAGCGGGAATGTGGGAGAGGATCGTGGGTGAGGCACGATGTGGTTGAGGATGTTTAACAACGAGTTCTGTTGTGACTTAAAATAAAGAAGTAATTAATTATAACAAAATTTAATATCTTGTTATAAAATAAATTTGTATTTACAACAAAAAAATATTTGAACCCTCCGGGCCCACGTGGGAGTTATACGTCGACAGATCTTCCCGTGCCATAGGAAGCGGAGCAGGATTGGTCCTGCTCTCACCAGGGGGGCTCGAACTTCAGTACGCCTTGTGATTCAATTTCTCGACCACAAACAACGTGGCCGAGTACAAGGTGCCCCTCTCAGGACTACGCATGGCGAAGCATTTGGGAGCGACCAATGTGCGCGCATACAGCGACTCCATGCTCATCGCCAACCAGGTAAAGGGAGAGTTCGAGGCACGAGAGCCATCCATGATTAAATACCTGAAGTAGACTAGGGCCGCGGTAAAAGAATTTCCCCACTTTGAGGTGGTCCACATCTCACGGGAGGAAAACGTCTGAGCAGACGCACTGTCTTGCTTGGCATCAGCCATCACAGTCTCTAACTCGCGCTCGATCCTGATAGAGGAGTTGTCAACACCGAGCATAAACGAGCTGACGCCCCAGGTAAATGCCATCGACTATGAGCCCTCCTGGATTTCCTTCTTCGACAACAGCTCCCGAGCGACCGCGCGGAGGCTCGACGTACGCAAGTGAGAGCAGCCCACTTTACCGTTGTGGACAGTAGATTGTATCGCTGCTCCCTCTCAACCCCATTATTGAAGTGCTTGTTTCCTACGGAAGCCAACCAGGCCATCTAGGAGATCCACGAAGGGCTCTGTGGAAGCCATATTGGGGGGTGATCACTCGCGAGGACGCTAATCTGGCAAGGGTACTAGTGGCCCACCTTGTAGCAAGACTGCCTCAATTATGTCCGAATGGGCTTACATGATATTGGGTTCATTGGCAGAATGTTCACTTGGTATAATGGCCAGGCGGCCAACGGTATTTGGGCTAGGCTGGACCGGGTGCTTGTCAATGGTGAATGGTCCATATCATGCCCAAACATCTCTGTGCAGCACCTATCTCGGGCATGCAGTGATCATTCCCCTCTTATTGTATCTGCTACAAGTGATCTTCCGAGAAGGTCGTCAAGGTTCTGTTTTCAGCACATGTGGACTGCTCACACCAACTTCTCCCGAGATGCACATGTGGCGTGGGACGCTGCTCCCTTGTCCTCCTATCCGCTGCTCACTCTCACTCTCAAGCTCAAACACATGAAAAGTTTCCTAAGGGATTGGAATATGTCCACCTTTAGAGACATATCTTCCAATGTTAAGAATGCTGAAGGTGCCTTCCATGATGCTCAAATTCAATTTGATTTGCTGCCATCTGCCCCTGCGCACTCAGCTCTTTGTTCAGCCAAGGAAGACCTTGACCGGGTTCTTGTCCAAGAGGAAATGTTCTGGAGGCAACGTTCTCGCATCAAATGGCTGAAAGAAGGAGACTGTAACACGAAATTCTTTCATGCATATGCCTCTTCTCAGCTCCGACGTGCCACAATGCATTGTAATCCCAATTCGTTATACAACTCCTCAACAAACTCACTAACCCTTCAGGGGCCTCATCAGCCTCTTGGGTAGCGTCCCCAGTTCTTGGTGATGGTAATTCGATATTATCGGGTTATCGGTACCCTGAACTCTGGGATGTTACACACACCGTGGTGGTGCAGCTGACTGGGGCGCTACAGGTGCTGGGCTGCCCTCTAAAGGAATGGTCACGGCGAGTCCTGTTGCTATTGGAATACGTCAACCGTCACGAATTCCTTGAGGCCCAGGCTCCTAATGAATTCGCCGCCCTTAGTGCCCAAGAGGACGAGTACCTGCGCGCCCTGGACGTGCGGAAAGGCAATGAAGAGCAGCACGAAAGGGCCTTGGACGAAAACCAATGTCGCATAGGCGCCCTCACAGGTAGGGTAGAAAAGCTGAGGGGTTATCTCGCTGCAGCCAAGGCCGAGCTGATTGAAGCTGAGGCTGCCGTGATCAGAGAGATTGAGGAGCTTGCTATCGCCAGAGTCAAGACGGCGTCTTTGACGTCTGAGCTGACGCGTCTCGTGGAACAGAGGAGCCGACTGCGTGACATGGCAGAATTCCCCTGCATCGGGATCCTCCCTCTCGAGGAGATCTTTCGAGGGATAGATTGAGCGTCCTCCCTTCCCTTTTTGTCGACATGTTCCATTGACATATAAAGCATGGGTATGCCTCGAAACACATGTATCCTTCCCCCTTTTTTGAAATAGAATATCATTCACGCACATACCTTTGCATGCTGGCCCACGACTCTTTCCTTCTTTCTTCTTTTCTTCCTTCTTTTTCTCTTACTCCTCGGCGGGATGCGAGCTTGCGCCGGTGGTTTGGTCTAGGAAAGCTTCGGTCGGGTTCGCAGAGGCGCATAGGAGAGTGCTCGCCTCCCTAGGGGAGAGACGAGGGTATCACTCCACCACGCGAGCCTCGTGGCCCCACCGAGCAGTTTCATGAGGAAGATTGACCTGGATGAAAGGTATTCATCACCTGGAGGGGCGGAGAGAAGAGTTTGTTGACTCAAATGACCTGGACGGAAGATTCAAGTCAGAGGGGTGTATTCGTCACCCGAGGGGACGGAGAGAAGAGTTTATTGGTTCAAATGACCCGGACGGGAGATCCAAGTCATGAGGAGGTATTCGTCGCTCGAAGGGACAGAGAGAAGAGTTTATTGGTTCAAATGACCCAGACGGGAGATCTAAGTCATGAGGAGGTATTCGTCACCCGAAGGGATGGAGAGAAGAGTTTATTGATTTAAATGACCCAGACGGGAGATCCGAGTCATGAGGAGGTATTCGTCACTTTGGCCCGAGGGACGGGGGTCTGGGCAAGATGTTCATTCGTCGGTGTCACCGGGGTGGCAGAACCGACATGATTTGTTTGTCTCTTAAACACGACAACTCACGTCACGTGACGGGAGCACCGCCCACTAGAAGAATGACCGGATGCGTCCCCTGACGTCTTACACTGCGTCACAAGTGTCTAGTTACAATGTCCCGGGCGCGAGACTCAGACACGCATAGTAATTAGGAGTACCACAAAACAAAGACTAGATAAGGTCGCGCTCGTTAGCGCGGGTCTGAACCCTCAGCCTCGTGTGCACACTCAGACCATACGCCATAGGTCTATCCTCTAGCTGGTAATTCCCCCACCAGCCTGGACTCGGCAGTATGTGGGGGCCCTACGGTAACCAGCCTACTCACCGTCTAACTTGGGTCAGGCTCTTCACCACTCCCAAGTGGGCGTACGCGCGTACGTAGGAAAGCTACGACTAGTGCGCTAAATGTGAACACTGAAAACCACGCACACATCCATTGCGAGTAACACGAAGTAACAGGTGACCCGAGGCCACCAGACTCTGGACAATCCACTAGA
This sequence comes from Amorphophallus titanum, assembly GCA_024336825.1. Taxonomy (NCBI): domain Eukaryota; kingdom Viridiplantae; phylum Streptophyta; class Magnoliopsida; order Alismatales; family Araceae; genus Amorphophallus; species Amorphophallus titanum. Next base: position 3,845,566 of record JANBPO010004458.1, on the reverse strand, counting down.
CCTAATAAACTCAACGGTCCTTGAGTCACGAGACTCGGGGTGAAGACCGTTGCATGTGACAGCACTGAGCCGTCAATATGGCCTAATCCCTAGGTCCAAAACCACGGTGACACGCGAAAAATTCCCAGCCCCAGGCTGGTCAACTGGGCTCGCAGTCCGAGGCCATACACACGGCCCACTGATCTGAAAATCTCATGATGTGCGGAAGGAACCCTCCGCACATGCACACACATACACAGGGTCACCCGGACCCTCTGGAACACCCTCAAAACATGGACACCGATCTCACAGTGTCCAGAACACTCTCAAGGTCAAAGGATAACCACTGGATCCCAACCAGGTTGACCGAAGATCAACGCGACACACGAAAAACCCAGTAACACGAAAAAATCACCTGGCGGTCCAACCTTGGGCCATCACAATCTCTGACAGTCCAACAATGGAGCGCCACAGCGCAAGGCAAAAATGTCTCTGACGCACCTATCTCAGGGCGTCACAGCTCCCTGACGCACCTCCCTTGGTGCGTTAGAGGCGGTCTCTGATGCACCTTCCTTAGGGCATCACAGACTCTAACGGACCACCCTTGGTGCATTAGAAGACACAGGAACACGGGCTCTGATGCACCTTCCTCAGGGCGTCACAGCGCTCTGGTGCACGTACCCACGGCCGCTAAAGGAACATGACCCAAACGGTCAGAAACACGGTAATGGTTGAACCCAGGTGAGTCACACCCTCTGGCGGTCTATCGTGGGACCGTTAGAGTGATTGACGCCCTACTGAAAAAACACGGCCCCGTGACGCACCCCTCTTGGGGCATCACGGCCTATAACGCACCCTCCCAAGTGTGTCACAGCCTGTGACGGTCGCTAGAATGACCGCCACACCGTCCCAAGAACAGAATGGCAGGAAAACCCCAAAAATCTGATTCAATGCATTGTTTAACAGTGTGCATATCATCCTCATGCATTCTCTTCTATTAAAGCACTCTTCATGTCTTAGCATACACTTAGAGTCAGTGTATATGCTCGATGCATGTCCGAGCATGTTGCATGCCTCCTAGGCTAAGTCAGTGCATGGTCAGAGCATACATTATAGCATGTCCATGCATATAGAGTCTTAGGCTCATTCCATGGTCCGTGCATACACTGCTCCAAGTCCGCGCACATCCCACCGGGTTACACATTCTAACTCCGTGCACACACTCAAAAAGTCCATGCATGCCCTGTTCAAGTCCGAGGATGAACAGCCCACAGCATAAGCAGGTCCGTGCACATGTCACCTAGGCACCTTCAAGTCCATGCATAGTCCGTGTAAGGTCAGTCTAAGTCTGAGCATGTACAGTTCTGCTTATGTCATGTCTGAGCATATGCATTTGAAGTCTGAGCATATCAATTTGTTAAGTCCATGCATATCTCATACTAAGTCCTTGCACGTTTACATAAGGTCTGTGCAATTTTAGTACTTAGACATTTTGCTGATCGGGTTGCATCCAAACCCCGTGCATGAATAGTCTCTATGTAGTAGTCCATGCACATTACATCCAATGCACAGCAAGTCCATGCATGTCCTATTGAAGTTCGTGGAGGTATTAAACTGGTCCGAGCATGTTATTCTTCCAAGTCCGTGGATGAATAGTCCACTACACTGCAAGTCCATGCATGTTCTGGCCTTGGCCAAGAACATATGTCCGTGGACATTCTATGTAGAAGTAAAGAAGGTCCGAGCATGAACTGTCATGCCTTTGGCAAGTCCGTGCATGCCTTCACAATGTCCGTGCACGTCAAACCCCATGCATATTTTCTGCCTCTGTGCATCTTGTGTTTAAGCCCGTGCTTGTTCACTTCACGAAACATGCATTCGTGCATGTTTTGACATTGCCTTATAAAAACTTGCATCCGTGCACATTTTTTTGTCTCTACCTCTCAGAATCTGCACCCGTGCATGTTTTCAGCTAGCTTGTGCATTTGTTAAAACATGTGTCCATGCATGTTTCAGAAGTCCGTGCACTTTTAGTTCTGCATAAGTAAGCCCGTGCATATTTCCATACCCCGTCCATCTCTTGCTCTTCCGCTTACATAGTCCATGCATATACAGTGATACTCTGTCCATGTTTTAGGTCTTGCAACCCAGTGCATGCACAGTGGTACTCCGTGCATCTTTTCTGATAGACTTTGTGCAGTTCTTCTCTTGGGTAACATAGAGTCCGTGCATATTCCTTCTACCCATGCACAATTACTTACAGGGACATTAGCCCGTGCATAGTTTTCTATGTATACATATATATAGCACTCCTATTTCAATGTTTAACTAATTTATTAGTAATTTTTTTGCTTTAAGGTCGACACTTCTAAACCTATATGCTATTTTGTTCTCAGAATAGAACAAGCTTGAAAAAGTGTCAACCTGGGGAGTCGACACTTTTCCCCTGGGTTCTGTTTTGTGCGTTTTGGCAGAATGCCTATTTACAAGAGTCGACCCAGTGGGTCGACACTTGTTCTACGCGACTCCGATCGAGATTTTCGGATCCAAATGTGAACCCACTAAACTTAGATCCGATTGCTTGGACTTTTTACCATATTGGCCTTAGGGCATCCACAATGTGTTGTGTGTGATATGAAATGGCTTTGGCAAGGGGTTTTGTGTCTTAATGTCTTATTTTCTCTTGGTATATATGGCCGCCCCTTGCCCGAACAGGATACAACCTTGAGGTTTCTAACGTGTTCACTTTCTTGTAGGTTGAAGACGAGAGGACCGGTGCTCTTGCGGGGAAGGAAGAACCCGCGGCCAAGCTGTGCAACATTCATCCCCGAGCTTGAAGCTAGAAGGGAGCCACTACTGCTCTCCATCATCTCTGCTTGGGCGGACTTCATCAAAGGGGGTTGACTTCTTTCTCTCTTGTGCTTTCATTCCATAACACCTTCCATTTGATCTCCGAGCTACGTTATTATCGAGGGGAAGATCTTGTCTATCATGTTCTTAGTTCTGTTGGAGCATAGACTATAAATCTCAGACTGGGCATTGTACTTTTCATATCATTTTCGTTTTAGACGATTTTGGAGCTTGCTTCGTGTGTGTGGTTTCTCGTCGTCATGTAAGAACCCAAGTGTGTGGGCCGTCATATCCATGTGTGTGTGGTGGTTGCTGCCTTTGTGCAGCGTGTTTAGTGGAATCCTCTCGAGGTAAGGGGTGGACGTAGGACGTCACTTGGGTGCATCCGAACCGCCTAAAAACTGCTTGTGCCATGGTTTGCTCTATGTGGTTGCTTGTTTATATCATCTGTTCATATACGAGTGTGATTCAGTGAGCCGAGTGTTTTTCAACTGTCCGCACATTTATCTTCATCCGAGTGATCATTGTCTTGCATTGTAAAGCTATGAGTGCTTGCTTGCTGAACATTTAAATACTTTAATCAAGCATGATTTAGTGAGATTCATCATTTTATATTCACTTCTCTGTAGTTTATTGAAAGAGCGTTTGTGTTTTTCTACCATAAATTCAATTTAGGATATATTTGTTTATAAAGGGTGGGCAATCAATTCACCCCCCTCTCGATTGTCTCCTAACCAGGCCAACAATTGGTATCAGAGCCTCGGCTTTGTTTTGTCTTGAAACCTAGCGATTTAGAGTGATCTGTTAGGATAGCTAACAAAGGGTTAATGCTCGAAGAACATTCTATTCATAGATCGCCATTCTTTGATGGTAGTAATTACCCCTATTTGAAGAATAGGATGATTGCTGTGAGAATCAAATTGCCGACCGTTATCACTCACAATCACTCGGGGGATACCAAAACGACAAATGATCGATTTCCACACGAAGCTCCATACGGCTGACTCGGTGATCCTAGCGGTGGCTTCAGCTTCAATCCATTTTGTAAAGTAGTCAATGGAGATGATGATGAACTTCTTCTGGGCCTGAGCCGTAGGGAATGGCCCCAGGATGTCAATTCCCCACCGAGCAAAGGGATATGGCTCGGTAAGGGTGATGAGCTATGAGGCAAGCTGGTGGACCAGATGGTCAAAACGTTGACATCGGTCGCATTTTTGTACGTAGGTCGAGCAGTCTCGCTGAAGGGTGGGCCACCAATAACCTTGCCGAAGCAAGATTCTGACCAGTGATCTTCTTCCCAGGTGTGCACCGTAGATGCCTTCGTAAACTTCTTGAATTGCTTGGCTGGCTTCTTCGGCGCCGAGGCACTTAAGGGGGGGACCGGAGAAAGACCTATGGTACAAGGCGTCATCCAAGATGACAAAGTGTCGGGCTTGGTACTTCAATCTCTGAGCTTTCCGAGGGTCGGAGGGCTCTTGGGAGTCTCAGAGTGAGGACACGTAAGGGGTCCGCCAGTCACTCGGGGTAGCCGGGTCAATGATCATGAGCTCGGATTTGATGCTCGGTCATTCCAACTCTTCGAGGAAGACCGACTGAGTACCTTCCAGGCTGAGGGAGGAGGCCAGACAAGAGAGGGCATCCGCCCAAGAGTTTTCCTCTCGAGCTATTCGAACTACCTCAAAACTCTCGAATCGGACCGTTTGAAGGTACTTAATCATTGGTGCTTCCCGAGTTTCGTAGTCACCGTTGACCTAGCTGGCGACTAGCTGGGAGTCAGTATGGATCCTGACTCGCTCGGCCCCTAGTCATCGTGCCATCCTGGCCCCCAAAATGAGGGCTTCGTACTCGGGGGCATTGTTGGACGCCAGGAAGTTGAACTTCAAGGTGTATTACAGTTCTACTCCTTCGGGTGGCTTGAGGAGGACACCAGCACCGCTTCCAGCCGAGTTAGATGACCCGTTGACGAAAAAGTCCCAGATGGGTCTGTGTGCAGATGGAAATGCTTCCTCGACTAGGACGGTGCTCTCCGCGATGAAGTCCGCGAGGGCTTGTCCCTTGATGGCCGCGTGGGGGTGATAAGAGATATCGTAAGCCCCGAGTATAATGGCCCATTTGACGAGGCACCCTGAGGCTTCGGGATGAGCGAGGATCTTCTTCAGGGGTTCACCGGTTAATACGATGATAGAGTGTCCTTGAAAATAAGGTCGAAGGCACTTGGCCAAGGTTACCAATGCTAGCACGACCTTCTCGGTTGCAGGGTACCTTCTTTCGACCTCGTTGAGCACCTTGCTGGTGTAGTAGACCGACCTCTCGACTCCTGCGTTGTTTTGGACCAAGACTGAGCTTACGGTGGAGGGAGTCACCAAGAGATACAGGTGTAATGATTCACCCAGGACCGGTTTTGATAGTACCGGGGACGAAGTCAAGAATTCCTTGAGATCTTCAAAGGCCTTCTGACATTCCTCATCCCAGGTGAACGTGACAGGTGCCATTTTGGGTCCCCTCAATAGTTTGAAGAATGGCAGGCATCTTTCGATAGTCTGGGATAGGAAACGATTGAGCGCAGTGATGCGTCCGGTAAGGCAGTGAACGTCCTTGACGCAGGGGGTGGCCGCATGCTCAGGAAGGTGCTCATCAACTCCCTCCACCACCACTCATGGACTTCAGCAGCAAGCCAGTTGTCTCCTTCAGGCTGACAATAAGAAGAGGTTGCAGTATATCCAGCAATTCCAGAAGTAAGAACATATATAACAATCAATGCTGTGAAAAGTGCTCCACGGTTGTATGGGTAAAACACAGAATGAAGATGAAAATAGTTCTATAAAGGCTATAAACGCCTAACACGAAAATTGGGCACTCCTCTTGCATCTGCCAAGGCATATCCTTTTGCAATATCTGGAAGCTCACGAACAGAAAAAAACTCAGCATTGCTCCTTATCAAGATAGCATGATTGGCCAAGGCGTCCGCCACTTGGTTTGTTTCTCTAAAAACATGAGCAATTGAGCTGTGAGATATAGAGTAAAAGTGCAGCAACTGGCGCCACCAAGGAAGAAGAGTCCACGGTGGTTTATCTTTATACTTCAACAGACCAAGCAAAGTAAGTGAATCAGTGTATATAAATGATAAGGGAATATTGTGTGTCCGAGCCAATCTAAGGCCATCCAACATAGCTCTTCCTTCGGCAACCATATTAGTACCATGTTCATAGAAGTAGGAGAATCCTATAATAATCTGGCCATTGTGATCTCTGATACAACCTCCACCTCCAGCAGGCCCGGGATTCCCTTTACAGGCACCATCTACGTTTAAGACAAAGCCGGCTGCAGGAGCATTCCAAGACACCACGAAACTAACAATTTTGGCACAGCATACAGTAACGCCAAAACCCAGCAAAAGGCTTCTAAACCTCGCAGAAATACCCTGCTTAAACTTCATTTTTCCCATAACACACATGACCTCAAAGGAAATAGATTCAGCAATTTTCGCAAAACTGAGATGGCTTCCTTCATTACGAACATGGCATCTGTATTTCCATACTTCCCAGATAATCAGTATTGATACTAGCAAACGGATGAAAGACTTAGGCTTGCGAGGCACAGCCGTGTCAAGAAGGTAGCCCAGTCTGCTGAGAATTTGTGTTTCAGCTAGACACCTAACACTCAAAAGGCAGCCAAATTTACTCCATAAAAAGCTGGCAATATCACTGCGAATAAAAAGATGGTCAAGGTCTTCAGCTTCATGGTTGGAAATGCAACAGCAGCATTTAGAAGCTAGGGAAATGCCACAGTTCTGAACCCTTCCATCAACTGGAACTGCCTGATAATACATTTTCCAACAGAAAAGGGATGCTCTCGGAGATAAATTTTGATGCCACAGAATCCGAAGTCTAGAATGCATACAATCAGGTAACCTTAGAAATTTGTAAGCAGACTGAACACTAAAGACACCTGTATTGGAAAGTGACCAAACCTGGACATCCTCACCATCCTGCAAAGGAAACCCCTGGAGTTGCTGCTTCAGGACCTGGTCCTCCAACATCCCCCATGCAGGATGATGGAGATCAGACAGAACCTCTTTAACAGAGAAATCATTGAGAGTTGGCAACCTGTGAGGGAAGAATAACTCACCAATTGAAGAGTCCTTGAACCAGCAGTCCTTAAAGAAATTGGTTTTAACCCCATCATGAACAACCATTCTTGAACCAGCTAGATACAGCCTGCGGGCTTTTTCAAAATCATTCCTTCTGATACCAGCAGGAAAAGGCCTAGTACAATTAAGAAGATGCTGGTTCTTGAGGTACTTGCTGTTGGTATAGGAAGCCCATAAAGACTTACCTTGAACAGCATTCCATAAGATTTTAATAAAGAAACATAGCTGAGTTTCCCTCAAACCTCGAACACCCAAACCCCCTGCAGATACAGGGCAGCACATCTTCTCCCAGGACACCCAGTGTTTCCTATGCATAGTGTCCAACCCCTGCCAGAAAAAATTGGAGCAAATTCTCCCAATATGCTTAATGACAGTATAAGGGATAGAAATAGCAGCAACTGTGTAAATGGGGATGGCAGATAGCACAGACTTTATCAAAACCAACCTACCAGCCTGAGATAAGAACCTACTTTGCCATCCAGCCAGTTTAGCATTAACTTTATCAATGTTTCCCCATCATCGGGCGATGATCGGGGCGTGGAACGGCCTTTTTGGGATTTTCTCGCCGTTTTGCTCTCGGGTGAGCCTAGCGGTCCTTCTAGTGACCGCAAGGCTCCCCAGGCGGCCTCCAGTAAGACAGGTTGATGGTATTATTTTGTCGACAGGCCATGCGGTCCAATAGTGGACCACTAGGTATTGGTTGGCGACCACATGATAGGCCGCTAACCCTGGGCTGGCGGTTGTCCCTCGACCGTTTGCCCCGTTTTGACTGTTGCGCTCTCAAGGTGTGTGTTTTTGACAGTTGGGAGTCACGTGCTGGCAAGCGGTCAAGGGTATGGCCGTTTGCCATTGCCTCATGGTCCAGATATGGACTATTTGGCTTGCTTCGCAGTCCAGTGATAGACCGCTAGGCATTACCGTGGCTTGCTCCCTCTCGGTCTTGTGTTCGACCGCTAGGTTGGCCCTCGCGGTCCAGAGTTAGGCCGCTAGGTGCCTTGCAGTCTAGAGATAGACCGCTGGGTAGTGGGTAGTCCTACGTTGGACTGTCGTTCAATTTTCTATCCGCCTGGTGCTTTTTGAGAGTCGAGTCTTACCTCCAGTGTCCTGTCCACTAGTCGTAGCTTTCCTGCGCACGTGGGTGGGCACCAACTCGGGAGTGGTGGAGAGCGTGACCCGAGTGAGATGGTTTTTAGACTGTTTACCGTAGGGCCCCTTACCTTTGCAGCCTGAGTCCGACTGGGGGAAAACCAGCTAGAGGGCCCGACCTAGAGCAGATGGTTTGTGTATGCACATGTAGTTGGGGGCAGAGGACGCGCACTGACGAGCGTGACCCCAACTAGTCCTTATTTGTGGTACTTGTGGCGTGTCTCAGTTTCCGCCCAAGGCGAGTAGGGAGACACTTGTGACGCGACGTAAGACGTTAGGGGATGCATCCGGTCATTCTTCTAGTGGGTAGAGCTCCTATCTCCTGGCAGGTGTGGACTTGTGTTTTGTCAGACCAAGGTTGGTTGGTACGGTATGGCTAGTAGTAGGGAGTTTTTTCTGTTTATTTATTATTGCTTGTTGATTCTTCCGTACTCCCGATTAGGCAAAGTTACTTTCAGTGCTTGTTCGCGTCTTTCGCCTTGCTTCTTTGGTGCGAGGTGGGGGTCCGCGGGATCCCTACTGAGCCTATGAAATGAGGCTCACTCTTGTGTTTTTAGGTGAGGCGGGGCCGTCGAGAGGGGCTTCCGAGGTTCGCGGTTCTTTCGGTCAGGGTTAGCTGCTAGTTGCCAGAGCCGAGGTATGCTCCGTGTACTTGTACTTTTCTCCCGTACTTGTACTTTTATTTTCAATTGACTGTACTTATATTTAGACATGAGATGTACTAGATCTTGTAGCAGTTTAGTTATTTATTTAATTTCTTGATTTACTTACCAACCGAGAACTAGTCAGAGTAACACTCGTCAGTGTCAGCTCTCACCTCTGACCATGTGTGCACACACCGACCCGTGCCTAGGGCCAGGCCTCCAGCTAGATTTCCCTCCCCATAGAGCGCTATGGTCAGACCGAGGGCCCACAGTACTAGCTTAAACCGTTTGACGGGACTGCCCCTCCACCTCTCCCAGGTGGGTCGACCATCCTTGAATTCTGGGGCTACGTCTAGTGGTTTCATCACATGAAAAGTCCAAGTACTCCATTGAGATTCTAGGAGCAAGCCAATAATCATAAAATAAAACAATTACAATATAGACGTAGCACAGAATGCATAAGACGGTGCATTTCCTAACTTACCAAACTAGCAGAGTGTAACGGATCAGGGACGGGGTGTAATGCGACTATAACGCGCCTCCCCTAGGCCGTTATGCTCACCCGTGCACGAAGAAAACCCAGACCTGCAGACCATAACCCACCACCTCAGGGGTGTCATGCAATGTATGACGCGTGTTGGCCCACGCGTTATACTCTCTAGAGAATCAACCAAAAACACACAAACCATAACGCACCAGGACGAGTGCGTCATGCGACTATAACGCACCGGGAGTGGTCCGTTAAAGCCACCTAAATGTTGAAAGCTCAGAAAACTCCACAGTTTACCGCATAGTATAACGCACCAGGAGTGGGGCATTATACTGGCCATGGCGGACTGGGACTAGTCCGTCATGCCCCACAACCTATCGACCTACAGAAAACCCCGGTTACATAACGGCCCACGAGTGGTCCGCCATGCAATGCATAACACACCCCCTAGGGTCCGTAAAGCGTATAACGGCTTCTGGCAGGCGCGTTATACCCACTGAGAAACGAGAGGGACGAGTTAGGAATCGAACTCCCTTCCGGTCAAGCCAGATCGACGCGAAACAAAAGAAAACGGGTAGAAGGAGTTGAATAGCAAGGTTTCTACAACTACAGCATACATCAAAATGCAAATATACTGCCCCTAATCAATTTTTCAAGTATTTTTAACCTAAAAACCCCTAAAATGTAACTTACACAGAAAACGATGCAAATGCCTACGCATGGGCATGCATGTGGTACTAAAATGATCCTAGCGAAGTAAGGAGTCCATCCCCCTACCTCGATCGCGGTGAGAACATCGAAAAGCGCACATGTGGGTGATGAAGCTCCGGGACACCTCACGAACCGACCCGATCCCACACCCCTCGAATCGCAGAATGAAAGGCACTGGCACGATCCTCGCGACGAGCCAGTTCTAACTGTACCTCTTGTGCCTCGATCCGGGACCGGCATGGCCCAGAACGGACGAAAGAGGGGGCGGATGAGAGAGAAAGAGTGAGAGAGGGTGAGAGAAATGAGGGAGAGAGAGAGAATCGAGTGGAGACTAGCCGGGATTTAATCGAACCTTTCTCGTTCCTCTGAACAGTAAATTTGTCATATCCCGACATATATATACTCCGATTTTTCCGTGACGATTACGCTTTTCTCAAGTCAGACACCCGTCCGAACATTAAATAGTCAACACAAAATTGACATGACCTCAAATACTTTCTTTACACCTCCGTGCGAGGACCTTAGTGTTTCTCAATAGATTCTTTTTATGCAATTAATTTTCTGGCCATGAGGCCCTGATTCCCGACGATTAATCAATGGTGTTCTCCCGTATGGGGGATGTAAATGACGCCGTGACCTTTATGGCACGGCAGGTTTCGGTCCCAACCCGAACCACACAATCATCTGACCAAGTCAGATCGAATGCACCATGGGCTTCCGCGAAGCCCGAATAAATCGTCACTTTGAGACTGGCACGCCCACGCACTTAATAAACCTAATAAAATCAATAAATGAATAAATCAATATATATATAACGAAAAGTGCATCCACAATAGTGCATGATTAGCCTGTCTGTACTTCAGCACTGGCATTTTAGAGTCTGTGTCTCGTGATCCTCCATTAGTCGTAGCCTTACGTCACTTGGTGCTCTGGCGGCCTTTGCGGTGGGGCACTTCCAGGTTTACGGTTCTTAAGCTAGTTCCGTGGGCTCCCAGTTCAACCATAGCATCTAGTGGAGGGGGAATACTAGCTAGAGGCTTGGCTTAGGCAAGAGCCAGTGTGTGCACACATGGTCAGTGGCTTGGACTGACGTCGATGGGAGCCACCCTATCTAGTCACTCGCGACTGTAGTTCTATTCTGGTTCTGACAATGTCTTAGTCTCTGTCGTGCTTCTTCAGGTGACAGTGCAGACGGGACACTTGTAGTCGCAGCATAAGATGTTAGTGGACGTAGCTAGCTATTCTTCTAGTGAGGAGAGTACTTCAGACACGTGACACGTGACTTTTACGTGGCTCTCATATTTCTCGAGTGTCATGACCGGTCCTGGTTAGCCCTCTCGTGGCTTTGCCCGAGGTTAGTGTTATGTTGTGTACACGACGTTTTAGTCGTGTTGGGTCTGTGTCTGTCTAGGTCTTTTCTAGACTTTTAGTCTGGCCTTGTAGGCTTCGTGCTTGACAACAGACCGGTGAACTTCTGACTTCGCCAGTTCAGAGTTCGCCCTTCTGTTGCTGTTAGGAGTAGCTTTGGGTGCTGAGGTTAGTTCGACAACCATTTGTTTGGTACGGGTTATTCCCCTCTTCCTTACTTGCTCCCTACTCCTGCTTCCTTTTCTTTTACAGCTTTCTAGTGTAGTTTTTGATGCGGGACGGACCCACGACTCGACCTAGGACTCTAGGCTAGCTCGGATACGTCCCTTAGCGAGGGAAGCGATCGGACCTGCGCGGTTGAGGAACCGGAGGCTAAAAGAGAGAGGGAGAGCTAGAGACATAGGAGAGAAAGGAGGGCACCCAGACCCACACGGGGGGCCCCCAACTTTCTTAAAATTTACTTCATTTTCGTTGCTTCAAATAAAGGTTACAGAAGTCTTTTATAGACTCCACCAGGAGACCAAAGGACAAACTCTAAGACTCTTTAATGCTTAGAAATATGAAAAGACAACTATGACTCATTATAACTCTCTTAAAGACACTTAGGCATATTAAAAGATAAATTTCGAAGACCCTTATGCAAAATAAAAAAATACAAATATTTTAATATGGAATATTAATTCCAAGTCCGATGCCGATTATGATCCCGCCAAACCCCTCCGCTTGGAGGAGGCTCGACCTCGAACCTTCTAGCTCAGGATCCCGAGCTGATGGAACATCCCGGTTCCTTAAGCTCTGATACCATTTTCGCATGGAACGACATCTGGGCGAGTCTCCTGTGTGCATCTGGCTGACCGAATGGCATAAACTGAGCCGAGGAAGGGAACGAATGAGACCCGCTTGGTTCCACTGGGGGGGTCGGCCTATTTGGTGAGACAGTTGACCCTGGTTCGGATGGGCCTGCCTTCTAGTTGAAACGCATGGGCTATTGCTAGCCTTCATCGTGGGTCTTCAAGGGAGTGTTTTAGAAGGGTTTAAGGGCTTCTAGTGGGGGGTTGCAGAGGCGGCTGGGGTTGGGTGGGTTGCACATAAGGGCTTGTAGTTGGCTCAAATTCGCAGGGGGAAGTGGCAGGCGTGAGGGAGCAGGCGTGAGGGACAGCATGGGGAAGGGAAGTACAGGGATATGGGCTTTATAGATGGTGCCGTCACTGTCAGAGGTGATGGCCTACGGTGCCCTCCCATTGACGCAGGATGGCTCGAGGACGGTGGCTGTTGTAAACCTTGTTTTGATGATGGTTATTTTGATGATGGTCAACTACCTTGGTTTGATGATGGCCAACACTGATCTAAAGTTCAGATTACATATTTCTTTGTTCAGAGCATGTCTGCCTTAGCTATGTAGAGTCCACGCTACTCTTAAGCAAGTCCGTGCATGGTCCGTGCACACTATCATAACGTCCGTGCACATTCTATAGGCTTACATGTCTTAAGTTCGTGCAGTTTCTCGGTTTGCATTGTCAAGTCCATGCACATTCTATATGCTTACATTTCTTACGTCCGTATAGTTTCTCGGTTTGCATTGTCAAGTTCATGCACATTCTATAGGCTTACATTTCTTAAGTCCATGCAGTTTCTTGGTTTGCATTGTCAAGTCCATGCATATCTCATACTAAGTCCTTGCACATTTTCATATGGTCCATGCATATTTTGGACTTAGACATTTTGCTGATTGGGTCGCATCCAAACCCCGTGCATGTACAGTCTTAGCATGGAAAGGCAACCGATAAGCTACCTCACCGATGCGCTCAACGATGGGAAAGGGACCAACATAGCGGGGACTCAGCTTCCCACGCTGCCCAAAGCGCATCACCCCCTTCATCGAAGAAACTCTCAATAACACACGATCGCCAACGGCGAAAGTGAGAGGCTGCCGCCTATGGTCAGCATAACTCTTCTACCGACTTTGGGCCGCCAACATGTTCTAACAAACCAAGTGGACAACATTCACACACTGCTGCACCAACTTCGGTCCCATCAAAACACGCTCACCAACCTCAAACCAATCGAGTGGAGTCCGACACAGACGCCCATATAATGCCTCATAGGGAGCCATCCCTATGCTCGAATGATAAGAGTTGTTGTAAGTAAACTCCACTAATGATAGGTGGTGAAACCAACTCCCCTGCCACTCCAGGCAATACTACCTCAACATGTCCTCAAAAGTCTAGATGGTCGTCTCTAACTGACCGTCCGACTGAGGATGATACACCGAGCTAAAAGCTAACTCGGTGCCTAGAGCCCTCTGGAAACTCCTCTAGAAATCAGATGTGAAACGCGGATCTCGATCGGACACAATGGAAATGGGAATCCCATGCAAGGGTACGATCCGTTCCACATACAAACACGCCAGCTTGGGCACACTCCAGCTGACTCTGATTGATAACAACCGAGCCGTCTTCATCAGCAGATCCATGAGCAACCAAACTCTATCATGCCCACTCAGAGTCCTCGATAATCCCACCATAAAATCAGTGGTCACGTGGTCCCATTTTCACGCAGGAACCTCCAAGGGCTGAACCACACCTCCTGGTCGGTGATGCTCCACCTTCACCTACTGACAGGTCAGGCACATGGCCACAAACTCGGCAACATCTCTCTTCATGCCAGGCCACCAGAACTTCTTCAGCAAGTTCCGATACATCTTCGTCGCACCCGGGTGTATGTTTTACCTGCTCCCATGAGCCTCACGTAACACCGCAAGATGAACCTGTTCCTCGGCTGGCACGTACAGCCTGCCACGGAACCTCACAGCACCGTCCTCGCCGAGCACCACATCAGCCAAAGCCAAAATCCGGGCCAACTCAGGGTCTGCACACTGAGCCTCTGCCACCTAACAGTGGATAGCAGGGGTGACACTCAGACTCGTGAGCACTGCTAACCATGGCTCTTGGGAAATCTTGAGCCTGAATGACACTTCGAGCACTTGTTCCCAGATCCTCCACTTCCTCAACATCAAGGCAATGACCGCGACCTTCCGACTCAAAGCATCGGTGGCGACATTCATCCTGCCCGGCTGATAAGATAGGGTGAAGTCATAATCCTTCACATACTCCATCCAACGCCTCTGCCTGAGGTTCAGGTCCTTCTGAGTGAACACATACCTCAGACTCTGATGGTCAGTGAGTATCGAATGATGTGACATGCCAAGATGGGTGTTTCCTAGAAATGATGACCGTAGCTTGTGCGGGAACTTTGGAGATTATTCATCCTGTGCCAGTGAGGATACAATTTTCTATAGACCTAGTATCATTAGACTTGGGAGCCTCAGGGGACAGCTCCGCTCCCATCAGGGTTTTAGAATTAAGGGCTGAAGTAGACCCGGCCAGAGGTTCTGCATTTGTACCGACTGTGGTGATGACCATTGCACCTGAGTTCGCGGTCCCTGCAGTAGCACCCATGAAAACTGAACCTCTATCTCTTCAGGTTGTATCCCCTGCGGTCCCGTCAATGGCAAAGGTGGCTGCCCCAAAAGAGGAGGCCATGCAGGAAGCAACTATCGCAGCGGCCGGTCTATTATTGATAACCAGCCCAGAAGCAGCCTCCACGGTTTCAGTATCGGAAGAATTGATGCCCCAAGAGGCAAGTGTCGAGGGCACAGGCCTCATGCCAGAAACCGACAGGGAAGCAGCTTCGTTACTCGTAGGCTCCCCCTCTTTGAGTATTCAGGCAGCAGTCCACGAAGGGGTGGCAGCGGAGGAGGCATCGACCCTGCAGGAAATTGGAGAGAGAGTTCAGTCAGCACTCCCAGTAGCTCTCCTGTCTTCTTCCTCCCAACCGGAAGTCACATTATGGGCAGACACAGATGATGAGGCAACCTTTGAAGTCACCTCATCTGTCTCCTTCGGCTTCGCCTCATCCGAAAATTTTGTATGGCAGAACTTGGACATGCTGCGCCAGTTGGTGGAATCTCAGCCCGGACTAACTTATTTACAACTGAAGGAGATAGCCAACCACTTCACCGCTGGTCTGCAGGCGATGGGCTATCCCTTAGAAACATGGGCTCAGCGTGTCTTGCTGTTGCTGAAGTTTGTACATCGCCGGGACTTCCTAACACGTGTCATGAATGATAGACTGGCTGCTTTCAAGCTGCAGAGAGTGGAGTGCAAGTCCGAGCTGGGAAAAATAAGTTCTGCCCTTCAGGAGCATGAAGGCCAGCTGGAGGGTTTGACTGATTGGGAGCAATTTATCTGTGACCGGATAGGCGTGCTTGAAGCGGAGCTAAATGATCTCCGGGCTAAGTTACCGTAAGTAAAGACCACCCGACCACAATTTGTCGAAGAGGTAGCTTTGCTGGAGGGACAGGTGGCATCTCTCCAAGATGAATCCATCCGGCTCCAGGAGGAGGAGGTTCGCCTGCATGAACTAGGATCGGCCCCATATGTAGGCCTCTTGGCTTTTGAAGACATATTTTAGAGTCTGTAGACGTCGCTTCCTTGTACATGCCCCTCTCGAGGGTCGCATTTGTATCTTCTTTTCTCGGTAATGAAAAGGACACTTTATTACCCCCTCAGGTGTATTTCTTTTTATGTTAGAAAAATCAAATTTTTATAAAACTCACGCACCCCTCTCTCCTCTCATTTCTCTCATCTCTCTCTTTCTCTCGAATCTCTCTCTCCCTTACACGTTCTCTCTCTTCTCCCCCCCTCTAACTCAGTTTCGGTCCGGATGGGCTCCGATCGACGTGTGGGAGGTACCGACGGGACGGGCTCGATGCGAGAATCGCGCCGGTACCCTTCATCCCACGGGTTGCAGAGCGTGGAGGTGCGTGCGAGCGGAAGGATGGCGTGGCCCCCGTCGTCCGATCTGCACCGATTCGCGATCTTCGCCGCGCAAGAGGTAGGGGAACGGATTCCTCGTCTTGCCAGGAACCCATTGATGCCACATGCATCGCCATCCATCACCATTTTCATCATTTTTTGTGCAAGACTCTATTTTATGAAATTTTAGGCTAATTTCTCGAAATTCGTTCCTCTCTCGATTTCTGGTCCAGACGGTCGCTGATCGAAGCGAGGGAGGTACCGTTGGATTGATCGCGTCGCGAGGATCGCGGTGACGCCCATCTTCTCTCGATCTGCGGAGCGTGGAGTCGAGTCGGGCCGGGAGGCGTCGCGTCACCCTCTCGCCGAATCGGCATCGAATCGCTGTTTTCGTCGTAGTCCACGCGGGGGATGGACTCCTTGTCTTGTTAAGACACCGCCGGTACCACATGTGCCGTGATCCGACGCCTTTTACCTCATTTTTCGTGCATATTCCTGTTTAGTCTATTTTTAGTCCACTATACTTGAAATCGTCTCTATGGGCATCGTCTTTTAATTCTAGTGGCGTGTTTAGGTATTGAATGTTGTTATGGCATGGTAGGGTGGTTTAGAAATGCATTTCCCCACGTCCCCCGTCGATTTTGGTCGATCGGGAGGGGGTTCGATTTCGAACTCCAGAATCTCGAAACCCAGGTGACATAACGCGCCTACCTCGGTGCGTTATAGTCATTTGGCGCGCTTCTATGGGTGCATTATTTCCCCTTGTAGCGGTGTCCCCTAGGTCCGTTATAGTTCTTTAACGCCCATATTTAGGTGCGTTATATCATGCATGAAACTGTGGATTTTCTGTGGATTTTTGAGTTCGGGTGTCTTTAACGCGCCTATTATGGTGCGTTATAGCCTTGTCGATCGTGTTGTGTGCTTGTTGACTTTAACGCCCCTACCCCCGTGCCTTATAGTCCTATAGCGCGCCTACCCGAGTGCGTTATAGTCCCCGATGACTATGGATTTTTATGAGTTCTATTGAGTATAGCGGTCCTGCCCCAGTCTGTTATAGTATGTAACGGGGTGGTCCTGATCCGTTATATACCTGGAGATTTCAAAAGAGTGTTTATGTAATTTCTAATGCATTTCATGATTCATACATGCCATGTTTAAAGTATTTTGTACACTGTAGCATAGGAACTCCATGTAACCTGACTATCTCCTTAATGTATAAAGCAGCAAGAACATCAACTGACCATCGGCTCTTGATTGACAAGAAGTGTGCCAACTTGGTCAAACAGTCGATGATGACCCATATTCCATCATGTCCTCCTTTAGATTTAGACTGACCCATAATGAAGTCCATACCGATATCTTCCCACTTCCACTTGGGAATATCAAGAAGATGTAGCTTACCGACAGACTTTTGGTGTTCCGCCTTGACTTGTTGACAAGTGAGACAGCGAGACAAGAAGTCTGCTACTTCTAGTTTCATGTTGGGCCACCAAAAGGTCCTTTTCAAATCTTGTTACATTTTAGTAGATCCTTGATGAATAGTGTACCTTGATCTGTGGGCTTCATCTAAGATCTTCTTCTTCAGCTCTGGACAATCTGATATGCAAGTTCTACCTCTGAATAACAATCTTCCATCTGATGCTAATTTGAAATCTGATTGCTCTTCTATTTTACCCTTGATTTCTACTAATAATGGGTCATTGTCTTGTAGTCCTTGTATTTCACAAAGTAGATATGGCTGTATGCTCATGTGTGATAGTGTAACACACCTGCTATCCTTGTCCATGCTTATATCAAGCCTAGAGAATTGTTCTAGTAACTTCCATTCCTAAATCATACAGTTGGCTAATATCGCTCTTGACTTTCGATTGAGGGCATCAGCTACAGGATTACCCTTACCAGGATGATATTGTATTGTGAAGTCGAAGTCCTTAAGATATTCTAGCCAACGCCTTTGTCTCATATTCAATTCCTTCTGAGAGAAGAGATACTTAAGACTCTTATGGTCGGAGTATACAGTAAACTACACTCCGTATAGGTAATGTCTCTAGATTTTCAATGCAAATACTACCACAGCTAACTCTAGGTCGCGAACTGGGTAGTTCTATTCATGCTTCTTCAATTGGCAAGAAGAGTAAGCTATAACTCTTCCTTGTTGCATTAAGACACATCCAAGGCCAAGGCCAGACGCATCAGTGTATACCTCAAACTTCTCTCCTTCAACTGGTAGGGCTAAGACCAGGGTAGCAGTTAGGTGATCCTTGAGAGCTTGGAAGCTTCGTTCACAATCCTCGCTCCATACATAACGGATCTCCTTGCGAGTTAGCCTAGTGAGAGGTACGACGATCTTAGAGAAATCTTTGATGAATCGCCTATAATAGCCCGCAAGACCCAAGAAACTTCAGATCTCGCTAGCGTTGGTCAGTCTTTCCCAATTCCTTACAGCTTCAACCTTTGATGGATCTACGGATAAACCATCCTTTGAAATCACATGACTTAGGAAAGATACTTCTTCTAGCCAGAATTCACATTTACTGAGCTTTGCATATAGCTGATTCGTCCTTAATATCTGTAATGCAATCCTCAAAAAAACTATCTACAGTGTCTAGTACATAAAGTACAGTCTATAGGGAAAGAAACATACTCTATCATCAAGTACGCCCTCTCTAAGCTACTCCTAATGGTAACAACGGAAGCTGATAGGACCACAACTCTCTAAGCTACTCCTAACGGTGACATGAAGCAAACCCCGATCTCACAGTCGGGGATTGTCGAACTAATAGAAAACCCTGGCTAACTACTATGAAGGGGAAACCATGACAATTCTATCGTGAAGGCCTGTCCTCACTGACGAAGGTCCAACCCACGACCACGCAGTCCAAGGGTGCAATCACGACTTCGCTGTCATAAACTTTACACTATCTATGGGTGAAACCATGGTAACTCTACCGAAACCCTAGACCTCAATGTCAAGAAACGTATATAGAAATCACCTGAAGAACCACATCCTGACTGACAGGAAACCAAAACTCGAGTCACGAGAGTCAACCTGCCCACTAGAAGTATGGTTGGATGCATCCATTGATGACTTAGTCCGTGTCTTGGGTGTCTCCCTACTCGCCCTAGGCGAAAATTGAGACACCGTACAAGTAACCGAAGACAAGTCTCTAGTCGGGGCCGTGCTCATCAGCATCCGCCCGAAGTCCTCGATCAGGTGTGCACATGCTGACTAACTATGTTGCGTCAAGCCCTTTAACTAGTTTTCCTCTCGGCCTGGACTCGAGCGGCCACAGTGGGAGGTGTTATGTCCTTGTGGTTTTGATGATAGCAAACATTATAAGTCATCATGTGGTGCATGTGAAAGATTGAATGATGTTTGACTATGCATCTGGTCATTGCACTATGCATCAATGAGGATCGATTGCTGTGCATTGATTTTTATGCATTAAAGTTGTCATCATAATCATCTGCATGATATATGCATTTTTCAGATAGATGCATGTTCACGCTGCATAGAACCTCATCAGATTGAATGCAATGTCATTTCATTGAACAGGTAGCATGCACATTTCACGTTTTATGTAGCATGCACAACAAAGGTTGGTGCAATTTACTCTTCACGTCAGTGGATGTTTTCATTTAACTGTCTTAAGGTCAGTGCACATCCTGTCTATACAAGACCAAGGCCGGTGCACATTCATTTGGACTGGACCAAGGTCGGTGCACATTTTGCTTCATGCCATATGAAGTTGGTGCACACATCAGCTCAATGCACATTAGGTCGATGCAGTCTTTTGCATTGTAAAGTCAGCATGTTCATGGTTAGAGTCGATGCTGACTGTTGTTGTTTAAGTGCATAGGTCAGTGCATCACATGTAAGGTCGATGCTAGTTGCATACTAGGGTCGGTGCTAGTTGCATAAAGGGTTGGTGCTAGTGTCATGTATCTTGCATACATAGTCGGTGCTAGTCTTTCACTGAGGTCGGTGTTAGCACCGTAGTCATCATAAGAGATTTGATCATTAGATCACAATAATCTTTACGTTGGAGATGGCCATCAGCAAGCTTCACTTCAATATGGCAACAAAAATCATGCAAAGCTTCACGTGGTGGCCAAGGGCTTCAACCGCAAAGGCATGCATGTGACTGCACAGGCATTCGTGGGTGGTCAAACACGCTGGGCTCTATAAGGCTCCAAATGCCTTCAACAGTAGATGGCCTCTTCAATTGCGACTGTGGCGGGGCTTCAATGCGGGCACAGGGTTCAAATGGCAAGGGTTTCAATGCAGGGCTGGGCTCCATGTGAGGCATGAAGAGTGCATGCATGGTGGAGTCCACACGTGAAACACGGCCATGGCATGCAGTTGGCTGACTTCTCCTCCATGAGGCGAGTGGCAGGTCGGCAGGCAACAAAGGAAGGCTCCACACGGTGCACACCATGGTGACGTCGGCTGGGCTTCTTCACGAACCGACTGGGCAAGGTGGCTTCAATGCGATGCATGGCAGGTCGGCCATTGGGAAAGGTGGCTCTGCAGTGCGGGTGGTTAGCGGCAGCACCTCACACAAGGATTCTTCAACTTCTCACGCGACGGGAGGATGGCGGTCAATGTTTGCAAATGCACGCGGGCACATGCGCCAGCTGGCCAAGGCGATGTCGGCAGCATGGGCCAACACTTGGCAAGCATTCAAAGGCGGACATGGCACACCGCAGAGGCTCGAACACATGCAGGTGGAAAAGCTTCTCCATGGGGGGTTCAAACACGACGCAGGCATGGGCGTGGCCACATCGGCAAGGGCTTCACATGTCTGGCTTCTCCACAGCACCAAGCAGTGGAGCAAGCGGGGCAGTGGCGTGCGAACGGCAGAAAGAGATGAAGGCAGCTTCCACGCGGGGTCGGCAGCCAAATTGGGCCAGCAAGCTTTGCAGTCGGTAGCGTCCAAACACCATGCAAACATACTTGTTGGCAGCAAGGACTCCATCTCCACATGCATGGAAAGCGTCCAATGCATGAAGTTTGGCAGGCTTCAACGTCAACTGGCCTTCGTCTTCGCAGGCGAACAGGACAAGGCAGCAGGCTTCTTCAAAGCGGCCAAGGTGAATGACCAACGTGGAGTAGCCAAGGTGACTTCGGCGAACGTGGGCATGTCGACAGTGACTTTAGCAAGGCCTTCACACACGGGCCGACGTGTCAACTTTGGAACAGAAAATAAAAAAATAAGATTGTGGGTTTGGATGTTCACATGATAAATAGTATTACTTTGGGACCCTATAAATAGAGGGGCATGGGAAGGCTTTCCCCTCTCTCTTGTAACATAGATTGTAGCTTTGTTATCCCCCACCCTCCATTCTTTTGCTTCCTTAGTTTAGGAGTAAACTTGTCAATTTTATTTCTTTTATTGTTGAGAAAAAAGTTACCTATCTCGCCATAAATCTGAATAAGTGGATCACGGAACTGAGTAACCGGGTCTCCCCACTGAAACAAATGAGGAGCCACGTGTCAAAAGGTGAAGTGAGCATCCACATTTAAATAACTCTTGCGATGGGTCCTAGTAACCAAAAATCTCCACTGAAACAAATGGGAAAACTCACGTCAAATAGTGAAGTTGGCGTAAATGTAAAAAAAAGGGGGTTGTGTGAAGCTACCAATAGTCGAAGACCTTACATGGAAGTGTAGAGAGGAAGAGTAATCTTATAGTGTTCTTTAGAACATCTAAATATCCATATTTGCTTGAAGTTCATTGTTCAATCATCACCCTTCACTTATGGGACTGATTGACATGAATGTACTTTATGACTTCATCTTATCTCATGGTTTCTACAGTACCTTCTTTTTGCATGCACCACTCTTTTAGTTATGACTCATGCTTGCATCGTGATTCTACATCACTTGCATATTTCATATCCCCCTGCCTCAAAGACATATTTAATATGCTATGCTTGTGTGTCTATATGCTTGCCTGCTCAATTGTTCATACAACTCCCATTGGTCTTATTTTTGTTGATGACAAAGGGGGAGAGAGTGTCATACCATGTGCATAGTGAGATTGTGAAATGCATACAATTTGTATTTAGAAAATGAGTGTCATTTTGTGGATATCTTGAACTACATCTTTTAAACAACTATCCATATGGAGAATAAAGTTTTGAATTTTACTCCTACGTTATTGTATATAGGTTGAGTTACTTGAGTTCCAAATCTTTGAGTGATCGCAAGTTCTGGGTGCAATTATAAACTTCTGATTCCTTGTTGAGAGCTATTGGTTTTTGGTAGCTCATCGATAAGCACACAATATTTTGTCATCATCAAAAAGGAGGAGATTGTTGGACTCCCTAATTCACTTTGGTCATATGATTTTGATGATTCCAATACATGTGTGCTTGGCATTAATTTCATTCATCTGTGATTTGTAAAGTGACAACTCAAGTCTACTTGTATGGTTCATATGGAATGTGATCTTGATGGATTTGTAGTGTGCAAGTCTTATATGTTTTTGAACTCGCATCTTCACTCTTGAGAATATGGCATGTGAATGGGAAGAGTATGCACAATCTTGAATTGTATGGTTTTTGAATGGGAATAGTATGCACAAGGCTAGTAGAGGGCGTGCCGCTGGAGGGCACTCTAGTTTCTTGACTGGGCTTGTGGGTGTGTCGGTGAAGGCCATTGAGCGTGCCGTTGAAGGGCACTGAGGGCGTGCCGTTGAAGGCCATTGAGCACGCCGTTGAAGGGTTAACGCAGTCTTCTTCGATGTGTCAACGCCGCACCCTGAAGGGTCGACGCTGTGGCCTGGACGGGTTGACGCAGCCCCCCTGGCTGGGTTGACGCAGCCCCTGGCATGGTTGACGCAGCCACTGGCTGCACTTCACAAAGGCACTGGAACCTCGAGTGCGTCGACGCAGTGGCCTGGGCAGGGTCGACGCAGCGGCTGGCAGGGTCGACGCAGGCCCTTGAATGCGTTGACGCAGCCCCTTGAATGCGTTGACGCAGCCCCTTGAATGCGTTGGCGCAGAGGCTGGCAGGGTCGACGCAGTGGACTGCAGGGTCGACGCTGTCTTCTGAAGGGTCGACGCTGTCTTCTGAAGGGTCGACGCTGTCTTCTTTGATGCGTCGACGCTGCCCCTGAAGGGTCGACGCAGTGGACTGCGGGGTCGACGCTGTCTTCTGAAGGGTCGACGCTGTCTTCTTTGATGCGTCGACGCTGCCCCTGAAGGGTCGACGCTGTCTTCTTTGATGCGTCGACGCTGCACCCTGAAGGGTCGACGCAGTGGGACTCCACATCCTGAAACGGCTTGCTCTGTTCCAGAACGGGTTTCGCGAACCGGGTTTAATCATAGGCTTCCCTAGGGATTGGCTTCTCTTGCTGTCGTGATTCCGGAGACGGCTTCACGGTAGCATGTTGTCTGTTCGGAGGGTCCGGACGGGACGTGTCCTCCAGGGATTGATTTCTCTTCGCCATTGTGATTCCGGGGATGGCTTCACGTCGGCATGGTGTCTCTTCGGAGGGTCCGGATGGGACGTGTCCCCCAGGGTCTCTCTTCGGTCGAAACCGTTATTGTTGCTGGACTGACGGGGACTTATGGGCGTGCGATTTTGCATGTCTACAGAGCCTTCTTTTATTCATGAAATGCATGCATGGGGCTTTGATTTGGTTTTATTTTTTTATTCATGTAGATCATGTTCGTGGTTATGTTCAGCAGTCCGTCGTAATGATGCATGTGTCCGGTTATTCGGGCTCTTCGTGGTTCCTTTGTTATTTCGGCAAAGCCACTTTATTGGTGTTTATTCCGTTTATTTGTTGCTTGCTTTTGCATTATTGCCCTTTTGTTTGATCATGTCAATTCTGGTGAAAATTTGGCAGCATATCCCCTTGTCCCAAGACCTGGGGGGGTGAAAGGGGTACACGCCCAGAAGGAGTGGCGTGACCCAACAAGTCAAGGTGTACGCATATACCGCAACGCCTTCAAGAGAATCCCAGAAAGCTTGAAAATCAGCAAATGGGAAACACTAGGTAAACCACGACACTGGCGGCCACAAGAGGCAGGGCTCTCACTGGCTTCGGAGAAAGTGAACTGTCACTGGACAGGTGAAATATGCCCTCCGGATCATAGGCAAAGGGTGCACCGGATGAGCGGTGAATGGGAGCTCACCAGGCTAAAGACGAGCTGAGGGTGTGCCGGGTGGAGGGGCAAGTTGGGTGCGTCGGGTAACGACTGGTTGGGTGCACTGGGTAATGACTGGTTGGGTGCGCCGGGTGATGGCTGGTTGGGTTATGCCGGATGAAGGGAGTTTGGGAGTGCGCCGGGTGAGAGATAGCTATGGCGTGTGCCAGGTAGAGCATGGGCAGATGTGTGCCAGACAGGGAAAGGCAGGGGTGTGCCAGGTAAAGGCATAGGCAGGGTGTGCCGGGTAGAGGTATAGGCAAGGTGTGCCGGGTAGGGGCAGGCTAGGGGTGCAACACTTCAACGCTACACAGGCGCACCGGATGAGGGAGGAGTGGAGGCAAGGCCACCGGGTCAACACACGAAGGGAAGCAAGCCACCAGTTGAGGGTTGCACCAAGGAAATATTAGCTGGGAGGAATTCCCTTCATAGGGTAAAGAAGAGTTTTTTTTCTTCTTTGGAAGCAAAGAATGCTCGGGCCCCAATGGAGTAGGGAGACTGACGGTGGGGCTAAAACCCAATGATGCGAAGAAGGCAGGCTAGTTCATCCAATGGGTCATGAGGGACCTCCGGAAAGGCCCAGAGAGGCCAGAGCTTGGCACATTCTCCCCATGGGCCCTAAAATGGAGGAGGAAGTGGCGAAGGACTCAGAAGATAAATAGTATGATTGCCAAACACGGGAAACCTCGGATGAGATGTTCTTTGAGGCGTGGGCTTCAGAGTCCCGCCCATCACGTTGAACGGGCTCTAGGCCACCTCTCAGAGGAAGGCCCCGGTCGAGAGTGAACAGCCTTGGACTACACAGACTATGACGCATAGCTACACACAAGGGGAACGAAACAAGCTCTTCCTTTTTATTCATGCAGAACAAAGATGACCTCGAAGTGGCCAATACATGGTGAACGGAAGTTAAAAGCAATGAAAATAAAAGAAAAGTCGACGGAGAAAATCAGACATGGTGGGGAGGGGAACAGAGCGTTGGCTCCTCCCATTAAAATAGGGTTAAAAATAGAGATGCCTCTTGGCCGTCACATTTCTCAGAGTCATTCGACCACCACATCGTCAGCTTCTTAGCGAGACATGAGCCACATTTTCGGCTAACAACATGAAGACAACCAATACCCCATGCGTCAGCCTATAACTGATGCATCGCAGAACCAACCCTCAGATTTGACATCGTAGGCCGTCACATCCCAGCAAACCTATGCTAACCCCATACAACATAGGCTTTTCTCTCCTAGAGACTAGCGCCCAGCACATGGTCTCTTTCCAGTACCCAGTCCCGAGTTCCCAGTCCCCAAAATCTAGCCACACTGTCCTTAAGCCCAGTTCTCCACTTCAATGCCCCTAAAATGGGTAAAACCAGGCCTGTTACACCCTGTACAAATACGTGGTAGGGGAGAATCAAGCAGACTAACAGTAAGTGGTCGTCAGTCCCAGCATTCGACACGGTTCCGTGGAACAAGAGGTGGAACAACCCAGCAAATAACGACATCAAAATCCAGAATTTGTCATTAATACTCTCTATAAAAGGGGAGCCCAAGACATGCCCTTGGGATAACAACAATGTACAATCTGGATAACAAAGGGGGGGTGATACAATCACAGCCTAGCCTCGCTCCCCTCCAGCTCTGCGAAGCGGGACTCTATAGCAGTCAGCTCTGCCTTCAAGGTCGATGCAAGCTGCATGCTCGCCTCGGCCCCCGTCTCGATAGTCCGCCACTCGACCCTAGCGAGCTCTGCCTCTCGCCGCTGCCCCTCTAGGGCCTCAGCTCTACTCTCTGCCTCCCTTAGTCGTGCGGCGCGATCCTGAGCAAGCAGCACGGCCGCGTCAGCACCCCTCTCCTGCTTGGCAGCCGCCAATGCAAGCTGAGCCCGCTGCTCCTCTAGCTCTCGGATGGCCGCTAGCCACCGAGTCCTCCGCTCCTATGCCTCTAGAAGCCGTAGGTACTCCGCCCAGATGCCGGCCAGGCCAGACATCCACAGCTCACACGAGAACCCGAGGCCGTAATAACCATGGGTACACTCCCTCAACTGCAGACAGAGCTCCCCCGGGGAAGGCAGGGGATCACCTCCTACGTAGCCTTGGGCTCGCTAGAGCAAGGCCGCACCCACGCTGGCATCTAGCAGCAGCTCCGCTGGTGAAACAGATGTATGCCACTCAATCCCCAGCTTCTGGGAGGAGTGGCCCACCTCAACCAGCACGCCGGAAGGACCTGTGCAACACCACCAAACACAAAGAGGGTTAGTAACGCTCAGGACTTCCCTATGATAAGACAAAGTGAAAAACTTGAGAAATGTCCTGGCTCTCACCTGCTATGGCCCCCGCCGTGCCTGTAACACCCCCGCTCGGGGTCGGTGAGGGTAGTCCATCCCCCACCTCAGCAGCGTCTCCTGAGAAATTTCCATCTAATCTGATTCCATTCCGCTGCATAGGTTTTCAGATTCGGAATTGTATTCTCAGATTTCAGTATTGACATGATTTTTAAATAGGTGATTCATTCACCCCCCTCTGAATCCATAGCACCGGACCCAACACCCATGATAACACCAACTCCTTTATTTTCCTTTATCGCTTTATTCCCCTTCTCACTGCGGTCACCAACTATCAGCATCGGAAGATGATGGAACAAAAGTTGGTATACTCGGTGGGGCATCTCCTGCCTTCCTTCATTCTGCTGAAGAGAAGTCTGTGCCAGCCTTGAAGCCGTGGTGCCCTTTTCCTATCCTTGCAGGAGAGGTAGAGGAGTGGCACACATTCCCCTACAGCTTTCAGTTCATGTTCCGACAACCAGACCTGATGCGGGACGACTATGAAACTCAATATGTGGACACGATCCTACAACCTAGATGAACTGACACGACTCACTAGACGACGCGACCAGCAACTGTACGATCAAGTGATCACCTAACGTGGCTCCCGAAGGGACAAAGATGCCCCAAAATAAGAAGCACTCGCTCACGATCGTCCCCGGCGAGGGAAACGTGTTGATCTGCACGGTTGAGGAACTGGCGTTGAGTCTTGGGTGGTCGGCTCACTCTCGTGCTCGGAATGAGTCACGGGATGGATTTCACACTCACAACTCACAGCGGTGACTGAAACATCAAGCTAGGCATCCTACCACTCTCACTAGCAGTGGCGTCAAGAACTATACTATAAAAGTAATTAACTAGCTAAAGAGGGATGCAGGTGTACCTCCACGCGCCGGGCGTGGGGAGGACAATCCTGACCGAACCCGTACTCCCGGTACATCAATTAACCATTAGTACAGACGTATTGATTTCTGCAGACTCCACGTAGGGAGGTAACAGGCTACACACGGAATCCGAGAGTGACGCGATTGGGTTGACGGGCAGCACTCGGGGCCTCTTTGATAAGGTTGGCACGCGCACTCATGGGGCCCACGTCCTGGATGGTGGTCCGGGGAAGCCGGAAGGTTGCTGCAGCGTCGGGGATTCCTGGTAGGGCAGTCCCGGGGGTGGTGGCGGGCTGCTCGGCTCCACGGGAGGCGAGGCGGTCGCTCCGGGGATGGTCACCGGGTGTCGTCCATGGACTAGAGCCACTATTTGGCAGCGTGCGACCCGGCGAAAAAAGTTACTGCGACCAGTGCCGATGTCGGATCGATGCGAGACCAATGGTGTTGGAAATCCCTTTCAAAATACTTCGTCCCCAGGTGGGAGAAATAATTTTGAATCTTCAGAGCTGGCTGTGACAGATTTTAGAAGCTGCTGATCCACTGGATGGGGACTGACAGGGCAGATAGTGGGATTTCCTGAGAATAGGGGTTGACCGCAGGGTATTTGGATCGGGGCGTGGAATAGGTTTTTGGGATTCTTCCCACTGTCTCATTCTCGGGTGGGTGTGGCGGCCCTTCCAGAGACCGCCACACTCATTGGCGAACCAAAGTAGGCGCGTCAGATGCCCTGGCGGCCTAAGGTGGGTGCGCCACCTGTTACTGTTTTGTCGGCAGGGGTTTTCGTTGGCTGGCGATCGCACGATAAACCGCCAACTGCTATAGCGACAGTAGCTTCAGCCGCTACTTCCGATTTTGACCGTTGCACTTTGGGGCATGTGTTTTGACAATTGGGGTCACGTGCCCTCTAGCGGCCGTAGGTACGCGTGCTAGAGGCATCTTATTGGACCAAGGTTGGACCGCTAGAGCAACTTGGCAGCCTTATATAGGACCGCCAAACCTAACATGACTCATCTTCTAGCGGACCAAGGTTAGGGCGCTAGAGTCCTGGTGGCAGACCAGAGTTGGGCCGCTAGAGACTGTGGCGGCCTAAGGTTGGACCGCCAAGATATTCTCCGTGTTCACCGTGTTGTTGCACGTTGTGTTGGTCTCCAGTCAACCCAGTTGTAACCCAGTGGTTGACCTTCGGCCTCGTGAATGTCCCGGACACTGTGAGACCTGTGTTTGTCTTTTGGGGGTGTCCAGAGGTGCCGCATTATGTCGATTGGTGTGCTCGTGAGTTTTGGGGTCCGGATAACCCCATGCATGTGCTCCGAGTATCCGTGCGGGTCATGTGTATGGCCTTAGACTGTGAGTCTAGTTGACCAGCCTGGGGCTGAGGATTTTTCACGTGTCACCGTGATTTTGGACCTCGAGATTAGGCCAGATTGACGGCTCAGTGCTGTCGCGTGTGACGGTCTTGACCCTAGTCTTGTGACTCAAGGACCGTTGAGTTTAATAGGTCTAGTGGGTGTTGATCGAAAAAATGACTTTTTCCTGAAGTGTCGACAGTAGAATGAGATCACCCTTTTGCTCCTCTCGACTAGGGAAGCACGAAAAATCAATGAAGCCGAAAGGGAGGGGGTGAAGACAGAACCTGTGTGATTGCCACCCAAGACCCCGGACACGATAGACGTGTCGTGCCTTGAGAAAGGGGGAGGCACTCGCCTTTGCCTAGCGCTGTGAGGATGAGCAGCCGATGAAGGACCACCTGGAAGAAGTGCGGCTCTCTGTAGGCCACCTACGAGCACTGGAATGAAATGCGGGATGAAGAACGCTGGTAGTGGGACGGTTCTGGGGTGGCCGCAGGACGAAGATGAATGGCCACACGGTAGCCGCTCAACGTCTTGGACGGATGACGATCGACCGCTCCACTCCACCTTCCTCCAAATCGTAGGACTTCAACCTCCACTCTTTTCGAACGGCTAGAAAGAGTGGGCCTCATGCTGGATGACTGTTGATCTGCAAAACAACATGTGGTGCTGGCTCCTCCGCAGGGGCTGAAAGAAGAAACCTGCATAAAGGCCTTATCCCACAAGGCAAAAAGGTGTTAAGTGGCACCGCCGGCCGGAGAATCTAACCTGTGGGCTGGCTTAGCTCAGCCTGAGCGACCGTGAATGCGGCCACGAACTTCTCAGCCTCTGCCTTCCTCTGCTCCAATTCCTGCCGGCTGACCACCTCATCGGAGACTGCCACAGGCTTCACGCGCAATCCCGAACGCGCCTCCTCTGCTCCGGCTGAAAGAGAGAGACACGTGCGTCAGATATCTACAAAGATTTCACCCTGGGAGGTGACTAAGTCCTGAAGTATATCAGTACCCCAGGAACCTTACCTGCGGGACGGCCTGGTTCAGTCCGAGCCACGAAAAATTACGCGAAGGAAGGGACTGAAGGCGGAGGGGAAGCTGAAGCGGTCCGAATAGCCTCCACCCTCCTCTGCTCTACCTCCTTTTGCCTGACTATTTTGGTGGCCGCCAACGCCTACTCTACGGGCGACCCCTTTTAAGGTCCTTTGGTGGCCTTGGGTGAGGGAGTTGGAGTGGACGATGGCTCCGACCTGACGCAGGCCTCACCTACCTTGGGGGTCGGCGAGAGCATCGATTCCTCCCTAGCTGATGAACAAAAAGTAAAAGCATCCAGGTGTAAGTGACCTGTTCTGACACAGAAATAAACTCCACTTGGAAGACTCTTTTGACAGAGGAATCTCACCAGTGGGTTGGCTCGGTTCGACTCGACCGACCTCGAATTCCTCGAAAGATTGAACCGGAGGTGGCGGGGGAATGGTTCTTGCAGCCTTGGTGGCCTCCGTCTTCCGGCGCTTAGCCTCCCACTGCCCTGCAGCCTTTGCCTCGTCTAGAGACTTCTTCACCGGTGATTTTGCCCTAGACCTCTTTGCGGGCGGAGGCAGGGGAGTTGTAGTCGGGGCCGGTGGCGGTGTTTTAAAATGCGCCGGCTTCTCTGCCTGCTGGAGGAGGTTGCGATAAGTTGCCATCGGCGTGCTGTCTGGATGATATGTGAAGAGGAAGGACAGGAAAAGTGAAGAATTGATTAGCATCCAGCACCCTGGAAGAGGCAGCCATGAACGCAAAGGAAGAGAAATGTCAAATACCGTGTGGGCCGGTATAGAGTCGCAGTGATGTCGACCAATAACTGAGGGATGACTCTTTGTCATGACGGGCGGTCTCTCGGACTAGCCAGCACACATCCCGATCGTTTGGCAGCAATCGGAAAGGATGGCCAAGTCTGTATGTTTCTTGGCAGACAGATGGCAATATAAGTTGAAATGATCCATCCCCCATCCTTCGGCATAATGGTAGGCGATGTGCAAATGCTGCCCCAGGATGGCCGCTAGCCGAGCTTCAATTGTCAGCCCATGCACCCACAGGGGAAATATCTTTATTTAACTCCTTTAATTACATAAAATTAAGTATTGTATTCTAAATTATAAATAAGTGTGATAAATACATATTTGTAATTCTTAAGCCCATAAACCAATGCAATTGACATGAATTAAGATGGAAAAATACACACTTATCACCTACACCTTGTCTATAGTAAAACCTTCTTCAAACGGCACATCCGGCTCTCCAGTATCAGTGTAATTACTGAGCAACTGTCTCTTGTCCGTGATTACTGCTAGCTTCTCAATCAGCTCATGAATTAGTGGAGGCCATTCCGGGTCAGTTGGCATGAACAGACGGCTTAAAGCAACGGTGATGTCATTCATATCGAACCATCTGTACCATTCACATTCTGGGTCGTCCATTTTTCTTCTTTTATCAAGCCTTAAAGACTCTAAAGCTTTGTAAGTGACCAATGGGGTTATATGACGAGCAAACTGGCGTAAATGTACATCCTGGTTATGTAGAATTGAAGTAACTATAGTAGGCTGCTCCCCTATCTGTTTAGTGGGTCCCTTCACAAAATGTGTATAAAGAGACCATGTGAGTGGCCGTCTATCTGTCTTAAGAGTGGAGGTCATAGTAGCCCATGCTTCTTCTTCGTTTCCAACTATCTCTTCCAAATTTGGCCCCTTGTACCCCAATCCACCTCGAGGAATGAGCTTGTGATTCTTAATGGGCTTCACCCTGCCTTGGTGGTTCACCCCCAGACCTTTACCGGATCTGTACCCCATTCTCATCATAATGTTCCAACCCGGGGTGTTCCTTATGTTCTTCATTTTCTTCTCCTTTGGAGGTAGGGGTGATATTGATGCTGATGTAGAGGCTGAAACATGTGGCCTTAACAAATAATGTCCCGGGTCGGCAAGATCTAACACAGATAACAAAGACTTGTTGGTCAGCCATATTGAGGGCACCGATGTGGCAGAGTGTATGTCAACGGATGGCAAAATGGGCATACTAGTGACTTTGATGACGCGCCCTTTATGTGGGAACTTTATGCATTGATGATTTGTGGAGGGTACGGCATCATGCACTTGAATGTACGGACGGCCCAGAATACCATTAATGGTTGGGTCCATGTCTAAGATATGGAAATCTGCTGTAACTGTCACGGGACCCAGCCCAACCTTCAGAGTGATTATGCCCATGGGTGGCTTCTTTTTGTTGTCATAAGCAGTAACTGTAATGGTAGACGGTTGTATCTCACTGTCCGGAATGCCACACATTTTCAAAGTGCTAGGAGGCAGCACATTGATGGATGCACCAGTGTCCACCAAACATTGACTGATGGCCACTTTATTAGTGTCAACAGTAATGCACAAAGCATACTTCCTTGCTGGCTGTGGCGCCAATTCATGCTCATAAAAGACGATAGCCGATTGGTCACCTCTTTACTTAACATCTTTGCGGATAAATTTGTTTAAGTTTAAATTCATTGAAAAGGGGAGGCAATCAATTCACCCCCCTCTCGATTGCCTCTTAACTGGGCCAATACCCCTGATGGCAAAGAGCAGCTCCGCTATCTGTGACGGCTCGACACTAGCAAAATCTATCATCCTCGGGACAAGCCGTGATGGTTGCAACCCACGAGGAGCAGCTTCTGGGAACAATGTATGTCACGCCTCGATGTGAAATATCGGTAGCGTGAGCGAGTCGTAATCAAGCATGTCGATCAGAGCATGTAGCAATTCTTCTTTCTAGCCTTTGAAGATCATTCACGTTAAGAACTTTTAAGCATAGTTCTCTAAAGAACTTACTTAGTTCAACCAAGATTGAGCTAACATTTCTTGGTAAAGTCCTTATGCTTTTTTTTATATAAGACCAGTCATCAAGTGGAGAAGCAGGGAGAGTGCACCCCCATTCTAGAGGAAGGGAATGTTCTCACTCCACCAGATCGCCACTTAATGCTAATTTTATTGATTTTTGTAAGGAATACATGATCAAAGGAGGCCAAGCCTCTCAAAAATAGATATGAAAAAGGAAAAACTCATCTAAGCAACTATACAAGCCTCCTTCAAAAATTAGGAAGACCACTTGCATCTGCAATAGCGTATCCTCTAGTTAAACTCGGAAGCTCTCTAATCGAAAGGAAAACTGAATTTCTCCTCGCTGAAGTAGCATGGTTTGCTAAGGCATCCGCTAGCTGATTCCCTTCTCTATATACATGCAAAAGAGAGCATTGAAAGAGGTTGAACAGCTATTGTAATGACTTCCACCAAGGGAGGAGGGACCACGGAGGGTCTTTTCTCTTTTTTACCATTTCAATGAGAACCTGAGAATCAGTTAATATTTCTAAAACCTCAATGTTGAATTGCTGCGCTAAACGAAGCCCATCTAGAAGGGCCCGGGCTTCAGCTACCATATTTGATCCAACACCATAGTAATGTGAAAAACCCAATTTCAATTGCCCATACTTATCTCTGAAACATCCTTCGCCTCCAGAATTACCTGGATTTCCTTTGCTAGCTCCATCGACATTTAAAGAGAAGTTGACAACTGGAGCTTTCCAAACAACAGTTATATATGTGGGTGAATAGCTGCTGATAGGAATGCCAAAACTTTGGAGTATAATCTGAAAATTTCTGCTTGTCCCCTCTTTGAATTTAACTTGACCCACTATCCTCTTCAAATCTGCAAGGATATGCTCCGAAACAATGTCAAGTCTAAATCTGCTACCTTCGAATTTAGCTTGGCATCTGAATTTCCATATTTCCCATACTATCATTTGAGATATTAAAAGAGATATAAAACCTTTTGGCTTACTCAATGTTGTTTCAGCAATGATTAATTTTAGTCCAATCGTCTGATCAGTCAGAACGAGCGCACCCCGGGCTTCTTTAAGCCCGCATAAATCGTCACCTCGGTGACTGGCATGCCCTCACACTCAATAAATCGAACAAACGAACGAAAGGATGAATAAACGAACGAAAAGAATGAAGAGTCCCCATAAGTGCGTCCACAGCGGCTTGTGAGCTACCTTGGGAATCATGTTACCATAGTTTCAGACCTAGGGATTAGGCCAGATTGACGGCGCTGTGCCGTCATGTGTAGCGGTCTTGACCCGAGTCTTTTGACTCAAGGACCATTGGGTTTATTAGGTCTAGTGGGCTGTCTAGAGTCTGGTGGTCTCGAGTCACTTGTTACTTCACGTTACTCGCGATGGGTGCGTGAGTGGTTTTTGGTGTTCATGTTTAGTGACCCCCCACTAGACATACCCTTCTTACGGCACGCGTGTGCTGACCCACCCAGGAGTGGTGGAGCGGCTTACCCGAGAGAGATAGTTTTTAGGCTGGTTATCATAGGGCCCCTCGCCTCTGCAGCCTGAGTCCGGACTGGGGGAAAATCAGCTAGAGGATCCGACCTAGAGCGTATGGTCTGTGTGTGCACACGTGGCTAGGGGCGTCAGACTTGCGCTGACAAGCACGACCCCAGTTAGTCTTTGTTCTGTGTTCCTGGTTACTGTACAGTGTCTCAGTCTCCACATGGGCGTCGTAGGGAGACACTTGAGGCTACAGATTAAGACGTCAGTGGACACATCCGACCTTGCTTCTAGTGGGCAGGTACTCTCGTCATGTGACGTGAGCTTGTCGTGACTCGAGGTTTCATTTCTCATCTGCGAGATGTGATTTTACGTGTAGTTTTTGGGTATTTTCTCGAAGTCGAGGTCTTAGATTTTTGGTGAGTGTCACCGAGTGTTTTTTCCTAAACGGCGTAGAGTTCACGATGGCGAGGTCGTGACTGTGTTTTCGAACCGCGTGATTTCGGAGTGGGCCTTTGTGTGTGAGCACAGGCCTCCATGGCAGAGGTGTCGTGGTGTTTTCCTAGTAACGTAACTAGGGTGGTTCATGTTTTGGTAGTCCCCGACTGTGAGATCGGGGTGTTGGGTTCCATTCTGATAGAAGTAGTTGTAGAGCAGTAGTTTCATCGGTTGCCATGTTTTGGGGATTCGTGTACGGTCGCACTTTCTGTCGTCGTTGTTGTAGCTACTCCTGCTATTGCTATTGTTCTGGCTATAGTTGCTGCTTTTCGCTACCGCTGTTGTTTTCGGTTGGGGTTCTACGGGACCCCTACTGAGTCAGTGATTGGAGGCTCACCCCTGGTTTTCAGGTGTTGCGGATCTTCCTCGAGTTTCGAGGGTGCTGTGTGGAGGTTCTTAGCTGCCAGCTCGCCGGGCCGAGTATTCACTCGGCATTGGGTACACTTCCATGAGATCTAGCCATATCTAGCTCAAGTGCTGCTGCTGCCTGATAAGCATCATTCATCACAGACACTCGGGTTGCGATTAAATGCTGCCTTAAATCGGGCCTCAAACCACGCAAGAAATGCTCAGTCTTGAGGGCTTCATCTGCTAGAACATGGGGCGCATAATGACCCAATTCCATGAACCAATTGCGATATTCCAGCATTGACATTCCACCTTATACGAGCTCCATAAATTGATGCACCTTGTTCATGCGGAGGTATGCAGGACTGAAAGTACGCTCAAAAGTATCGAAAAATTCTATCCAGGTGATCTAGCAGAGCGGATGGGAACGGAAGGTGACTTCCCATTGTGTAGTCCACCAAGTAAGTGCTGCGCCCTGAAGCTAAAAAGTTTCAAGCATCACCTTCTCATCTTCAGCACATTCCATTGATCAGAATACACGCTCAGTTGCATCCAGCCAAACCCTGGCTGCATCTGGACCAGCTTGACCTTCGTAAGTCAGCGGATAGAATAGTAGAAATTCCTTCAATGCACGACCACACCCACTAGGCACACCCTCTTGCACATGAATAGTAGGAGCTAGAGCAGGGACAGGAATGGCTTGAGCTTGATCCGGAACAGTCACTGGAGGAGATGAGTTACTACTTTCTTCCTGAGGAGCAGGACCTCAACCTCGACCACGGCCTCTCCTACGAGGCGGCATATTGAAGCTAGAAAACATGCACCACAGTAATAAATCCATCAATAATACATAAAACATCCTAAGCCCGCAACAGACAAC
Organism: Amorphophallus titanum; assembly: GCA_024336825.1. Classification (NCBI taxonomy): domain Eukaryota; kingdom Viridiplantae; phylum Streptophyta; class Magnoliopsida; order Alismatales; family Araceae; genus Amorphophallus; species Amorphophallus titanum. Next base: position 3,809,630 of record JANBPO010004458.1, on the reverse strand, counting down.
TCAAATAGACTTGCTCTGGACAATTACACATTTCAATTCCTTATACAAATCTTCAACTCTGCTCTGATACCAACTGTAACGACCTGGTGATCCGGATACCGATATACCGATAATATCGATACACTGATACTAAGAACTGGGGAAGCCACCCAAGAGGTTGGCGAGGCCCCTGAAGGGTTGAAAGGGTTTGGTCAGGGGGTTGCATAATGAATTGGAATGACACGCGCAGAATTAATTAATACAACAGTTAGAATTATAGTGTGGAAGCAAATAAAATATATCAGAGTGATAAAGAATTATATACAATAGTCCAGAGTCACAAATACACAAGTCCGACAACTAATCGTCAGTCCAAAAGTACAACTACTCAGGGCATACCGCAGACAAAAGTACAAAAGCATGACTGCACTACTGCTGGCAGACTAAGACCAATCTCTCAAATCACAGGAACCACCGGCAGATGGCTACGGCTGCTCACCCGAAATGAGAAAGGGTGAGTCACAACCAGACTCTGTAGGGGTCACACGGATCCCTACCTCGCACTAAACAAGCAATCCTATAAATATAAGGCAATTAGAGCATGCATTTAAAGTAATAAACATGCATTGGCATAATTAACACAGGTTAGACTTTCTTGGATCCGCAGTCAACCACGGCACGATATCGCTCTAACCAGTCCATGCCTAGAATCGCATCGTACTCAGCCAACTGCAGCGCATACAACTTCGCTGGCAACTACCGATCACTGACGATAACAGGAGAATCTTCCAGGCAAAATGGAGTGGACATGAAATCTCCGGATGGTAACTCGACGAGCAATTCATAGGGTGACTCGATTACCGGCTCCCCGATACGAGCAAGAAAATCATCAAAAACAAATGAATGAGTGGCACCTGAATCAAATAGGACACGGGTTGAACGACCAAAAATCAAAACTGTACCTTCTACGAGATTGGACACAATGACTTCTACACGAGTGATATGAGTGATCCGGCTCCTCGGCTTCCGGCTAGAGGCTGCAGAAGATTACTGGGAAGAAGCTGAAACTTGCACAAACGACGGCTGAGGCAGAGGTGGTGCAGGAAGACAGAATGGAGACTGCTGCGGCTGGGTGACTTGCGAGAACTGTGTCGGAACAAACTTCATCGGGCAATCTCGAACAACGTGACCTGGCTGATCATAGCGATAGCAAACCACTGGCATGGAACATGGTAAATCGGGATGGTTGCCACCACACCTCGGACATGGTCTCAGCTGACTCACGGAAATCAGGAGACGCCGATTGCTGATACAGAGAAACAGACAGCTGGACAGAATCAGGAGACGCCGATTGCTGCTGCACAAAACCTGAAGATGCTTGACGATTGAAACGCTTCTTGAACTTTCTAAACATCCGCCTCGAAGGACCACCAGAAGTAGCCACGACAGATGGAATGCCAGGTGCTGTCGGCTGAAAAGACTGCTGGAATGGCACAACCGACTGAGCAACACTGGACTGAGAAAACCCTGCAGACCTGGCCAAATCGAGCTCAACCGCGACTGCTGCCTGATACGCATCATCCATAACATTGACACGAGTAGCGAGCAGTGGCACTCTCAATTCGACTCGTAAACCTCAGAGAAATTACTCAGTCTTTAAGGCTTCATCAGCAATAATGTGCGACGCATACCGACCCAACTCGATGAACTTGTTCCGATATTGCAACACGGTCATCTCACCTTAAACCAAATCTAGGAATTGGTGCATCTTATCCATATGAAGACAGGCCAGACTGTAGGTGTGCTCAAAGGTAGTCACGAACTCTGCCCAGGTGATCTGACGAAGTGGTCAGGAACGGAAGGCGACTTCCCACTCCGAACTCCACCACATCAATGCTGCACCCTGAAGCTGAAAAGTAGCGAGCATGACCTTCTCATCCTCTGCGCATTCCATCGATCGAAATACACGCTCAGTCGCCTCGATCCAAATCATGGTAGCATCCGGATCTGACTGACCTTCATAAGTCGACGGGTGGAACGGCAGAAATTCCTTAATACCCGAGCAAACTGAAGCTGGTCAAACAAATCATCAATCTGTGGCACAGATACTTATTCTTAATGGTCACTTCATTTAGGTGGCAGTAGTCAATGCACAACCTCAGACTACCATCCTTCTTCTTCACGAACAACAAGGGCGCACCCCAAGGGAAAAAGTTGGGACGAATGTACCCATTGGCCAGCAACTCCTACAACTGCGCCCTCAATTCCCTCAACTCAGCGGGGGCCATACGGTAGGGAGCCTTCGCCAAAGGTCCCGTATCGGGCACAATCTCGATCACCAAATCGATCTCTCGCTGGCAAGGCAACCTAGGCAAATGCTCGAGAAACACATTAGGAAACTTGCACACCACCGGAATGTCCTCCACATCCGGACACGGCCGGTCTACCAAGACCATAGAAGCGAGAAAACCCTGACAACCGAAATCAAGCAAACGACGGGCTCGAATCGCAGAAATGGGGAAACAAGGAGAGGTAAAACTGATACCTTGGAAGTAGAAGGTCGACCTACGAGGATGCTGAAAGTAGATCCTCTTCGTCCCACAATCCACCACCGTTCCATGCGCCTCGAGCCAATCCATGTCTAAAATCACATCATAGTCCCGAAGCTGCAATGCATACAACCTACCTGGAAAACTCCGCCCTTCGATCCAGACCGGAACCTTCTCAAAGCAATATGGAGTGACCATGATGTCACTAGATGGTAACTCCACCATCAAATCACAAGACATCTGGGAGACCGGGTCCTCAACACTCAGCGCGAAATCCTTTGAAATGAACGAATGCGACATGCCAGAATCAAACAAAACTTGCGCTGCGCAACCCAAAATCATAACAGTACCTTCCATAAGTTGCGACGACTCTGCCTCTGCCCTGGTCAGGTGGGAAATCTGGCCTCGAGCTCTCTGCCTGTCCACACTCACTGACCATGGTAGTGGCGGATACTGCCCCTGCTACTGAAACTGCTGTTGTGGGTACTGCTACTGCTGAGGAAGCTGGGGTGGCTGACGCGGCCGCTGTGGACAGTCACGCGCCATGTGTCCTGGCTGATCACATCTGAAACAGATCACCGGTGCCGTACACTGCCTGCCTGGATGCGACTCGCCACAATGGGGACACCTCGCACGAGAACCACTAACTGACCCCTGCCGCTGAAGAGGTGCCGGCTGCTGAACACAACCCGAAGAAGCCTACCGCTGCTCTCGGGCCTCCTTCTTCTTCTGGAAACCCTTCCTGAAGAACCTCTTGACCTTGGCGTCGAAAGATGCAGAACCCGCCACTGAAGCCGCCGGAGTCGAAGCTCCCGAACTACCAGAAGGAAGCTGGAACGTGCTCTGCTGCTGGGTAGTCGTCTGCTGGCTGCGGCCTGACAAGGACTGCCCCTGGCTAATCGGTCCTCGTGATTCAACCGGGCGGACCGATACCGAGGGGATCGGTTCAGATGTGCACTCACTCACCGGCAGCAAGAACTCACGAATAATGGAATTATTGATCGGGCACTCCTCACACGGGCACTACAGTTGGAGATAATACTAGACAAGCAGAGTGGAGTGGCAGCCGCACGTACCTAGCCCGTCCGAAGGATCGACTGCGGTCGGAGACGATGGCGAGCCGGGGAGCATGTGCACCCGGCGGTCACGCTGCATCGAGGAGGCTTGGCGAAGTCCCTACTATTACAATTACTACGCTTTACGTAGGGAGGGGGATCACGGGGGTGGGAAAATGGTTACATGCACTACCCTCGCGCAGGAGGGGGGATCGAGGGGAGGGGAAACAAGCAGTCGACTGTACACCTAGCTCGGACGTCCGATCGCGATGTTACCAATGCCTGGTCAAAGCCTGAGGGATGCCGAAGGATGCCTGAAGGTCCAACGTCGAGCCCACGTCACTGGATGGAGGCGGTGGTCGTAGATGTAGGCCTGTGCAGTTCTACCGTGTGGGACTGGATGACGAAGTTGTGGTGCATCGACCGGTACACTCGCTGATGAACTCCAAATGTGACGGGACCAAGTCATGGATGTAGCAGAAAGGGAGCTCTGCAAAACCTCAAAATATGGAGGCTGTATGATGACCCCCCTAGATGTGGTCGCCGGAATGGTTGGCGTCAGGTTCTTGGGCGAACAGTAGGACAGGTCACCGATGGTCATGGTGGAACTTCCAGTGCCGACGTCAGAACGAGACGAAACTACTGGCGATGGTTTTGTATCGTAGAAAGCCACAACTTTACAGAATACTACTCGACCTGAAACTGAGAGGAGGAGGGAGTATCGGGGCCGACCTGGAAACAGTCTGTTCTGGGCAAACAGAGGACCCTGGGTCTAGCGCGACTGAGGGAGAATGGACGGACCGGGCTGTGGTGATGACGAAAATGGATGGGACCACCTCGGGGTCAAAGGCAACTACAAGGGGAAGAACTCTCGTGAAGGGGGCTCTAGCTGATCCACACAGGAGAAGTCGATGTCGATGTTACCAAGGGGTGCTTAGAAACAGGCATAGTCCGGGCGCAGTTGAAATGGAAACATCAATAGCGGTTGATGCTGTTGACGAAACATGATGAAACCACCGCTGCTGCGAAGAGGACTCGGAGTAGAACGATCCTACAGAAGGGGGCTCAGGCTGATTCGTGTAGTAGGTAGAGGTGTGGATGCTGCAATCTCTGCCGATGATTCTGCTACCAGTCTAGGCACAGCAGAACAAAGGAAACCTCAACGTCGACGATGGGGATGTGGCCGAGGGAGGCCGGGGCCGCCGTGGACGTACCTAGAGGGGGATGGGGCGTGGGTTGCAGGGTGGAGAGGGAGACAGGGGCGGACTCTGATTAATTTAAATTATTAATTAAAAAATAATTTTATTTCTACTATTTTAGCAAACTTGATCAATGAAATATTATTACTTACTGTTTTATCTGGAACTTCAATGTATTCCACACATACCTTTCTATCCTTTCAGAGCTTTATGGCTCTTGGGAGGCTTCACAGGTTCCAAGTGGTATCAGGTTTACCCGGTATCCGGAGTCTGGGTCGTCATAGTGACCCTGCTCACGCTCCGGAAAGGGAAAGAAGAAACGTTGTGGGACTTTATCTCCCGCTCTCGTGTGGAGGCTCTCCGGATACCGCACCTCGATGTCGGCATCACGACCACTGCACTTACCCAAGGGACGCAGGACCACATCCTCTAACGTGCACTCGGAGTAGAATCCTTGGTGACCCTTCCTGATCTCCTAGCTTTGGCGCAGAAGCACGCGCGATGGGAGGAGAATACGGTGGCCCTGGGCCATGTGGCCAGAGCCGATTGGCCCAATCGGAAGAGACACGCCGGCTCACCACGCGAAGGGCGGACTAAGCGGGAGCGACGCGACGGAGACTGTCGTGACCGTCTAGAGAAAGAAAGGGGCAATTATTGCAACTACATGCCCCTGACGGCCCCGCCCGACCAAATCTTGATGGAAATTCGCGAAGAACCATTCCTCAAATGGCCTCCCCAGATGAAATCGAATCTGAGCACGAGGAACAAGAAGAAGTACTGCCACTACCACTGCGACCACGGTCACAACACCATAGAGTGCATCAACTTAAAGGACGCCATTGAGGACCTCGTCCGCAGAGGACTCCTTGATAAATTCCTTGCTAAGGCTGCGGAGAAGCGATAGCGGACACCTCTGCCCATCGACAATCGACCCAACGGAAAGGAGATCATGATGATCTTCGGGGGGCCGACTACGGGTGGAGATAGCGTGAGCAGGCGACGACGATACGCGTCAGTCGTCCACACTGTGGAACGAGGCGTCGATGCCTGAATTGAGGTCACCGCCCCAGGGCACCTAAAGGATCTGATTGTCTTCTTGGATGGTGACCTAGACAGTGTAACCACCCCCCATTTGGATGCACTGGTGGTCTCAACCACCATCAACCAGTGTACCGTGCATTGCATCTTGGTGGATAATGGAAGCGGCCCTGACGTTATTGCGTACGATTGTCTTGTGCTCATGGGCGTGGATTTGTCTAGACTCGCACCGTTGCACACACTATTGTATGGATTCTCTAGCACTACAGTCTGCCCGGAAGGACGCATATCTCTCCCGATCACATTTGGGACCACACCGAGAGAGGCAACTTTCCTCGCGGATTTCACGATCGTCCACGCAATGACCGGGTATAATGCCATCATCGGGCGAGGGATCCTCGGCACACTTCGCGATGTCCCCTCCTCTTACCACCTAGATCCTCTCCTTCCTCCATTTCCCTCCCTAATCCTAGGGAATCTAGCAAACCTTCCCTCCCTTCTCTCTTATCCCTTCCCTAATCCCCCTCCTAACCAAATCACACCCCACCAAATCCTCCCTAAAATCCCTCCTAGGGATTATAATCCCCCTATAATATCTCTACCTCTTCCCCCAAAGAAAATAAATTACCTAAACCAATTACCCCCCCTCCTCCACATTGGCCGCCCCCCCATCACCTTCCCCCACAACCAGCGCGCCCCACCTCCACCCCAGATCCAGCCGCCCTCACCAGCACCCATGCCCCTGCCTCCCACTCCACCCTGCAACACATGCCCCATCCCCCCCCAGCTACGTCCACGGAGGCCCTGGCCTCCATCGGCCTCATCCCCGTCGTCGACGGTGAAGTTGCCCTTGTTCTGCTGCGCCCAGACTAGTAGTAGAACCATTGATAGAGCTTGCAGCATCAACACCTCTGCCTAATGAACGAATCAGCCCAAGCCCCCTTCTGTGGGATCGTTCTACTCTGGGTCCTCTTCACAGCAGAGGTGGTTTCATCACGTTTCGTTAACGGCATCAACCGCTACAGGCATTTCCGTGCAACTGCACCCGGACTGTGCCTGTCTCTGAGCACCCCTTGGCAATGCCAACGCTGACTTCTCCTGTGTGGTTCGGCCAGAGCCCCCTTCATGAGAGTTCTTCCCCCTCGAATTGCCTTCGACCCCGAGGTGGTCCCGTCCATTTTCGTCATCAGCATAGCCCGGGACATCCATTCTCCCACAGCTGCACCTGACTGGTGCAACCTAGTCCGCCCAAAACCTACAGCAGCCTCGAAAGCATCGGCACACCTCCGTCTGCTAGTTTTCAGCCCAAGGCGTCTTCACTAAAGTTTCAGCACTCGGCGACACAAAACCATCCCTGGTGGTCTCGCCCCGTTCTGACATCAGCACCAAAAATTTCACTAGGGCCGTTGCTGGCCTGTCCTGCTATTCACCCAGGAACCTGACGCCGACCGTCTAAGCAACCACGACCTATGAGAAGGTCTGATGGCTGCCAGCTTTTGAGGGTTTGTATTACCCCCTGTCTGCTACCCCCATGAGCTGGTCCTGCCACGTTTGGAGTTTGTCAGTGAGCGTACCTACCGACGCACCATGACTGCGCCACCTAGTCCTGCAAGGCAGAATCGCACTGGCTAACGGCAGTGACCTCCTCCACCTTCCAGCGACATCGGTTCGACGTCAGACTTGCTGGCATCCTTCGTCATCCCTCAAGCTTCATCCCTGCATTGGCAGCACCATGATTGGATGTCGAAGTGCGTTGTACGATTGCTGTTTGGTTTCCCCTCCCCTCGTTCCCCCCTCCTGCGCGAGGGTAGTGCGTGTAGTTGATTGCCCCCACCCCCGTCCTGACCGCCTATCCCCCTTTGGATCTTAGGCGTCTGACCCTTGAGCGGCCCTCTCTGGACCGTTCATGCCCTTGGGCGGCCCTCTTGTGACCGCCCATCCCCTTGGTGTTGTTCGTTGGCCGTAATGGCTGTTCCGTGTCAGTCTGTGTTAGGTTTGCATTCTAGGGCAGTCTTTGTATGTCGGTAATCTCTGAATAGGTCGGTTCAGGTGACTGGGTGCGGTCTCTTCCCTGACTATGACAGTTCCCTAATGGCTCAATCTAGAATTGCCAGCGTCCTTGTCTCTGGTCGCGTAGAGGCCATTCCTTGGCTGTCGGGTCTGCCTAGCGATTGAGTGATGGTTCGCTTTGCCCAGAGTGTCGTCCTCCGGTGTTTTCATTTTCGATTATCTTGGCTTGTCCCTGTGGTCTGCCCATTTTTCTATGGATGTCTTCTGACTTCCTATGAGGGCTAAGACTACATTATAAGGCAGCCAAGAGTCTTCTTGCTTATGGTAGGATTCTCTTTCCTACTATTGAGTCGTCATTGTCTGGTTTTGATCAACCCGGGGTCACCCAGTGGTTGACTGGTAACCTTGTGTGTCTCGACAGTTCTGTCTAGTTTGAGACATGGTTCTGGATGTCTCGAGGTATCGTCTTACCTCGTTCTACGTGTCCAGATGTGCTGAGAGTCCTCGATGTTCCCACAGGTCTTCGCGTGTCGTTTCCTCTGACAGCGTCGTTTTCTCTGGTTTAGGTTTAGACCAATTGGTGGCTTGTTCCGCTGTGTATGACGATCTTGACTTAGAGTCGTGAGACTCAGGGATCGTTGTAGTTTCAGGTCTAGTTGTCTTGTCTTGAGTCTATCGACGGTTTCCTATATTGTGATTGGTGCTTTGTAGTACGGGTGACAGCACATGATTAGCCTGTCTGTACTTTAGCACATGTACTTTGGAGTCAGTGTTTCGTGAGCCTTCACTAGTCGTAGCCTTACGTCACGTTACGACGTGACGGCTCTTATAACGGGGCACCTTCCCGATATATGGTTCTTAAGCTAGTTCCGTGGGCCCCCGGTCCGACTATAGCGTCCTTCGGAGGGAGAATACTAGCTAGAGGCCTGGCTTAGGAAGTGGGCCAGTGTGTGTACACGTGGTCAGGGGCTTTGGACTCACATCGACGGGCGTGACCCTGACTAGTCACTCGCGACTGTGGTTACTGTTCTGGTTCTGACAGTGTCTTAGTCTCTGCCTGACGGTAGGTAGCATAGATGAGACACTTGTAGGCGCAACATAAGACGTCAGTAGATGCAACTGGCTGTTCTTCTAGTTAAAGGCACACCAATCACGTGGCACGTGACTCTTTGCATTTCTCTTCACGGTTCTTGTGTGTCGTGACCTTTCGGGTGAACAATGACACTTTTTATTTATTGGGAGCCCTACGAAGAGCTCTGCCTCCCGGACTTAATCAAGGACGAGACTGATGGGGACGACTATTACTCCTTGGGTTACTCATACCGATATCTGATGAAGGCCTACCGGGGGCTATACAAGCTGGCGCACGGTGAGAAGTAACCCCGTCGTGGAGATCTAAAGCGGGTACGGATGAACCTGTGACTGCAGTACTTTTATGACGGCCCAAAGGAGTACACGGACTTCCCCTGTGTCAAGACCGCTGCCGCCCGAAAGAAGCGTGCCAAGCTGAAGTTGGACATGAAGATTCCATCCAAAGGGCGTCTGGGCGGGCCGAACCCGATGGCGTTGGACCCGACGACGCATTGTGCGGCCTACCTGACGTACTGGCTGTGTTCCTTCGCCATGTCGTACGGGGACGAGACCGTGATCCGTCCGGATGCCATTTACCCTGCGTGCCAGATGGCGTGGGGGATCAAGCTATCGCTGTGCCCAGCCGCCCTTTGCTTGATCTACAAGGCCCTGGGTGACGTCAGCACACACCAGTTCCCAAGGCAGGCCCGCTACGTGTGCCCCCTGCACTTTTTCAACTCCTGGGTCTGCTCTCTATTCCCCGAGTTCGCGCCTCAGGCCATCCAGGACTGGGGCCTGATGCCGAGGATGCTGGAGTTTGCCAGTGCGGAGGCGGGCGTCACCTCAAAGCAGCTCTATGACATTCGGGGTCGATTGACCACAGTGCCACAAGAAGCCGCCGGGACGATCTACTTCTGGAGCCTGGCCGCGTATTCAAGCCCCTTAGTTAACAACAAGAGGGAGTGCCAGGACGATCAGGTCGAGAAGTACGTGCACCCTATCAGCTAGGCGAACGTCACTCGGCCATTGCTAGAGCCCGAACTTTGAGACTGGGCTCTGTCTATCCATCCAAGCGTGCTGCCGTTCCGAAAGGGGGATGTCCTGCCGCTAGAACCGTACTACCCCTTTCGATTTGGCCGCAACTTCGGGTACGACCAGCACATCCCAACGCATGGCACCTAGTTCGGTCTCGCCTCCCGGGGTTTGCGAGGGGCCTCGGTTGCCGAGCAGTCGAAGGTTTGGTGGGACTTCTTCCATCGGGCCGACACTGCCAGCTTCAGGGTGCTGACGCCTGGTCGCATTCCGCGGGTTACACCAGAGTATGTAAAGTGGTGGAACGCATGGACGACGTTCTATCGGGCTCACCGAACTGATTGCTGGGATGGGGCGAAAAGGAGATTCTTAAGCTGGCAGCCTGTGCCCGTCATCGACATTGAGCCGGAGCACCTCCTACGCCTATGGCATGGCAAGAGCAGAGACGTGGCCGACTACATGGCTGCCCGTAAGGCAGCTCGGGAGAGCAGATCGGCACCGCAGGCCAAGCTACCTCCCGTGGCGCAGGACGATTTCAAGACAACCCCATTTTTCCTTTTCTTTTTCACTTTTCTTTTTCTCTTCTTCTTCCATTTTTCTCTTTCTTCCTATTGGAGCTCCCTCTCTCCCGGTCGTGATTCTCTCTCTTCCTCGGGCGTCCGTGGCATGGCCCCCTCACTCTGACAGTGGCGTGGCGGCGAGGCAGACCCGGTGGCGTGCTTTTCACGGTGAGAGGCGGAGTGTTCCTGGGAGATAAAGCTTCATTCGTGCGATTGGGGATGATCCGACAGAGCTCATGCTCCATGAGGTAGGGAGACGAACCCCCATGCTCTTATCGTCGTTCCCCATGATTTGTAGACCGAGGAGAGACCGAGAGGGGTGTTTTTGAGCCAAGAGGGTGAAAATCATGTTTTAGGGCTTGAGCGCCGATTTGCCATTTCGTCGTGTTTCGGACCGATTTGGGGCTTTAGATGCATGCTAGGAGGGTTAGGGGAGCTTCCCCCTTGTTTTTCCCATCATCGGGGGATGATCGGGGCGTGGAATGAGATTTTGGGAATCTTCCCGCCGGACCCGTTCTTGGGTGAGAGTGGCGGTCCTTCCAGTGACTACCACACTCACTGGCGGCCCAAGGTAGGCGTGCCAGATGCCCTGACAGCCTAAGGTGGGTGCGCCACTTGTTACTGTTTTGTCGGCAGGAGTTTATGTCGGCTGGCGGCCACATGATAAATCACCAAGTGGCGGCCGAAGCTTTGATCACTACCCTCATTTTTGACCGTTGCATCTAGGGGCACGTGTTTTTGACTGTTGGGGTCACGTGCCTCTAGCGGCCATAGATACGGGCACCGGAGGGATTCTAGCGCACCTAGGTTAGGCTGCTAGAGTGCTGTGGTGGCCTGAGGTGGGAGCGCCAGAGCCAGTGTGGCTTCTTTTCTAGCGCGCCTGGGTTGGGCCGCTAGAGTCCCTGTAGCGCACCAGAGTTGGGCCGCTAGAGCCTGTGGCAGCCCAAATGGTGAACCGCCAAGCTCTAGGCTGCACCTGCTGGGTTGCAGTCCCGTTTCTCTTCCACCATAGTTTCCGTGAGTCAGTGCTTACCTCCAGTGACACGTCCACTAGTCGTAGCCTTCTTACGGCACGCGTATGCTGACCCACCCGAGAGTGGTGGAGCGGCTGACCCGAGAGAGACGGTGAGTAAGTTGGTTACCATAGGGCCCCCGCGTACAGCCGAGTCAGGGCTTAGGGGGAATTACCAGCTAGAGGACAGGCCTAGGGCGTATGGTCTGAGTGTGCACACGGGGCTAAGGGCTTCGGACCCGCGTTGACGAGCGTAACCTCAGCTAGTCCTTATTTTGTGGCACTTCTGGTTACTGAGTGTGTCTGAGTCTCGCGCCCGGGGCGTTGTAGCTAGACACTTGTGACGCGGTGTAAGACGTCAGGGGACGCATCCGGTAGCACCGTACGCCTCACCTGCTCCTCGGTCGGGACGTACAACCTACCTCTGAACCTCACAGCTCTATCCTCACCAAAGTCCATCTCGGCCATCAACAGAATACGAGGTAGCTCAGGGTCTGCTCACTGAGCCTCAGTCACCTGTCGACGAATAGCTAGTGTGATAGTTAGACTCGCAAGGATAGTGGAACCCTGATCCTGTGGGATCTTGAGCCTAAAAGTCATGGCCGGAACCTGCTCCCAAAGCCTCCACTTCCTCAGGAACATCTGACTGACCGTTACCCTTCTACTCAGAGCATCAGCCACGACATTCATCCTATCGGGCTGATAAGACAGAGTAACATCATAATCCTTCATGTACTCCATCCATTTCCTCTGCCTGAGGTTACGGTCCTTCTGCGTGAACACATGCCTCAAACTCTGATGGTCTATGAAAAGCTCAAACTTCTCGCCGTACAGATAATGCCTCCAGATCTTTAGGGCGAAAATCACCGCCGTCAACTCAAGATCATGAGCAGGGTAGTTCACCTCATGTGGCTTCAACTGCCGAGATGCATACGCCACAACTCTCCCATGCTGCATCAGAACAGCACCAAGACCTACCTCGGAAGCATCTGTACACACCATAAAACCTCTCGATCCAGATGGCAACACCAACACCGGAGCGGTAGTGAGCAATCTCTTCAGCTCCATGAAGCTCCGCTTATATTCTCTCGTCCAGACGAACGACACATCCTTCCACGTCAGCCTGGTCATCAGGGCCGCAATACGAGTAAAATCTTGGATAAATCACCGATAATAGCCCGCAAGCCCCAAGAAACTCTGAATCTCCGTGACCGAACTTGGCCTCGGCCACTGCACCACTGCCTCGACCTTAGCCGGGTCCACGGAAACACCATGACCAGAAATCACGTGCCCTAGAAAGTGCACCTTTCAGAGCCAGAACTCGCACTTACTAAACTTGGCATACAACTGGTGATCGTGTAGGGTCTACAGCACCACTCTCAAATGATGCACATGCACCTCGACAGACTGTAAATACAAAAGGATGTCGTGCATGAACATGACCATGAACTGATCCAAGTACGGATGGAACACCCTATGCATCAAATCCATGAACGTTGTGGGGGCATTGGTAAGCCCAAATGGCATCATCAAGAACTCATAATGCCCATACCTCGAACGAAACGTAGTCTTCTCCACATCAGACTCTCGAATCCGCAGGTGATAATAGCCCGATCTCAAATCGATCCTCGAAAACACCCGGGCCGACTGAAGCTGATCAAATAAGTCATCAATCTGAGGCAACAGATACTTGTTCTTAACAGTCACCTGGTTCAACTGACGATAGTCGATACACAGTCTCAAACTACCATCCTTCTTCTTCACGAACAACACCGGCGCACCCCTAAATGAACCTAAAATAATTTATTCTACATGTAGGACGTTCGGATGTTGGTAGAGCATGCGCAATGGCGAGACATGCAGCGAACGGTCCAAGGACTTACTCGGGCCTTGCAGCTGGTGGCCCAAGGTGGAGCGGCAAACCATGGTGCTGGCGATCTACATTGGAACTTCCGTGGGATGAATCCCCCGCGTTTTGGTGGATCTACCGACCCTGATGAAGCATAGCATTGGCTTAAAGAGATGGAGAGGATTTTCGAGGTGATACAGTGTAGCGATCATGAGCGTGTTCTTCTAACGACTTTCCAGCTGGAACGTGATGCTAGAACATGGTGGGATGTAGTGAAGGTTACCCTTGGTGATAGACAAATCACGTGGGAGGAGTTCGAGGAGCTCTTTAATGGTAAATATTTTTCTGATAGAGTGTAAGAAAAGAAGGTGGTGGAATTTGCTGCTATAAAACAACAGAATCTTTTTGTAGCCGAGTATGAAGCTCAGTTTTCTAGGCTATCTCGTTATGCCACCCATCTGATATCCACTGAGAAGATGAAGGCCAAGTGCTTTCTCAATGGGTTGAAGCTGTAGTATATTAACCAGTTGGCGCCGATGGAAATTCAGACGTACGCAGAGATGGTGAGGAAAGCCCAGGTATTGGAAGATACTTTAGAGATGATGGAGAGAATCCATGGAAAGAGCGTCAGGAAGGAACAACCTACTGGTTCCAGGAGTGTTAAGCCAGGTAATGGCAAGAAGAGGCCCAATGGCGGGTCTGGTTCGTGGAAAGGCAAGATACCGAAGAACGATGACAAAAAGCCTGGCCAGATTATACCATTTAAGGGCGTGTGCAAATATTGTGACCGTCCGGGTCACAGGATGAAAGAATGCTGGCGCAAGCTGGGCGCCTGTTTGCGTTGCGGGAGTAGGGATCACCGTATTCCAGAATGTCCCCTTTTGTCTGATCAAGCTACCCTGACTAAGCCTCAAGGAATGAAGAAGGAGCAGGGCAAGCTCCAGGCCCTACAGGAAGATGATGTAGGAACTACCGAGGAGGGTGGACTCGTTGAAGGTACTCTTATTATTCATGACAAGCCAGCATTTGCTCTCTTCGATACCAGTGCCACTCATTCTTTTATTTCTCGGAAGTTTGCTAAGTCTTTAACTGTGAAGCTAGTTTTGATGAATTCTCCATTGAAAATATCAACTCCTATTGGTTATAGTTCGGCAATTAAGTATTTCTATCCTTCTAGTAAAGTCATGATTAATGAACAGAATTTACCAGCTGATTTAGTTTGCATGGACATGAAAGACTATGATGTTATCTTAGGAGCAGACTGGTTGGCTAAGCATGAGGCCAATGTTCATTGTAGTTCTAGTTCTGTGTCTTTCTCTAGACACCCAGGACTTTCTTTTAGCATGGCAAGTCCGTGCATGTCCTGTTGAAGTCTGTGGAGGTATTAAACAGGTCCGTGCATGTTGTTCTTCCAAGTCCGTGGATGAACAGTCCACTAGATAGCATTTCTGTGCAGTGTAAAGTCCATGCATTTCTCATACAAACCCCGTGCATGTTTTGGACTTAGATAAATTTCTGATTGGGTTGCATACCAAGTCCTTGCACGTCTTCATATAGTCCGTGCATGTCAAACCCTGTGCACATTCTGGACTTAGTCTATTGCTGATTGGGTTGCATCCCAAGTCCGTGCACGTCTTCATGGAGTCCGTGGAAGCCAAACCCCATGCATGTTTTGTTGTTAAAACAAAGTCAGTGCACGTCTTCACATGGTTTGTGGAAGCCAAACCTCGTGCATGTTTTGTTTGTAAAACAAAGTCCTTGCACATCTTCACATTGTCCGTGCAAGCCAAATCCCGTGCATATTTTTCTGTGCATCTTGTCCTTGAAGCAGCTTAGCAAGTCCGTGCATGTTTCCTCTTGGATGGAACCTACATCCGTGCATGTTTTAAGTGCTTCATAAAGCCTGCATCCGTGCATGTTTCAACTGCTTTATAAAACCTGCATCCGTGCATGTTTTAACTGCTTCATAAAACCTGCATCCGTGCATGTTTTAACTACTTCACAGAACATGCATCCGTGCATGTTTTGCCCAGCTTTATAAAGCCCTCGACTTGCAATCAAGTCCATGCATCATCTTGTTAGTCTTGTATTAATGTCAGTGTATGCACTGTTGCAAGTCAGTGAGCACACACTATTATAAAAGCTTTGCATGTTCGAGCAAATGCATGACGCCTTCCTTGCAAGTCCAGGCATACAATGTTATACAAGCTTTGCATGTCCGAGCATATGCATCATTCCTCTCTCAACAAGTCCGAGCATACATTAGCACCCGTGCATGTTTTGCTCACCCTTTAGCAAAGTCGGAGCATACACTGTAGCAGAGACAGTGTATGTCCTATTTAGGTCCGAGCACATAACATCGCCCGTGCACATTTTGGTTCGTTGCATGTTAGAGCAAGTCCGAGCACATACACCACCTAGTCCAAGCACATACACTAGCAGAGTCCGAGCTTACACTGTAGCAAAGCTAGTGTATGTCCGAGCACATTGGAGCTAGTCCAATCTCGTGCATGTTTGAAGTCAAAGCATACACTGTAGCCTAGCTAGTGTAAGTCCGAGCAGGTCTGTGTTGTGACTGCCTTAGCTGCAGCAAGTCCGAGCAGGTACTGTAGCAGCCTGTCTAAATGTTCTAAACATACTCCGTGCATCTTTCTTCTATCCAGTACATTGTCAACTGAACTAATGACTACTTTTGTGTTTACAGATAATGTTTCGAGGGACAGATGGAAGGGCACGTGATCCGAGGAGGCCACCGGATGGGAGGATGCTAAGCCACCAGATCACATGGTGGCAAATGCCACCGGATTATGGGCTCAAAAGAGCCACCGGTTCACATGCTCAAAGGAGCCACCGGATCAGGTGAAATGGGCGCCACCGGATCACAACAAGGGAGGTGTCACCGGTTCAAGGCTACAGGGGGTGTCATCGGATCATGGGCACAACGGGGATCACCGGGACGCTATAAAGGGACTCTACGGATGTACAGAGCAAAGGTGGGGAAGGCTTCAAGGAACCAAAGGGGGGAATGCCAGTGGACCATGGCTGAGGAGCAGGGAACTCCAATGGGGACCGGTGAGGAACGAAAGAATAGGGAAGCAGCCAATGCGTGGCCAAGGGGGGGACGCAAGCATCATAAACACTTAACAAACTTTCTCCTTCCACTCTCACAAGAGGAGCAGCCCACAGGAGCTAGTACATTGGGGCAGGAAAAAAAATGGAAGACGGAAGGAAAACAAGACACAGTGGGGAGGGGAAACGGAGCACTAGCTCCTCCGCTCCTCCCCTCCTGAGCCTCACCCCCTGTCTTTCCTCACACTTTTCTCTTTTCCTCTTCTCTTCTCTTTTCTCTCTTCACTCAGGTGGTGGTGATCGCCGGAGCAGGTTGCTGGAGCCGCAGGCCCCTCTCTTCTTCCTTCTTCTCTTCTGATTTTCTTCCAGGGTCTCCGGGCATCCTTTTTTTGTTCTCCCAGCAGGGTCTCTTATATGGCCCGATCGGCAGCAACGGTGAACGGGGTGATCGACTGGACATCATCTACGGCCCTTTCCCCTGACGCGTCACATTCGCCGTTTCCCATTTGGGAGCGAGCAGCAAGTTGGCAGCATCGTCGTCTCCGAGGCTTGCACGAATGGGGAAATCCTCGAACCTCCGGCCATTGCGCGTCAAACCGTCCGGACAGAGACTTCTAGTCGCTGGGAATGTCCGGCGGTTCATCTTGGTTGGTCTCCTGTCGGTGCCACCGGATGGGAAGAGCAGTCACCGTGTCACCGTATGGGCAAACAACAATAGCACCTTGTCGAGCTCAGAGGGAGCTCACTGTATCACATGGGCCTGGGTGCCACCGTATCATTTGGGGGACTTGGGTGTCACCGTATCAACTTATGCTTGCGTGCCACCGTATCACTTTGAAGGATAAGGCCACCGTATCACCAGCCCTGCAGCGTCACCGGATAGGAGAGTATGCCACCGGATCAGGCTGCGCGTCACCGGTTCATGAACCTGTCACCGGATGAGAATGTGTCACCGGATGCTATAGTACCCCACCGGTTGGTTATGTTGGGAGGCCGCCGCTTAAGTGGCGTTTGGAGGCCACCGGTTCAAGCCCTCCACCGGTTAAGCTGCGCTTCCACAGGTATGGATTCACCATCGAGATCCCAATAACTAATCTAATCAACCTAATGACACTCAAACTTAGGTAAATGACTCATTAACCTAGATACATGACTCAAATAAATAAAAAATTACAATGATAAGACTCAAATAAAATATGAAAATACATGCTATGAGTCAAAGACATGATGGTACATGATGGCGATCCATCCGAGCTCTGAAAAGTGTGGAGGGGTAAATGATGTCCCCATCATCTGGGATAAGTCTAGGTGCATCGTCTTGACATTAGTCTGTGTCTTCAAGTTTGTGTGTCACTTTGCATGCCCACCCGTCGAGGCACCCATTTCTTGCCACCACCACCTATGGCGGAACCCCGAGCCCATATTTTCGGTGAACCCTCAACGGTCAAGATGTTCCAAGCCCTCATGGATCGATTTGAGGGGCTTAGTACGCGTGTAGATGGCCTAGGCACACGTCTAGAAGGGCGAATGAAAGCCCTCGAGGATCGGGCCAAACAGTTAGACCAGTCGATCCAGGGTCTTGTAGGGAGGATTACCGTCCTTGAGAGAGGTCCAGCATTGGCACAACCCGTGCCGACAGATGGCCCACAAGAGCCGGTGTAGCAACCAACTGTGCCAAGGGCTCCGGCGGTAGAAGTTGGATGGCAACAGGTGCATGTGTTAGATGACTATGCATCTGACAATGAGTATGGGGGTCACGGTTGTCAGCATCCACGACGAAATCGGGATGACGATGAGGACGACCGGGTTCTGAGGAGGGTGCGTGCAGACCCTCCCATTTTTAGCGGGTCCCTGGACCCGATAGTATATCTAGATTGGGAGGCCGGTATTGACAGGTACTTCGAGTGGTTTGACATGTCAGACCACTGGAGAGTCCGATATGCCAAGATGAAGTTGCTTGGGCAGGCCCAAACTTATTGGACCAATGTCAAAAGCCAGCTAATGCAGCGACGTCAACGCCCGATTGGTAATTGGGAGGACATGAAGTCCAAATTGAGGGAGAAATACCTTCCTGCATCATACTGCCAACGTCTCATAGACAAATGGCAAAGTCTCTCCCAAGGGAACTGGTCCGTGATGGAATACACCGCTGAGTTTGATGAGTATTATTTATGGTGTGGGGTTACGAAAGAGAGGACTATGACCATATCATGCTTTCAAAGAGGTTTGTGACCAAACTATCGATTTGAACTTTTTCACTGCAATGTCACCACATTGGAACAAGCGTATTAGGTCGCTCTCGAAGTGGAGCAGTTCGAGGCCGAGTTTGAGTCTCCCCACCAGTTGGGCTCCTTCCCTCAGCATAGTGTCGAGTCCCGTGGCTCTCCTAGCACGCATCCGAGGGCCCCCGTGGCTTGACCTCCGGAGCCCGCTCGCTCCGAGCCTTTTGCTCCTAGGCCTCGCCCTCCACCCCCGAGGGACCTTCCTCGTCCCCCGCCTTCTTTCGGTGGGCAGCCAGATCCAGAGGTGGCCAGAGAGTGGCTGGGTGATTTGCAGAGGATCTTCAGTGCAATGGAGTGTGCTGAGGAGGAGCAGGTGGTGTTGGCTAGGCATCGCCTTCAGGGAGCGGCCCGAACTTGGTGGACATCTGAGTGGGAAGCAGTGTTCCAGTCTCGTCCCCTTCGGCAGATCACGTGGCAGGAGTTCATCGTGGAGTTTGAGCGTGCCTTCTGTCTGTCTTTCATCAGGACGTAGAGGATGCATGAGTTCATGGAGTTGACCCAGGGTGACATGTCAGTGACGCAGTACCGTGCCAGGTTTGTCTAGTTGGGCCATTATGTGACTCACATCATGGCGGATGAGGAAGTGAAAATTGATCAGTTCATTGGTGGTCTGAGGGTCGAGTTGAGGCACCACCTTCTTGCGTCAGGGTTGACTACTTTGGATGCGACATGCAAGGCAGCGTCAGCGTTGGAGAGAGATTTGCAGAAGATTCGAGGGCAGGGATAATGCTGGTCAGGTTCAGGCAGGTTTTGGTCAGCCAATGGAGGTTCAGCAGCAGAGTACTGTCCAGCTCTCAACAGGTGGTTCCATGGCAGTGCAGTCCATGGCACCCGTGCCAGAGTCGTCATCCTTCAGCTGGAAGTTCAAGAAGCTACTCAAGGAAGCGGGCTTTGGCGAGAAGCGTTGGGGTCGTAAGGGGCAGTCGCATCTGGAGTCGATAGGTAGCGTCCAGCAGTCGGTAACTTTGTAGCGTCGGAGTTCGGTGAGTGGTGCTCGGGACGAGTGTCCCAGGTGTGGTGGCTCTCATCCAGGTAGGCCGTGTTCAGCGCCCGTGGTTTGCTTCAGGTGTGACCAGCCAGGACACATAGCACATAGCTATCCGCAGAGACCGAGTTAGTCACCCGGGTTTCAACAGCAGCAGCAATTTCAGCCCCAGCAGATGCCATCACAGCCACAGCAGTACCAGCGATAGGAGCAGTTTCCTCAGTTGTCTCGGTCAGCTACTGTCGGGAGGCAGAGATCCCGAGGCAGAGTGACCCACATGACCAGAGCGGAAGTTGAGGCGTTGCAGTTGGTGGAAGGTACTCTTTCGATTTTAGGTTGTACGGCTCGTGTTTTGTTCGATTCAGGTGCTTCTCATTCGTTCATTTCGGAGGATTTTACTCAGAGCGTGGAGGACCTGGTGGCCGAGATGTCCTATGACATGGCGGTGGAGTTACCTACTGGCGATTTCGTGCACATTCCGTATTACTTCGAGAAGGTGCCCGTGTAGATGGAAGGGCGGAACTTGCCGGCCAGGCTCTACGCGTTACCGCTTCAAGACTTTGATGTCATCTTGGGCATGGATTGGCTCGAGGCACATCATGCTTTGGTGGATTGCGGCTCGAAGAAGGTCTATCATCCGAGCTCCGAGCTGCCCGTGAGAGTGAATCTCCCTCGACTGCGCAGTTTTGCCCAGGCAGACAACCAGAGGAAGATTCCAGGAGCTTCCACAGCCACATTCCTTGGCTTCTGGTGGCGCCACTTCGCTGAGAGCTTCTTCCACCTGTTGACCGTCATCAGCAAAAAGCGGCGCCCTGATCGACATCCGGAGGAGTGATTTCCAAATTTTCTCCCCCAGGTGCGCAGAACAGTCCAGTCAGGGCCTGAACCGACCCCCTTTCACTCAACGGGTTCTATCTCTCTGCCCCGACCTCCTCTGGTGTTCTTCCTGGTTGCTGCTCGAAGAGGACTTGACTACGGACGCACTCGTCTTGATCCCATCTCGTTTGGACTTCGGGAGTGGCCGTGGCGACTTCATCCATCTACTACAGTACCCTGGGTCCAGCTCAAGCGATAGCACAGAGGTCCAGATCCATAGTCTGCCATGACCAGCGACGACACAGGACGATCCCACGAATATTTAGTAGCTTTCTTGGGTCAGACAGAAAAGGATTGGCACTGGTTTCGACGTCTTTCGAGTCTAGTACAGCCCGTGATGGCATCAACAGAGACTATCTGTCTGGTAGTTCCAGAAGCGGGCTGAACCGATTGAGTAGCCATTCGGTACTATTAGTAGTCCTCTTCCCCATCCCGCCTGGCCGGCTTAGTGCCCCTCCCTGTGTGGAGGTAGTTTCGATGTAATCCACATTCCCCACCCCTTGTCCAACCCTCCTGCGAGAGGAGTAGTGCTTGTATAATCTGAATAGGGGAAGCTACATCGGCGCAGTGTGCGGGGAACCTACACTCCCTGCTCGCCCTCGTCTCCAGTCGGGATCGGCATCCTCACGCCGATCAGGTGAGCTTCGGGCCACTCTCCTTTGCTGGTTCTTCTTGCCATTGCTCAGCGTAGTATTGCCTCTAGTGGCATCGTTGGCGGTGAGAGAGCGCTCGTTCCATTTTCCATCAAATTGAGGGACCATCATGGAGAGAGAGTTGAGAGAGCAACCCTACAACCCACGCCCTCAGCGTGCTGGCTGCCCGTGAAATTGGGCATCCCGGACCCTTTGGGGTTCAACCTCAAGCTAGCCAAACCCCGGAACAGGGAGGTCCCACTTTGGACCCTCATCCCCCATCGCCGATCCACCTACGGACCTAGGTGTGCGCTACGCGAGTGAGTCCGCTAGAGTCGGTCTGTCGACTCGGTTGATTGCTTGCAATTTAGGTCCAAGGAGTTGTGTCACATCAAATTGGTATCAGAGCAAGTTTTAGACTTGTCTCTACTAAGTCTAGTTCTTAGGCATTGCATTATCATGAGTCTAGAAGGATCACCCCTCCCCGCTCCACTACCCCCTTCCCAAGATGAATGCTTAGGATAAGCTTGTCTTTGCAGAGGATCTTCAGTGCGATGGAGTGTGCTGAGGAGGATCAGGTGGTGTTGGCTACACATCGCCTTCAGGGAGCGGCCCATACTTGGTGGACGTCAGAGTGGGAAGCTGCGTTCCAGTCTCTTCCCATTCGGCAGATCACGTGGTTGGAGTTTGTCGTGGCATTTGAGTGTGACTTCTATCCATCTTTCATCAGGACGCAGAGGCTGTGCGAGTTCATGGAGTTGACCCAGGGTGACATGTTAGTGATGTAGTACCGTGCCAGGTTCATCAAGTTGGGCCGTTATGCGTCGCATATCATGTCAGATGAGGAAGTGAAGACCGATCGGTTTGTTAATGGTTTGAGGGTCGAGTTGAGGCACCATCTTCTTGCGTCAGGTTTGGCCACTTTGGATGCAGCAGGAAAGGCAGCGTCGGCATTGGAGAGAGATCTGCAGAAGGTCCGAGGGTAGGGCAGTGCTGGTCAGGTTCGGGCAGGTTCCGGTCAGTCGATGGAGGTCCAGCAGCAGAGTACTGTCCAGCTTTCAGCAAGCAATTTCGTGGTGACGTAGTCAGTTACCCCCGTGTCGGAGTCTTCTTCCTTTGGCTTGAAGCTCAAGAAGCTGCTTAGAGAAGCTAGTTTTGGCAAGAGCCGTCAGGACCGTAAGGGGCGGATGCAGCAGGAGTCGTCTGGCAGTGTTCAGCAGCTGGTAGCTCTGCAGCGTCAGAGCTCGGCGAGTGGTGCTCGGGACGGGTGTCCCAGGTGCGGTGGCTATCATCTAGGCAGGCCGTATTCATCGCCCGTGGTTTACTTCAGGTGCGACCAGCCAGGGCACGTGGCACGTGACTGTCCATAGAGGCCGAGTCAGCCGTCCGGGTTTTAGCAGGAGTAGCAATTTCAGCCCCAGCAAGTGCCAACACAGTCGCAGCAGTACTAGCAATTGGAGCAGTTCCCTCAGTTGTCTCGGTCAGCTACTGTAGGGAGGCAGAGATCTTGGGACAGAGTGACCCACATGACCAGAGCAGAGGTTGAGGTGCTGCAGTTGTTGGAAGGTACTCTTTCGATTTTGGGTTGTGCGGCTCGTGTTTTGTTCGATTCAGGTGCTTCTCATTCATTTATTTCATAGGATTTTGCTCAAAGCGTGGAGGACTCGGTGACCGAGATGTCCTGTGACATGGTGGTGGACTTACCTACTGGCGATTTCGTGCACATTCCATACTGCTTCGAGAAGGTGCCTGTGTGGGTGGAAGGGTGGAACTTGCCGGCCAAGCTCTACGCATTACCGCTTCAGGACTTTGATGTAATCTTGGGCATGGATTGGCTCGAGGCTCATCATGCTTTGGTGGACTGCGGCTCGAAGAAGGTCTACTTCCGGCAGCTTCGTGGACCCACCTTCTGTTATCGAGGTATTCGGTCTTCCTCTTCAGTAAGATGAAAAGGAATGGGGGCAAAGACTTTAGTCTTAAAAGATTAGTTTTAACTCTATTAAATATACTAGAATACATTTTCAGAGTTTTTACACTCAGATTTTGAGCTTATAAATGTTGAACCATTAATACGAATAATGGTCTTTAACTACTTTTCTCTAAAAAGAGAATGTTAATTTTTCAGAAATGAAACCCTAGTACGTGAGCTTTATCAGATGCCGCACTTCCTCTACTATTCAATCCCCTCAACACCTAATACTTGCATCAACACTTGGATAACACTTAGTATCAGACCTCTTAATCAGCTGCTCAATTTCATCTCCACTGCTTGTCCATGTTCCTGCTCTAGAACTCATGATTATTGCACTTCTGCCACCTCAATAACACTGTGTCTGCATTTAGAGTGTGTGTCTTGATGATGTCAAAGAGGAAGCGTTAGTTCTTTCTGTCAACATGAGTGTTGAATGAATGAATGGTTATTTGATTGCTTGATTACTGTTGCATATGTCTCTAAATCCGCAAAGCCTGTCCATGCCTATGTCTGCATTCAATCTGATTATTCATCTCTGACACAAGTTATCATGCTCATGGGTTCACATTGTGTTCATAAATGCTATTTCTGACTTTGACATCTTTACTTCTATCTACATGATGTTGCCTCTACATACTTGCTTGTTTTGATCCAGTCGACTCACGATTTCACCCCCACTCGACACATCTCTTGATGTCTCTTTCCTATCCCTAACCCAACACATTTGATTCTTTTGCTTCTCACTTTCATAAATGTTGATAGATTATGAGCGCCTAATTCAGAGGGGGGGTGAATGAATTCCCCTTCTTTTAAAATATTGCCTAGTTAAAAACTTATAGCTAGAATGCTGGTGCAGAATCAAAGCACTTGAGTTCTGCAAACAGTGTAGATCAAAGAAGAACATGAACGAGTAAATGGATAGTTGGAAGACAAGCTCCTGATCAAGACAAACCTCACTATAGATGAGCGAAAGACAAGCTATTAAGCAGATGACCTACGGACCTTGACTCCTACAACTCTTTAAAGCAACGAAGCAGATCAGTCTACTGAAATGGCCCTAGCATGCATCTAATCGGTAGTTAGATGGATCAAGCAAGTAAACCACTAAGTAAACACCCACAATGCACAGGATATTTTTAGGTGGTTCGGCCAGACTTCCAGTCCGCCTACATCCACCCCTCACTCCAAATCGGAGTAAGGCTTCCACTAGCACAAGCTAGCACCGCAGACTCAGTCTGCAATAGATGCTGATTCACAGCTTCACCAGGGGAACAGGCTCCCCTCTTCCTCCAACCCGGAGGGTAATCCTAGTGACTTCCAACCACTAGAAACCAGAGACAAAGTCTCTCTTCCTCTAATCCAGGAGGGAACCCAATACTTTTGTCAAAGTTTTATTTGTGGACTGGCCCAGTTCCCTTGGATTGGCCGATCTGGCAAATCTGATCCAATCTGGATCAGGCATGCCTGATCTGGGTGCCCGATCCAATCTTGTATTCCTTGGTCTTACAAGATATCCTCATTCTTATATCAAATCTAAAAGCTGCTCCCACCGTGGAAGGGCAGTCCACAGTGGGTTTGCTCTTGTTTGTATGCAGGATACGAGAACCTGGGAGTCCGAATAAACAATAGAAATAGAATACATTAATGACGGCAATATGAAGACCATCATACATGGATCTGGTTTCTGCTGCAAAATTGGTTCCCACACCATAAAAGAAAGACCAAGCTCACATGATCTGCCTAGATGCATCCCTAATGCAACCACCACCTTTATACATGTTTGGATTGCCCTTAGATGTGCCGTCCACATTGGGTGAAAACGGATGTTACGGAGGAGCCCGTTTAGTAATAATAAGCATTTAAGTTGCACCTTAGCATCAAACCCATACCGATGAAGAGTATCTTGCTGCCAGGGAGTAGAGGATTTTTTGAACAGCTTTTGGTGGATCCCGACCTGGATAGAATAGGATATATAGGAAATCACGACCTGGATAGAATAGGATATATAGGAAATCATACGCTACATGTCTACATGTTTATTCGAGCACCATCAAATCTGATGTCACATCTCATTTTCCAGATTTCCCATAATACTAAGATGAGCATGTGGACTGAGATAAATTCATGGGGATTTTGTAGATCGGAATCCGTAATAATGTTTGTTGGAGGCCCAAACTCAACCTAAAACTTAAAGGCTTTGAGTTAAGGGAATCCTCACATATTTAGAGGTGAGACTCCCATGACTATCTGATATGGGACCTATGTAGTTAGAGGCGAGAGGCACTTGAGGTGACCAAGGGGTCGCCTTAGCCTCAAACACCTAGGCGATGGCCTAGGCATTTGACGCGACATTTTATTAAAACTATAAAATAAGTTAAATATGTACATAGCTTATTAAATATGTCAACAACACATATATAAAACCTATAAGATTACTTAATTTATACATGCACATGTATCAAATAAGCTCAACTTCATAATAAAACACCTAAAAAACCGGGCTTGGTTATAGAAATGGGCTGGGTGGCCCAAGTGGGCTCCAGCCCAAAGGCGCCCATGACCCAGGCTAGTCGCCTAGGTGAGATTGGCTGAAGCAAGGCGAATTGTTGGTGCCTCGCCTCACCTCATCGTCTAGGTGAGCGCCTTATAACATAGTATGAGACTAAACCACGCCACCCCTCTCGTGCCGAACCAACCGGTTTGGGGCACATCATGGTTAAGGCCCAGTGTCCACATATGGATCTAATGGGTGAACCTGCTCTGTTACCATGTTGGAGGCCCAAACTCAACCCACAACCTAAGCCACGAGTTATGGGAATCCTCTACATATATATAGCTGAGACTCCTATGGATATCTAATATGGGACTAAACCACAACAATGTTCTATGTTCTCACTGTGTTGTTGTTATCAAAGCCACATCTTGGATGAAAATAAGGACCAAACCAGTGCCATAATCCAGTTGCAACGTCACTGTTAATAAATGAATGATTGAGGTCCTCACCTTATGTATTCGTGCAACATGAGCATCGAGAGGGAAGAGATACTCCACATTCAGCAACACATCTATCAACAACAATAGGGTGGTGGGGCAATCTCCCGCAAAGAATAGCTGCACGAGGTGAAAACTGAGCTGTCCAAATGTTTGCCATGGCTGGCTTCTCAATCCAGCCTTCCTCACCAATTTATGGGCTGATTTAGTGGTAAAAAGTCCATCAGATGAGCCTGCCCATATACATAAATCTGGCTTGGTACTGAGAGCAACATTCCTAAGAGAGTCCATATATCCTGCAGACAAAGCATTTCTAATTAAACTCCAAGCGGGATGATTAACATCACCAAGCATGTCTCTAACTGTTGAAGGAAGGCGGCACGTGGCAAACTGCCACAGTGATCCATTGCCAACCCAAACATCCTATTGATCTTCTATCTCAAACAACCTGTCTAATATTGGATGGCACCAGGTTCTTAGCCACATATTTATCGGACCTCACTCCTGCTGGAAATGCAGTGTTGGTAATAGAGAAATGACTCTTTAAATATTTACTTCTGGCATAAACAGCCCATAAAGGTGTCCTAGAAGTGATATTCTGCAATTGCTTAGCAATAGGAGAAACTTGTATCTCACGTAGATCTTGGATACCCAGTCCACTGTCTTCAAAGGACTTTGTAACTTCCCAGCAGGATACTCAATGTCTTCTGTGTTGACCCTTAGCATCATTGCATAAGACATTTAGACACAGTTTCTGAACAATTGCTAACAATTGATTTTGAAAACAACAGAAGCTGCATAAAGAGAAATAGATGACAATACTGATTTTGGAATGCTCACTCCTTTACTACTACGGAGATATGTAGAAGAATTACGTCATGGTGGACATTGCAATCTCTATGAAAGTGCAGATCTTGGAGAGTGGGCATACTGATCTGATCTCAAGTTTGAGGAATTCGAAGTCGAGATGCCACTCATGATGACAAACAAGATCTTCAACCTAGCTCCGACGGGTTATCTGCCAGGGGTGGAAGATAATGTAAAGGAGACAGAGTCCTAACTAAATCAATACACAGTAACCTGTTTTCTTCTGCTCATCACATGGTTGGTAGTTTCGGCCGAAATGTATCGGTTTTGGGCCTAACCGATCCGAAACCAACCGGCCGAAACCGGGCGAAACCGGACGTCAACTGCAGGGCAAAAAATAGTATTTTATTTGGTTTCGGGCCTAAACCAAAACCGATATTATTTTGGTTTTGGACCTGGCTGAAACCGAAACTGAAATGGAAACCGAAACTGCCATCCCTGACTCATCATTCTCTTCACCAACACTTGTCCACAATTATGCAGGTGACAGAACTGTAGCCATCACTACTACCATGCTCAGTTAATGGAGACCTGCCTTCTCCCTGCCTTCAGCATCTCTCATCTATTTGATGTTTTTTGCTGGTTACCTGAACCAATTGTTGATTCATAGAAGATACTTCTAATAACTTTTGGAACTTGATTATGGATCCATCAGTCATCAAACAAATAGTTTTGCTCAGTTATTGTATTTCTTTGTTACTTGTTTTTAACTTTTAAACGTGCAATGTATATGGTATTGCCTAACTGGTATATGCTTACATTTTTTTGGACACCTCACGTTACAGGTATCTTTTGGTGTTATTGGGCTAGCTGTTGGCTGCACATTTCTTTCGTAAGTAATTGCGTCATGGACTTATCAAACTAAGGTTCATGTGTTGGCTCATTCTCTCTCTTCTCTTTGGCTATGAAAACTTTCCAGATACGGTTTTGGGGCATATTTTAGTATTCTGCCTGGGTCTGAATGGTCTGCTTTGATGCTAACATACGGCTTTCCTCTTGCCATCATCGGTATGGCTCTTAAGGTACGCTGGTTCTTACTTTTGGGGTGTGTATTTGCATACTCTAAGGCAAAAATAAATCACACTACTAGAAAGAACATTATATCAAGTTGCTTGAACGAGAAAAAATTCTCTTGTTTCTTTTTAGCGAGAAACTTCTTTTCGTACTTTATGTTAGTACATTTGATTTTCCTTTGTGGCGATTTTAGTTTTTTTGTGCTGCTTAAGTCCATTTAAGATTCTTCTCGGTTTCATGTTATGGTTAGGGGGCTTGCCGCGGTTGCGGGGGCGCTTGTTGTGGTCGAGGATGACCGATTGGTAGAGATCGGTGAGGTCGGACATTTGGAAAATCGCCCCGACCAAAGCCCACTGAGCGGGCGAAAGCAAACCGAAGCGCCGTTTGGCGGGCGGAGAAAAGCGGGGAAAGGAACCTCGCGGACCAAGAGGCCAAATAGGCAAAAAACACTTGAGTCGGCTTTTCGGCCGCGAATGCTTTTGGAAACGAAGCGAGGATTGCCTCGCGTTAAAACCGTAAACACCCCGATGGCTCGCCAATCACGATGGAATGAACACCTCTTTGCCTTTCCCGGCGTCGCTCACTTTTTCGAATACTGAAGGCCTGACCCCGTATCTGATTCGCCCGCGATAAAATGATAATTTTATGGGAAATTTAATATTTAGTGCCATTGTTACACAATGCATATTATCCTACTCAACTTACAGGGGTGCTGCATATAAAATTAACGGGAAGTTGATTTTATTAAGCCTCCTACTTCCCCCTGTCTCATGGTATATATCGTATAAATTTATAATTACAAATATATTACGGAGAGGCGAGGCGTCTGGGATTGTGATATCCGTCATTATGTCAATTATGTCTATCTCAATAGCAGAGGGTTTCTCTGGGGTTGCTATGACCTCTGTATGGTGGGCATTGATTGGATATGCTTATGTATGGGCGTGCCCGATTTTTCTCGCCTTATCATGGGGCAGACATCGCGATAAGAGTGCGGTCAGCCAAAGGGGTCCGGCCTTCAGTATTCGAAAAAAGTGAACTAGATGGGGCCGGCCAAAGAACGAGGGTCAGAAAATGGGGTCGGGTCGAGCAATGTTGAAGGGTGTCGCTGCGGGGTGAGGAGGCAGCGGTCTTTCGGGCGAGAGGCGAGGTGGGGAGACGGGAAGGGCTGCGGTTTGCTTGAGCGTGACACTTCGCCAAACTCGATGCCTTCGGCTCGGGAAGGCATCGAGTTTGCGGACGCGGAGCAGGGCAGGGCGAAGTCGCACGGCGTGGGTTGGTGGAAATCGGCAGTCGGAGAAGGTCGCGCGGACCCTAGAGGGACGCAGCGCCTTAAAGGTGCGAATTTCGAAAATTTCTGACGGGGACCCTGCGGGTTGTCCGATCAAGGGTTCAAGAGGGCGGATTATTGCGGGTGGCTTTTTCTTCATGCGTAAGACGCGGTCTCTCCCGAGAATTTCCCCGGTCGATTCTGGGGGAGCAAGGCGCATGCCGCTCCGTGGCGTCGGCAAACTCGATGCCTTCACTTCGCGTTTTCCGGGCGGGCTGGTTGTATTAATGCCCTTATCCCCAGTGGATTAAGTGGCGGAGAGGGAGGGATTCGAACCCTCGGTAGGTTGCCCTACACACGCTTTCCAAGCGTGCGCATTAGACCACTCTACATGTCCTAGGAAAGACACTTCTTCGATCTAGAACTCATATTTACTGAGCTTTGCATATAGTCCTCAATATCTATAATGTAATTCTTAAATACTCTTCATGTTCTTCCTTGGTCTTTGAATAAATCAATATGTCATCAATGAAGATGACTACAAATTGATCCAGATGAGGTCGAAATATGCTATTCATCTGCTACATAAAAGGCTATAGGGGCATTTGTTAGTCCAAAAGACATAACAATAAATTCGTAGTGCCCATACCTGCTCCTGAACGCAGTCTTATGAATGTCCTCATCCTTGATTCTTAGTTGGTGATATCCAGACCTGAGATCAATATTTGAGAAATACTTTGATCTAGATATCTGATCAAATAACTCATCGATCCTCGATAGTGGACACTTGTTTTTGATAGTAAGGTGATTCAGCTGTCGATAGTCGATGTATAATCTCATCGATCCATCCTTCTTCTTTACAAATAGTACAGGCGCTCCCCATGGGGAAGTACTTGGCCTAGTGAATCCTTTCTTCAAGAGTTCCATCAGTTGTTCCTTTAATTCCTTGAGCTCGGCTGGGGACATCCTATACGGTGCCCTAGAAATCAGACCAGCACCAGGGACAAGGTCAATGGTGAAGGCCACTTCACTTTGTGGGGGTAATCTGGGTAAATCTTCTGGAAACACATCGGGAAACTCCCAAACCACGCCGATGTCTTCTATCTTGGACTCCTTAACTTCCGTGGCAAACATAAATGCTAGGAAAGTCACGCATCCTTTTCTTAAGAGTTTGCTAGCTCGGAGGGTCGAAATAAGGGGTGATTTATTTCGACTCCGAGGACTAGTGTAGACAAGTTTTGAGAAATCCTTAAAAGTTAGTTTGCTGTTTCGGCAGTCTACAACTGCCTTTTGTGTGGATAGCCAATCGGCTCCCAGTATGACATCATACCCGTCCATATCTAGGCATATCAGGTCGGCAGGTAGGAATTGAATATCCTAGGCTCTGATACCACAAAAACTATCACACCCCGAGCACGGAAGGAACCCGGAGGTGCGACGAGTTTATATCATTCATGTCAATCAGAGCAATAAGATTTTTGACAACGCCAGCGTGCACTAAATAAATAATTCATTAATAATTGATACCATCAATCCATTATCCATGACATGAATCTGATACCACTTTAAACAAATAATCCATAATGACGACTAACAGCGAAAGACTAAAGGAATAATATCCATCAACATCCAAAGGACATGAGCCTCTTACATCATGACTTAATTAAACAGGAAGTACGATGTTGGGTTCACTGCTCTCTCTCTCTGTCTTTGATAATGGTTTTGATGATTATAATATATTGTGCATGTGTTCCACTTGAGTTCATGATGATTATAATATAATGGTTTTGATATTGGATAGTGAAATTAGTATTACTGCCTACTGAATTGTTATTCCATTTTACTGTTATTACACTGTAAATGTTTATATTTATAAATGATGAATTATCGTTTACTTTGTCATTGATAGAATAAAGTTTTAATGAACATGTTTTATTTGTAAAAGTCTAATAGCATGACCTATGATCGTAAATGTGAAATTACATTAAATGTATTAATCTCATGTGTTATCTAATTGAAATTATGTCTAAAAATGACTTATGAAATGAAATACCATAAATCACTTTGAATATGTTTATACATGTTACGATTGGGGACTGTGCTAGTCTCTTACTGGGTCTATTCGTAGACTCACACCGTTGAACATTTTCAGGAAAAGTAATAGAACAAAGCGAGGGGTAATCTCGCAGTAGTCTGATCGAGGCTTGGTGTACTACGAGACATTACCTTAGGTAGTTATGTCAGTTAGAAAAAAAAGAGTGTAAAATTTGGTTATGTAATAAATGACTTGTTAAATTAGTACATTTATTTCTATCTATGTGGATGTAGTCTTTGACTATAAGCTGATGATTGATTGAGAAATTTTATTTTCGCTGCAATAAAATCTTAGTGTTTATGTGAAATTCTCTACTGTGATTGTACCGTTTGGGTTGTCCTACTATAACGTTCCGATTCGGAATCCGACGTGAGTCTTTATGACTGTACCGGGTCTCGAGTCAGGACGTTACAGAGAGTGCTATCAGAGCCAACCGCTGTTGAGAATTTACGTAAATGGTCATAAGCTTAATCCACATTTTAAAATACTTAAACTAGTAGGGAGTTATGATGAAAACTTAACCATATAATTGTATTGTCAGACTATGGCGGGAGGAGGTCATCGTACACTTCAGAATGACGATGCTCACGACGAGCCGAGAGGACCCCCATCTCCACCCCCATTATGAGATGTTCATACAAGGTCTGGTTCAGGCTATGCAAACCTAGGCTCAGACACAAGCGGCTCTTCAGGTGCAACTTCAAACTCAGGCAACATCACCCCAGGAGCAGGTTTCAGGTGGGATGACTATGATGGAGAGATTTCGACGGATGACCCCACCCTCTTTTAAGGGGGAGAGTCAGCCAATCATGGCTGAAAACTGGATCCACGAGATAGAGAAGATTTTTCGGGTCATCCGGTGTGCGGATGAGGATAAGACGAGTTTGGCGGCATACATGCTACAGGAGAGAGCAGATGTATGGTGGGCGTCTGTGTTAAGAAATCAACCTGACCAACTAGAGCATCAAATCACTTGGGAAGAATTCAGGGAGCTATTCACGACAAAGTACATACCGGAGCATGTACAAGACAAGCTAGAGCAAGACTTTCTGGCCCTAACTCAAGGGTCGATGACCGTGCTCGAGTACGAGGCCAAGTTCGCAGAATTAGCCGCCCTCACCAGCACCCCACGCCCCAGCCCCCTCTCCCTCTGCAACCCACGTTCGCCACCCCCCTGCTAGTGAGTCCACAACAGTCCGGGAGCTGCCCCGTCGTCTCTTCCTCTTCCCGTGGATTAAGAAGTTCTATTCTGCTACTCTCTGCTACGAGCCAGCAGCAGAGACTCGGTTGGCAGACCCACTAGTGACATCTGAAGTGTTATTCGGCTCGAGGCATCTTCAGAAGAGTCGTCCACCTTCGAGTCGGCCATGCTCCTGAAGTGGTCCCGCCTCTGTTCATTGACGGCATCAACCGCTATAGGCATTTCCGTACAACTGCGCCCGGGCTTCATCTGTTCCTAAGTGCCACTTGGCAACACCGACACTGACTTCCCCTGTGCCATTCGGCCAGAACTCCCTTTACAAGAGTTCTTCTTCTTCGAAGCGCCGATGAACCAGAGGTGGTCCCGCCTTCTTTCGACAACGCCCCCACCCGAAGCTTCCATTCTCCTTCAGTCGCGCCAGACCTAGAGCTCACTATTCACCCAGGACAGACTACTGCCAAGTCGGCCCCGACACTCCCTCCTCCACTCAGTTTTAGGTCGAGCGGTCTTCTGCAAAGTTGTGGCTTTCGACGATACGAAATCAACGTAGGTGGTTTTGTCCCGTTATGATGTCAGCACCAAAAATTCCACTAGGTCCGTTGTCAGCTTGTTCTGTTGTTCACCTAGGAACCTGACGCCGACCGTCTGGGTGACCCAGACTTGTGAGATGGTCTGATGGCCGCCAACTTTTGAGGGTTTGTAGTACCCCCTGTCTGTTACACCCACGAGTTGGTCTCGTCACTTCTAGAGTTCTACAGCGAGTGCACCTGTCGACGCACCTCGACTGCGTCATCCAGTCCTGCGAGGCAGAACTACGCAGACTATCGGCTGCAACCTCCTCCACCTTCCAGTGACATCGGCTTGACGTCGAACTTGCAGGCATCCTTCGGCATCCTGTGGATGCACTTTTGGGGGGCTCTTCGTTCTTTTCATTTGTTTATTCATCTTTTCGTTCATTTATTCAGTTTATTAGTGCGAGGGCGTGCCAGTCACCGAGGTGACGATTTATGCGGACTTAAAGAGGCCCGTGGTGCACTCGTTCTGACTAATCAGACAATTGTGTATATCGTGTCGGGACTGAGGACCAGCCCTACCATAAAGGTTACGACGTTAATTACATCCCCTCGGAGAGGGGAAAACCCTTGATTGATTGCCAGGAAAAGGGACCCAATGGCCTGAAATTCATATTAATGAAAATGAGAGTAAACTCTCAGACTGCGTTTAAACAAACCCCACATTAGGGCGTAAACGTTGCAAGCATGTCGGTCACTAACGGACCATTCTTTATTCGGACGGAAGTCCGTATTTGCAGCAAACTCTGCACCGCTGGGGAAATACAGCTTAACCCGTCCTGTGGAATCCTCCACAGCAATCCGCTGACTCACAGCTTGGCAAGAACAGATGTAAAGGTAAATGGCGAATAACAAAACGGTAAATGCGAAGAACCGGATCGAAGACAATATCCCGACAAACAAGGTTGCTCCGATGACCGGGATCAGCTCTGGTTCCTGGACCAAGAGGCTGATGATCAGATCACTCTCTCTTCCTCTCTCTCTCTCTCTCTCTCTTTCTCTCTTTCTTTCTTTCTCTCACTCTCGGAGGCTCTCTTCTTCAGGTGCTTCAGATCGCGCTCAAGACGTCTGGGCTGCTCTCCCTGGAGACGGACGATAAGGCTTGGCAGTGCCCTTTTCTTCTTCTGCTTTTTCGTCTCTCTTCCTGCTTCTTCTTCTTCTTTGTTCTATTTATCTCTAATGGCAGCAGCAGATGAAAGAGTGGATGAGGAGTAAATCAGTTAGAGAGTGGGTCCCACAGAGTGTGGAAGACACACGTCCCACATGCTCCCCTTCCCGCGCACGAAACGAGGAGTGCGTGCTGCTCTGACATTGTCTTGGATCACGTGCCCATCAATCATAACAAACAGCACCTCGGGCATGGGCCCCTCAGACTTTATCCAGACTTGAACATGGATATGTGCATTGGTGCGTTGACGCTGAGGGCCTAGGTGCGTTGATGCACTGGCTTCCAACTGATGAAGATTGTGGCTTCACTTCGGCGGCGTCCACGCTGCCAACAGACGGCATTGACGCAAGGCTTGAAGATTGAACTAGTTGAAGATAGAGGTGCCTGTCTTCAGTTGCGTCTACGCTGCCAACAGACAGCGTTGACGCTTGCCTGAGCTTGAAGCGATTGAGACTTAGGTGCCAATCTTCAGCTGCGTCCACGCTTCCAGCAGACGGCGTTGACGCATGCTCACGCTTTGAAGGGCTTGAATATTGTAGTGCGTTTCGTCAGCTGCGTCCACGCTGTTGCTTCGCAGCGTTGACGCTTCCTTGGAGCTTGAAGACTATACTGCCTTTTGTCAGCTGCGTCCACTCAGTTGCTTCGCAGCGTTGACGCTTCCTTGGAGCTTGAAGACGTTGTTCTGCTGCGTCTACGCTTCTAGTAGCAGCGTTGACGCCTTAAGCTTGACGGCTTCAACCTCTGTACTGCAGCGTCGACGCTTTGAAGAAGACGTTGACGCTATAGCCCAGCAGTAGCTGTCTTCTTAACTGCTGCGTCCACACTGAAGCTTCTAGGCGTTGACGCTTTGCTGACCATCACAAAGTCCTTGCATTGTAGACGCGTCTACGCAGTACATTTACCACGTTGACGCTTACGTATCACCATTGCTCTTCAGCTGCTGATTAGCCTGACATCAGGTTCATGATAAGATTTAATATAGGTGATAGGAAAAAGAAGAGACACACTAGAAGTGAGAGACCAGACGCGTCCACTGACGGCTTACACTGCGTCTCAGGCAACTCGTGGTTAGCTAAACAGACTCAACCAACGAGAGGCATTAACTCGTGGTTAGCTAAGCAGACTCAACCAACGAGAGGTGTACTAGTAACAGTACCAAACAAGGACTAGTCGGAGTGACACTCGTCAGTGTCCCCGACCACGTGTGCACACACTGACTCACAGAGCTAGGCCTCTAGCTAGTTTTCCCCCCTATAGAACGCAACAGTAAAGCGGGGCCCACAGTAACTCGGTTAAAAATCGTCAACGGGATTGCCCCTCTACCTTTCCCAGGTGGGCCGACACCACGGGTCACTGGGCTACGACTAGTGTCTCCATCATAAGGAAAGAGAAAGCTACTCTATCAGGGTCTAAAATAATGCCATGGTTTTATAAAATAACTTCAACATGGCGAATATGCACTAATAAATGCATTAGAAACTCAACATGCCTTTTCAGAATGCTAGAAAGCATAACGGACCAACACAGAGCCGTTACCTCGCATAACGGATCAGGGAAGGGGCGCCATAGATTGCATAACGCGCCTCCAGTCATCCGTTATGCTCACCCGAACGCTCAGGTGAACACAGGGCACAGGTATGCAGACCATAACGCACTTGTGATAGCGCGTTATGTGTAGTATAACGCATCTGCCCCACCACGTTATACCTTGATGCATGATGCTGCGTAATCGGAGATGCAGAGTATAACGCACCAAGCATGGAGCGTTATGCTGAGTATGACGTGTCTCTCATGGCCATTATACTCGCATGAGCTGAAGCCGAAAACCCAGGGAGAATAACGCACCTGGACTCATGCGTTATGAGACGTATAACGCATGGGTCTGGGTCCGTTAAAGTCTCCCAAACACTAGGAATCCACAGGAAATCTCAGTTCAATGCATGATATAACGCACTGGGTGAGGGGTGTTATATCAGCATAACGTGTCTACCCTAAACTGCCGTGCTAACCGCCTTACTAGTCCACAGTCAACGGTCAAACCAGTTGGTCAAAGGGGATATGGCGGTCTACCTGGGGTGCGTTAAAGCCACCTGAACGCCTAAAATCCACAGAAAATCCCTGACCATAACGGTCAGGGATAGGTGCACTATACTAACCACCTATCTACCGTTCTCAGGGGCATAACAGACCTGGAGTGGTCCGCTATGAGGTCATAACGCGCCTAGTAAGGTGCGTTAAAGTCTCTGGGCGATGAGCGGGTTCGGTTTGCTATCGAGCCGCTCCCCGGTCGATAGAAATCGATGAGTTTGAGTACAAAAACCTAGAAAAATCGTAAACATGTCATGCCATGCATCCACACAAGCCCACAGTGCTAGAAATGAAATAAACACACACTTATGCTTCTTTTTGCTAATAACAGTTCATTTTTACACATATAGGATACATACTTAATCTCATGCTTCATATTGCACATATCATTGTATACTTGTGAATATGAATAATTCTTCATTATCATTTCACTTACATGCATATTCCTGCATATACTTTATATCCTTGTGTGCTTTAATGCCATGATTTTCTGGTATATCAAATGGTACTCGTGGAAGGTTGGATTGTGTCCAGCTGGAAACTTTCACTACGTGTGAGGTGATCTTCGGATCTAAGTTCTCCATCTTGTACCAGAAATCACCTTGCATGAATATCTTGCTACATCTTGAATGCTTGCTTATAAGTAGACTACGTGGCCATTTCTTGAACAATTTTAAGACCTTACCTCCTTAGATTAAAATGCAGTGATTCTGATCATTAGTAGAACATGACATATACAAAGGGGGAGGATTTATTTTCTATTGTGTATACATTTAGGGGGAGTCATAACTATGTTCTGGCAAATTCATTTTCTACATACAAAATAATTACCCACACACTTTGCACCTAATGAAATGAATGACTTTAATTGATAAGGATTTTAAAAATTCTTCTCAACACTTTATAGGGAATTTGAATCTCTACATGGATATTAAGAGTAATCGTGGGGGAAAAGTTACCTACCCCACTAAATAATCAATAAGTGGACTGTCGAACCTAGTAGCTGAAAATCTCCACTGAAATAATTGAGAAAATTAGAGTCGAACGGTGAAGCAAAAATCCACAAGAAAAATCAAAATACATGACGAATCCTAGTAGTCGGGAATCTCCATTGCGACATATGAGGAGACTCGCGTCGAACGGTGAAGTCCAATAAAAGAAACATAAACGGGGTTGCGCAAAGCTACCGATAGTCGAGAATCTAAACTGAAAGTGTAGAGAGGAGATTAATTTCTAGCGTTCTTAAGAAAATCTAAATATCAATATATTTTGAAGCTCATTCTTCATGTCGCACTTTTCACTCTTGAGTATTATTGTGATGAATGTATACTCTGAATTTATCTTCATCATGGTATATGCAGTGCCTCTAGCTTATGCATGCACAACTTTTTTTGATTATGCTTCATGTCTCGCACTTTGAGTTAGACTCACTTGCTTTTTCTTACTCTCCTTTAAATTATTTCAAATGGATGTTAAATCTGCATTTCTCAACGGTTACATCAAAGAGGATGCTTTTGTAGAGCAACCTCCATGCTTTGAAGATTCCAAACATCCACGGCATGTGTACAAGCTCCAAAAGACATTGTATGGACTGAAACAAGCACCAAGGGCGTGGTATGAACGGCTAACCTCATTTCTGGTTGAGAATGACTTCAAGAGAGGTAAGGTTGATCAAACATTGTTCAAGAAGAAATCAGGTAAGGACATAGAGTCGTGCATTCCATATTGCACTAATGTACCTTGTAATGGAATGATGAATTGAATGCACTAGTGTTTGATCTTCAGTATTGGCATGTGTGTTTCATTTCATAATCTATCTTGACAAATGTTATTCAATTGTGGTTGATCTTCAATATTGGCATGTGTTTGATCTTCAAAATGAGTTGAATGGAAATCAAGCTAAATGTGTTGAGTGTTTCTCGAACATGACGAATTGTTCTCAAGTCTTGAGTTGA
The DNA here is from genome assembly GCA_024336825.1 of Amorphophallus titanum. Classification (NCBI taxonomy): domain Eukaryota; kingdom Viridiplantae; phylum Streptophyta; class Magnoliopsida; order Alismatales; family Araceae; genus Amorphophallus; species Amorphophallus titanum. Next base: position 3,771,239 of record JANBPO010004458.1, on the reverse strand, counting down.
AAATAAATTCTTGTAAAGGCACGTGCTAGAAACGCTAAAATATTTTGAATGTCCCTAGTTTTGTCATCATCAAAAAGGGGGAGATTGTTGTACATATCCCAGTGATTTTGATGATAACAAAACCAAAGACATCTAAGTCGATTCATGTGAATTCCTTTCATACTCAAGCTTAATTTCATCATGACTCATATTACGCAATTCAGTTCCTAACACACACATACATGTCCATTCCAACTCCTGAACCACTCAAGGTAAGCTTGATTTAAGTTGTTATTTGCAAGACAAGAAGTGATTATAAACTGATCAGCTTAATACATTTAGACTCGCGAACTAACTATGTGTATTGAACATGGACTGCAGGGGGCGGTCGACCGCCAGCCATGGGTGGTCGACTGAAAATTCCAGCAACCGAAGATCTACAAGGAAATCTCAGAGCGGTAGACCGCCAGCCTTGTCCGGTCGACCACCAGCCTCGAACAGCCCCATTTTGTTGACTTTTTCCAATTCGAAAGGGGGGTTTCTTTTATGTGTTGTTTAATCCCACAACCCCCAAATCTCTCCAGATTTCATGGATCTGGTCCAGGGGCTGTCTCTTGAGCATCCAAGAGATATAAAACTATCTCTTAGGGTTAATGAGATCATCATCCACAAGGGGAAGGAAGAGAGATCACCAAGAGGAAGAGCTAGCACTGTAGACGTGAACAGTGCTCCGTGGAGAAAGGCTTCATCCATCTACATCCACCTTCAAGCAGAAGATCAAGATTCACTGAAGGAGATCAATCACAAGCCAAGCAAGGAACGATCGGCATCCAAAGAACCCGTCTTCAACCAAGGGGGAGCATTAATCAAGCTTGCATTTCTTTGTGTTCTTCATTGATTCATTCCTTTAAATCTTTTGTGTTCTTGGTCTGTAATCTTGTGACATCTAAGTGTGTGTGTGCGGATCTGTCTAGATCTGTGTAGTGTGTGTTTAAGGTTGTGTGTTTTGTGTGTCTAGTGTTAGTGTAATCAGGTGTATTACACCTTCGTGGAAGTCCTTGCTTCCAACGAGTGTGTGTGCGTGTGTTTTATCTTGTATCCTGTTGCAAGATAGTGTGTGGATCCTCACAGTCCGTGAGGGGTGGACGTAGGTTGCTATTGCAGCATCCGAACCACCTAACCTATCTAGCTCTTCAAGTGCATGATAGAATTGTGAAGTTCTTGAGTGGGCTGAACTCAGACTATGAAGCTTTACGAGGACAGATTCTTAACATGGATCCAACCCCTTCTCTTGAAGAGACCTACTTCAAGATCCTAAGTGATGAACAGGGACGACAGGTCATGAGCGACAAGCCTGTTACTCTGCACATTCTGACGTGGAAGAATACTTTGCGCTTGCTAATGTTACTAGTACGATGCTTCCCACTAGGGATAAGAAGCGAGGTGACAAGAAATGTACTCATTGTGGTTACACCAACCATGACTCAGACTTCTGCAGGAGAAATATCCTGAAAAGATGCCGACGAAGTTCAAAACCAATAAAAAGGGACCAAAGCCATGGAGCAATGTAGCAGTGACTCAATCTTTTGCTGTCCCAGGTGCCTCTGCTTCATATGGGTCTTCTACCTCTGCGTACCCAGCTCTCTCCTCCTCAGATATTGTTACTCTTCAGTGCTATTGAACCCCACAAAATTCATAAATTCTGATAATTACAGAAAATTTCAAAAATTAAGATGCTTAATGGTATGACATGAAGCAATGCTCGACCATCGCCATCATAAAGATACTCGTGCGCATTTCATCGAACACAAGAAGGGCGGCACAAAGTCTTGCACATTCGCTCTACAAAGTCAAGTCTTCAACTCCAAAGTCTGCACTTAGACATTGTATAAAATGCCTAGCGGGCGGCATAAGGCCACGCAATTATTTAAAGTTCACGTTGAGTCGAATATGGCGAGTGGACATTTTGTCAAACACCGGACATACCGTGTGAAATTATGTACCAAGGGGCTTAAACCCGCACAAGATTAAGTTTTAAATGTCATTAGAACATTTCCATGGCCTTGAACAAATTTATCATTAGTCTGGAGTCAAGGGACAGTAAGACAGCATCTAGAGAGCACAACAAACAAGCAAAAAAAGCCTCACGTGTCCTTTGCTGCGAGGAAGGCTAGAAAAGATAAAAAATCCCAGAAGAGGTGCCTTTTTTGACAGCACAAAGGAAGGGGGGTGCCGCCCTTTCCCTCTTCCCTCTCATCTCGACCTGCACCGGGGGGAGCCCCCCAGGCCTGCTGCACCGGGGAGAGCTCCCCCACCTGCACCGAGAGCCCCCCCGGGCCTTGCTACACCAAGGGGAGCCCCCCCGGGCCTGCCGCACCGAGGGGAGCTCCCCACCCCCCCGGTCCACCTGCACCGGGGGGAGCTCCCCCCCCTCCTGGTCCACTTGCACCGGGGGAAGCTCCCCCCCTGGTCCACCTGCACCGAGAGCCCCCCCCGGACCTTGCTACACTGAGGGGAGCCCCCCCCCCCCCGGGGGGGGGGGGCGGGGGGGGGGGCCCGGGGGGGGGGGGGGGGGGGGGGGGGGGGGGTGCATCGTCTCATAACCCACAGTCTCGTAGGTCAGAGAGCCATCCGGAGTAACCTGATCCACGCTGTTGAGGCCGGCATTGGCAATAGCCGTTGCAACGCTGCTGCCGGTCTGGGCTGCTGCGGTATCCTTTGGATTCGGCGGGGCTGGTGCGCACATGCTGGGCCTCAGAAGTTGTAGATCATGGCGGTGGCGGCCGGCTTGAAGCCCATCCGCCCCCATATTTTTGCGACCCGCAGGTCAGTCATAGCGGTGATATGGGCGCGCTTGACCCCGCGTCCCGCCAGGTCGTCAAGAATGAAGCGGACCAGCTTCCGGCCAACCCCGTTGCGATGCTCCTTGAGGACGAAAATCGCATCCTCCTGCGCGATCAGGTCGCCGTTGTGCATGTCATTGGTCAGATAGACGTTGGCATAGCCGACCACTTCGCCCGCCTCGGTCCGGACGGCATAGTTCTGCAATCCACCGCCCTCCCATGCCGAGATATAGGCGTCGACGCGGGGCTTGAACGGGCTGGTCTCGATACCATCCCTTGCCAACCTGTCCCGCATTTCCTGATAGTGCGCCGCATATAGCGGGAACATCTCAGTCAGGTTTTCCGAGCCGTTTTCGATGCTGAACCGATAGGTCACGTCACCACATCCCCGACCGTGAACAGCACATCCGTTCGGATGATTTCGGTATCGAGCGGGGCAACAGCACCGCTGGTGATCTGCAAGCCAACCGAGATGACCTCGCCCGTGCCAAACTGGTTGCGCCAGTTCTGCTGCACATCCTTGGCGGACGTGCTACCCCAATTGAACTGCCCCCAGATTGTCGCGGGATCGCCCCAAACGCCGGGTGCGCTAACAGTTGTTGCAGCGGGCGCGGCGGGCAGCTTCACCGAATAGTCGGTGTGGGTGCTCATCTGCTCGCGCACCACATAGGGGCCGCGCAGGACTGCCCGAACCATGGAAACCGTCTTGTGGCCCGGAACGTCGAGCTGATCGAAAGAAGGAAGATAGGTCGCCGTATAGGGCTCACCATCGTCCAGCCCGGTCACATTGGCCTCGTAGACCCGTCCTTCGGTGTCACCAATGAACAGGCGGCCATTGAACACATGCAGGCACGTAGAGCCCCAATTGGTGAACCATGCCCATTTGCGGGTACGGGAATTCATCACCAGCATGCCGGGCGCCTGGCCGTCCACGGTCGGAAGACCCACAACGACGATCTGCCTTTCCGTCCACAGAGCGCAATGCCAAGGGCTTGCCGCCCTGGCTAGTACCTGTTCCGGCCAAAGCGCCTCAATCGGGGCCGAAAGGCTATTGGCCCCAAGCTCGCTGTATTCCGTTCTCAGCGCTTCCGAGAGCGGAACGAATGCAATATCGGACGCCACGGCGATATCGCCGCCGATCCTAACATGCGCACGGCACCACACTGTAATCCCCGGCCTCGGCCAACGCGGTGTTCATGTCGGCCAAACTCGGCTCCACTTCGCCTTCCACCACCACCCGTGCCGGCCGCAACGTTACCGTCACATGCTCGCCAAAACCCGCCAGCGCCATCTGCGTCTTGGCCACACAGGCCCCGCAATGGAGGCCCCGGATGGTATAAACATGCTGTTCCATGCCCGCACCCTAATCCAAAAAAAGACGACCCGCCAGCGGCGGGTCGTCAGGTCGTGTTCAGGGTCAGCCGTAGCTGGGGGCCCAGCCATCGCGGTGGGCGTCATCGTGCTCCGCCAGCGCTTTGCGGCGGCGCAGGGTGGTTTCCAGCGCCAGCAGGGCACCAGCGGCCAGCATGCCCAATCCCCCCAGCGCCACCGAGAGGCTCGGCCCGTGGGTCAGAAAGCGCCCCCACTCCACGCCCGTCGTCTGGGCGGTCGTAAAGGGCGTGGCGCTCGCGCGGCACACGCTTACATCGCTGGTGTAGGTCAGGCGGTCGGCCTTCACCTTGGCGGCAAGCTGCTGCACGGCCGTGGCCTCCGGCAGGGTCGCCACCAGGCGGTCGAGCAGCTGCTGGCCGGTCGCCAGCTTGTCGTGCATGGCCAGGTGGACGGGCGAGTCGTTGTTCTGCCAGTCCGGCATCAGGCCGAACAGCGTGGGCCAGCCGGCCTGCGCCTCGATGTGCGCCACATAGGCCATCGCCTCGGTGTCGCCGGCCAGCAGCGTGCGGGCCGTTGCCACGATGGCGCCGGTGTTCACGTCCAGTGCGGTCAAAAAGCCGTGTTCCAGGGCGGCCACGCTGTAGGTGCCGCCATAGTCGTGGTCATCGGGCACAAAATTATGCTCGGCCATCGCCGTCGTCGTCAGCGGCGCCAGGGCCGCGGTTGCCAGCACGGCCACAATGGCCAGCCGGTTTTTCCACATCGTCATCTCAATCCTCACGGGTTGCAGTAAAAAAATCGGTGTCTCTTGTCAGAGACCTCACACCTGCCACACAGTGCCCCCCATGTTCAAGCGCCTGTTCCCACAAACATCTGCTGCAAAGTACGTCACGTTGTATGTATGCCGCACGTGCGACAGGGACCCCGCCCGCATGGAAACCCCCGCCGCCGAAGGTTCGGCCTTCCTCGAAACGGTCAAAGCATACTTTGCCACCCATCCCCACCCCACCGCCAAACTCTCCATACGGCCCGTAAAATGCCTGGGCGGATGCGAGACGTGTGAGTCATCGTCCCGCCCCAACGGATGCTGCTCAGCGGCGCTGGCGTCGCCCGGACGCTTCAGCTACGTCTTCACCCGCCTCAACCCGGCCGAGGATGCCTGGAAACTCGGCGAACTCCTGCGCCTCTACCTCGCCCGCCCCAACGGCCTCATCCAGTCCAAAACCTCCTTGATTTATCTCAAGACTACTTATTCTACAAAAAAGGTAAAATAAGAAGGTTTTAATTGTTTCACAGTTCTCAATGATATTTCAGATTATCTTATTTCTCAATCAAAGTAAAATAATTTATTTTTTAGAATACTCAACTTTTGATTAAGATATTCTTCTTAACCTATCCTCCAAACAAAGAGACCCTAATACCTGATGTAGATCACGAGACCTCTCTTTTGCACGGAAGATAATGAATCACCGTGCTAATCACGTGGTTTCAGTTGAAGAGGTTGGTATCCCATACTCGAATTGGTTAGAGTTATATTAGACCCAATAAAGTTAGAAGGTAAACGGGTAAGCAGGTCAGGTTTCGACAATGCTTTTTATCCACCGGAGAAAAAGTGTCCACTAGACATGAAAACGAATCCATCCTTCATAAAATTGTAAAATAGAGGAGAAATGTGGTCGTTTTCAGAATCAGATTCACATAAATCTGTTCACAATTTTGTATAGTACAGGATTATGGAGCCGTTAAAATTTAGATTCTTTCAAGGGTTTTGATAAGGGGTTAACTTTTTTCCAAGTTAACTCACCCGGGTTAAGTCACGCCCTGCTTAACCTGATTTTGGTTTGTAAAATCAATCAGGTTAACTTATTCCGTCTCTCTAGGCCGGTGAAGAAAATCTGGAGTTAACCCACTTCTAATCGGGTTATGGAATCCGGCCAATCAAACCAATAAAAGGGATAATCTAGGGCTTAAAGGGAATTAAACTCGAGATAACTCACTATTAAAGCGGGGCTACGAATTTTTGCTAAGACATAGGATGACTTCTTCTAATTCTTCCTCCAGCTGTTAGCACATTAACATGTTTCTGCAACATGGGTTTGGTGAGGATACTCCTCGTATGAATATCACTACAAACACCCTTCTCATTTCATTCTTAGAAGTTGAAACTCACACTGTAGCCCACAACAAACTCGTTGATTCATTAATTTGTTACAATAATGACCTCTCTCACTAATTCCATGATTACAGGGAAGACCATGGTTACAAGGTCAGGTGTTAGTGCGCCTAACAATCTTTGCTACTTCGTTTACCGGTTTGTGGTGGCGACTGGTTGGCTCTAGGAAAGAGCTTCGATCTTATGCTAACTTAGGGCACGTTTGGTTCAGATGGTGGAGAGGGATTTTTTCCTCTCCAATCATTAAAATCTCTCACTTTTTAGAATCCTTTTCAAATGCACCAATGTCCCATCAAGCTTTATTTTGAGTAGATTTTGATGTCTAGAGAGATATAGAGAGAAAAAATTGAAGAGTTGACAATCTCTAAAAACTCCCTAAAAGGAACTTCTTCTCTCTCTAGAGGGATTTTGAAAAAATTCCTCCATGAACATCCTTTCCAAATACACCCTTAGTGTGCCCGTCGAATTCGCGGGCGATCCCTTTAACCACGAACAAGTCCTGGCCGGTCAGCTCACGCCCGTCTTCTTCGGTTCCGCGATGAATAATTTCGGCGTCGAACGCTTCCTCCAGCGCTTCATCGAGCTCGCGCCGACGCCGGTACCGCGCATGGCGGTTTATCCCGTGAAGAACGCCGAACCCGAGAAGAAACTCGTCGAGCCGACGTCGGATCAGTTCTCCGGCTTCTTCTTCAAGATCCAAGCGAACATGGATCCCGCCCACCGCGACCGCGTCGCCTTCATGCGCGTCTGCTCCGGTCACTTCGAGCGGAACATGGAAGTCACCCACTCGCGCCTCGAAAAGAAGGTGAAGCTCTCGAAGCCCCTGAACTTCTTCGCCCAGGAGCGCGTGATCGTCGACGACGCCTGGCCGGGCGACATCGTCGGCATGCTCGACACCACGGGCGAGCTCCGGATCGGCGACACCGTCTGCACGACCGCGGGGGGCGCGAAGGTCTTCGAATACCAGGGCGTCCCGCGCTTCTCGCCGGAGCACTTCGCCCAGATGATCATCCGCGACCCGATGAAGCGGAAGCAGCTCCAGAAGGGCCTCGAGCAGCTCGCCGAGGAAGGCGTCGTCCAGATCTACCGCCAGCGCGACCTCGGCGATAAGGACCCGATCCTCGGCGCCGTCGGCGCGCTTCAGTTCGAAGTCCTCCAGCACCGTCTCCAGGGCGAGTACGGCGTCGACACGAAGATCGAGAAGCTGAACTTCATCCACGCCCGCTGGGTCGTCGGCACCGGCCTGAATCCCGACGAGTTCGACCGGCGCGAGGACACGCGCTGCCTGCTCGACCGCGACGGCCAGCCGGTCATCCTCTTCAAATCCGACTGGAGCCTCCGCTGGGCGACCGAGAACCATAAAACGCTTCAGTTCCTCACCACGGCGCCCGAAGTGCGCACGACGAAAAAGAAGGGTTAGCCATGTCGAATCGCCGCCGAGCCTCGATCGCGTTTCTCCTCGGTTTCGTCCTCGCGGCGACGCCGGGGCTCGCGGCGAAACCGATGAAAAAGCTCCCGTACAAGGCGAACAAGGAATTCACCGCGATCATCAAGAAGAACCACCGCACCTTCGATCGCTGCGGCCAAGCCGAGGTCGAGCGCACGAAACGGAAAGTGAAGGGTCTCGTGCTCGTCCGTTACGTCGTGAACGGCGACGGGAAAGTCACCGAGTCGGGCGCCGTCCATAACACGACGAAGTCGAAGGCGATCGCCGAGTGCGTGCTCCGGAACTTCGAGCGGCTGAAGTTCCCCGCGACCTTCGGGGCGCCGGTCACGGGCTCCTACGCGTTCAAATACGATTTGAAGAAGTGAGCGCGATGAACGCCTACGAGTCGGGCGCGCAGAAGAATATCCCGGCGGTCCTCCTCTACATACGTCAACAGGGTAGGAAATTTAATGACTTCTTGATTAAATTGAAAGTAGGATCATGATTGTAACTTTGCGGTATGTATTTTGTTTTTTTTTTATTTTGAAGGTTTGCAGTATGTAGTTTGTTCCTTCTGATCTATTTTATAGTTTTCCTAATATTTTCAAGGATCCTGCAAGATGCCACTGAAATTACAGTAAATGCTTCATTTGCATTTAGGTACGGTAATTTAATGTCTATGGCTAGGGGTCTTTGATCAAAATACTGCATACAAACTCGATGGATTTTCCAAGTTGTGCGTTTTTCTTTTTTTCAGCCACCGTATTCAAAACAGAAATATCTTTAATCATTATTTTTTAAAACTTATCTAAAGTGTACCTCCATCTACAGCTCTCAGCTCTAAATGCCATGATAGAACTGGACTACTAACATGCCTTTCGCTTGACTGATATCGCTGTTCAAAAGTATATTTCAGCTCCCTTCCATAGCCACATGTTGACCTTCCATGTCCCATGTTTAGCAGTGGTCAGTTGGTACATGATCAGCCATTTGTTAATGCCGTTTTAACTCCATGTTCTCAGTTAATACCTGTGTACACTATCTTTAGTTTGCATATTAGGGAAGGTATAGGAGGAAAAGTGTCTGCATCAAAATTTAGTTGTCTGGACCACCTTTTTTATTTTTCATTATTGTCTTATATGCATCTCTTTGTTATGTAATGTTTTTTTGATTTGACCCAATATTCTCTTTCACCATCTTCATAATTAAGTGAATACAAGAATGTTAGCAGAACGATCTAAAATGACTTTGCATTGGCTTGATGAGATGTGAATTTTGTGCTACTACCTGTGCTTGGACTTCTCAGTCTTCCTAATTTTAGTATGAGCAGAAAAGTTCACTGTCGGCATATGATGCGAATACCCAAAGGTTGGGATGCTTCACTGTGGAAACTGCTGCAAGTCAGATAAACTGTACGCTTCATTTTGTTGGTTTCATATATCTTGCTTTGATACTGATGAGCTGCGTGACTCTCCTATTCACAATATTGATCCCATCTTTGTTGACATTTGTTGGAGATCAGGATAAAGAGTTCGGTAGCCATCAGACCGTGCATCTGAAGTCTGAAATATCAATAATTTCGCTGCTCATGGTGGAAAAGCGATCATATGACGTGGTGCGGGACTCAGAGACATCAGATGATAAGAGTTGTATCAGAGTTATTTTTATTTTTATTATGTATTTTTATTTTATTTAAGTCTTACTCGAAGGTCATGAGTTGGTAGGGCTAAATTTTTTATTTTTATAGTTTATTGGGTTCATTTCGAGTGAATATTGAGTCTTTTTATTTTTATGTAATTTTTGGTGTGATTTTTACTCTATTTTTAGGTCTCAGTGATATTTTCATCTTTTGCCTGCGCGCCGCGACCTCGCCGACGGTGAGGACATGATCGATCCGATCGGGAGAGATGCGTGCCATGGGATATTGACCTCAATATTACTTGAGGTCCCATGAAGCTTCCTGTCAAGCCGGCCGACCGACCGGCACCCCCAGGAGCCAGGACATGAGCGAACGCCAAGAGACCGAGACACCGACCCCGCTGTTCCGGATCAATCACTTCACCGTTCCGGCGCGCAGCCGGGCGGAATTCATCGATATCCTTGCCCGGACCCGGGCCGTGCTGCGCCGGCAGGCGGGCTTCGTGCGCGACTTCCTGCTGGAGCGGCGCCCGGCGCCCGATACCCATAGCATCGTCTTCCTGGTCGAACTCGCCGGGCCCCATGCCATCGAGCCGATCACGGCAGCCGTCGCCCGGCACGACCGGAAGACCGGTCTCGACCGCAAGGCGGCAATCGCCCGGCTGGGCGTCACGGCCGAATTCGGGATCTACCAGCCGCTCGATATTCGGGTCGCGTCGCCCAAATATGATCCGCTCTAGCGGCGCCGGCGGTCGCGAAAGGCGTCGAGCGACATGCCGCCGCCGGCCTCGGCCTTCTGGATCATCGCCCGCAGCAGATTGTCGCCGAGGCCGACGGCGCCGACCAGTACTTCCGGCGGGCTGCCGATCAGACCGGCCAGCAGCGCCGCGCGGCTTTCCGGCGCGATGGCGTCGAAGAGCTCGCGGCATTTGACGATCGAGAGGTCCGCCCCGCCGGCGTCGAGCCCGGCCTCGGCCAGGATGCGCTGCGACGTGACGAAGGCGGTGAAATCGAGGATGCCCGGCACCAGGCGATCGGCCTTGGCCAGAAGCTGCGCGGCGGCGGCGCGGTCCAGCTTGCCCTTATAGGGCGCGTGGGCCTTCGACTGTCGGATCGCGGCATAGAGACGGTCGGTCCGGCCGCCGGTGCGGGCGCTCCATTCCGCCTCGTTCAGCAGCTGCGCCTCGGCGAATTCCGTCTCCGCCCCGCCGGCGGACAGGCAATAGACGACGCCGTCCGCCACCTCCTCGGGCGACAGCCAGCGGCGACGACGGTCCG